>JAEAOA010000401.1:600000-1000000 GCA_016746295.1 Potamilus streckersoni
TTTTAAATGACTCCTTTTCAGAAACTGCTTGGCAGAAATTGATAAATTGACAAAATGCAGTCTGTTAATAAGGGCAAATGATGTATTGGCATCAGATACAGGCTCATTGCTATAAGTGGAACATCCTTTCAAATGACTTTTCACAATTTGACTGCATGTATCTGAACATTGTGCCAGCTCAGATATTTGGAACTTTTTTCACTCTTGAGTTTATGAAAACCTATGGTCAATAATTATCTTTCCATTTTTGGATGTAATAATGTCAAAATTAATTTGGTATTGTTTGTTATTATTCTTTTGTTGCTATTATATTGAGTATTAAACTCACACACATTTTTCATTCCAAAAATCACATCCTTATGAAAATGAAAGTGATGAAATTTGTTATTTTTTCATTCAAACATGTTTTTTTCTCATAAATTGCATACCAAAAGAAATAATAGAGAAAGGTGGTGCTCACCAGTTATTATGTACGTTTGGGAGAGTGCTGTATGTAAGGTGAAGTTGTTTGCATTTTAAACATGCATAGTGGAGAGAATGTTGGCATACCTATATGCTACTTTCATGTAATGTGGCTGAAATTTCTTTGGATATTGGAGAGAATGTTGGCATACCTATATGCTACTTTCATGTAATGTGGCTGAAATTTCTTTGGATATTGTACTTTTGGAAATTTTAAATGATCTTAGGACACTGCTAACTAAAATGACTGCTCCCTTGTGCTCCAAAAAATCAACATGAATTCGTCTAAAGTACACTATTCTTGGCAGCTATTAAAATAGGGAAAATGAATTTTGCCAAACTAGACAATACCAGCTTCTAAAATGCCATGAATGAATTACCAAATACATAAAATGTAAAAAAAGTTATTGGCTCTAATTTTTGCAATTTGCCTCTGAAGTTCGAGATGTAAAAATGAGCAAGTAGAGCTAGCACATTTTTGAAAGGTGCTTATCTGGAGTAAGGCCAAGCTGTATACTCTCTAACCCATATTACACCCATCAATCATACATCAAAATAAAGGGAATTAAAGGTTCTTTGAACAATACCTAAGATATACACAGTCTCTTTTAAATAGTCAGTATGACTAGTGAGGAAATCCGGGGAAACTGTTTTTCTTTAAACTTCAAACCCTATGCTAAATACGAAACTGTAGAGTGCCACCAAAACAATATATGAATAAATGTATTTTTGTATTCATATTTTATTCTTGCTTTAACTTTCATTTTTAGTTAATAGCAGAAACTGTATATGAATATGTGTCAAAGTGATATTTTTTATCCCTGTGACAAGTCCCATAAAAACAATGCAGCATGGTAAGTCCCATAACAACAATGCAGCATGGCAAGTCCCATAACAACAATGCAGCATGGCAAGTCCCATAACAACAATGCAGAATAAGTCCCATAACAATGATGATAGAAGTTTCATAACAACAATGTTATCCATAACAACATGCTGCATGATAAGTCCCAGGACAACATTGCAACATGACAGGACCCATTAAAACAATACTACATATCAAGTCCATTAACAACAATGCAGTATGGCAAGTTCCTCAACAACAATGCTGCATTACAAGACCCATAATAACAATGCAGCTTGACAAGTTCCATAGCAACAATGCTACATCACAAGTCCAATAACAACAATGCTACATGACAAGTTCTATAACTACAATGTTACATGACAAGTCCCATAACAACAATGCTACATAGCAAGTTCCATAACAACAATGCTAGATAATCAATGTTTTGGTGTTTGCATTGTGTTATGAGTAATGGGCATCATTTCTTTTTAAAGCAGGTACATTATGCTAATTACAGATGAGGATCTTTGTTGTTTGCAATTTGTTTCAACTTATTAGTGAGTACAGATGGTATCTGTATTAAACAATCATCTTTGAACCATTATTTATATTTATAAATTTCTACCATCACCTGTCTTTAGAGACCTGTTTTCTCAATTTATGGAAGACATGATTTTTGAACTGGTTTATCATCCTGTATTGACACTGCTCAGTTCTCCGCTATACATTATTCATATCAATAAGGTAGCTATGACACTGCTCAGTTCTCCTCTATACATTAATCATGTCAATAAGGTAGCTATGACATTGCTCAGTTCTCCTCTATACATTAATCATGTCAATAAGGTAGCTATGACACTGCTCAGTCCTCTATACATTAATCATGTCGATAAGGTAGCTATGACACAGCTCAGTTCTCTTATATACATTAATCATGTCAATAAGGTAGCTATGACACTGCTCAGTCCTCTATACATTAATTATGTCAATAAGGTAGCTATGACACTGCTCAGTCCTCTATACATTAATCATGTCAATAAGGTAACTGCTTAAGTCACATAAGACTGTACAAGTTGTAGGAGTCAGTGACAGAAATACTTAGAAATACTATACATGTGTCCACCCATGCAAGGAGGCTGGAGGAAAGTGGCTTGGTATCAGGTGCAGAATTGTGAATAACATTTTTTAATTAAAAATAATCTGTTAATCAATGCTAGTTAATTACCTTTTCATTTTTTATGTCCATTATGGAGTACTTACTCTCTAAAACCAGTGAATATAATGCACATTATCCAATTTATTGTAAAAGTCTCTGTAGTTGTGTCATGCATTGATCTTCTTCAGTAATCCTAAAGACCCAAAGTCTAGTACCATATATACTCATGTATAAGTTGGATCCAGCTGCAGACTTCATAGACCCATATCTGGCATTACATATTGGACCAGCAGGTCTGGCTCTGTGCAGTTTGTTAGGGATACTCAGTATAACAAACAACATTCACCCTTATCTGCCAATGCATTATGTTATAGAAGATCAAGGTCTATGTTGCTTGCATTTGGACCAAACATATATATGAGTATATACAATGCATAAGTAACTTTAGTGTGGTTTTTTTTATACAAATAAGATCATTGAAATTATAAAGAAACAGCAACATTTTGCCCATGAAAAATTAGGAACGCCTAAAATTACAGAGCGAACTTTGGCTGATTTTGTTTCTGATGAAGAATGTTTCTCACAGTTGAAGGGACAAAAACTCAGAGTCATGGTGACTTCACAATACATGTAGCTAATAAATCAACATTTATTTTCTTCTCAGAAAGACTTTATGTTTTATAAATGGTTTATATAGTGTGTGAGAACAATTTTTTTTATCAAAAATAATTGGGATGTGGTAGAAGCATCTCTTTTTCACTTCCTCTTGACAGTAATACTAAATCATTTGTTTCATACAGTGATGCAAATCAGACTGGATTTTATTTGCTGTGTGTGAAAGCTCGCCTACATAACTAGTAAAAATTGTAGCAGTCGCTTGAACATTGGATAAAGGGTATGCTTTTCTTAATTTTACAATAATGTTAAATATATATTGCTTATTTATTTACATTAAATGTATTTTAAAATTGAGCTCTAAAAATGAACATAATTGGTGCATCAGAATTTATAGTTCCAATGTTTATCAGAATTAATTTGATCTATTCACAACCATACCAAAGAATCATGCATCTAGATTAATGGGCTAGTAATTCCTTCCTGAGAAGTTCACTAATGTTGAGGTTATATTTAAATTGTATATGTAATTTCTTTACAACTTGCAGCACGTCACCTTAAGTAACATTGACAGGGAGAAAAAGAGGCATGGTAAAGATGTGATCATTCTTAAACATTGTTAGCTATTCATTACAGTGTTCACTCACTATAATGACCCTCACTTACATTTCTGCCCATCTTATGATCATCAAGCCAATTCAGTTGTTTGAATTTTATATTTTCATTGCTGCTTGATTTTTTTAACTTAACTTTAGTTCTCGACTAATTAATAGAACATTATATTGTGGTTTTGCATTATAATTTTGTGTTATTATACACTAGACTTGTAACATCCCTCAGAATAAAACTGCCTCACTTGTAATATGCAGGTCATTTTTATAGCTCCCATGAACTGCATTCAGATCAAAATCTTCACTAGCCAAGGTTCAAATAACCCTATATATACCTTGACAAATTGATCAGCTATATTAGTGCATTGTCCAAGCAATATCTATTGGATTTCATAATATGTGATTCCAACTAACCAGTAGCAGGGTGCATTGTACATCAGCCACAAAAAAGGTGGTGGCAATTGACCTAAAAAGGATACTTTATAAGTTTAACATTGAAAATATGACTATGTACTAGAGGGAAGCCATTACAGGTGTATTTGAGTAAAAAGTATTTGTGCAAACATGGACCGGCACTGAAAAATTGCTTATTTATCAGTCAATTCAAGTTGTGTGCTCCCTTTGTCTCAATCATACAGGAACAGTGTTCAAATTTGACCAACTTAATTTTGATATAATGTGGTGGCTTGCAACTGCATCCAATGAAATTTAAAGACCCAAAGCACATAAATATCTGCTCAATTTGACAAGGTGTAGATAGGGTAATCAGAACCTTGGTTAGTGAAGATGTCAGATCCAAGCCTAATTAATTTCTCTTTCAGCAATGGCATTCAGATGAAAAGTCTAGTTAGTTTCTCATTTAACCATGGCATTCAGATGAAAAGACTTGTTAGTTTCTTTTACAGTCACAGCATTCAGATGAAAGCCTTGTTAGTTTCTCATTTAACCATGGCATTCAGATGAAAGCCTTGTTAGTTTCTCATTTAACCATGGCATTCAGATGAAAAGTCTTACTAATTTCTTTTTCAGTCACAGCATTCAGATAAAAACCTAGTAAGTTTCTCATTTAACCATGGCATTCATATGACAGCCTTGTTAGTTTCTCATTTAACTATGGCATTCAGATGAAAGACTTGTTAGTTTCTCATTTAACCATGGCATTCAGATGAAAGCCTTGTTAGTTTCTCATTTAACCATGGCATTCAGATGAAAGTCTTGTTAGTTTTTCATTTAACCATGGCATTCAAATGAAAACGTTGTTAGTTTCTCATTTAACCATGGCATTCAGATGAAAAGTCTTACTAATTTTTTTTTTCAGTCACAGCATTCAGATAAAAACCTTGTTAGTTTCTCATTTAACCATGGCATTCATATGAAAGCCTTGTTAGTTTCTCATTTAACTATGGCATTCAGATGAAAGACTTGTTAGTTTCTCATTTAACCATGGCATTCAGATGAAAGCCTTGTTAGTTTCTCATTTAACCATGGCATTCAAATGAAAACCTTGTTAGTTTCTCATTTAACCATGGCATTCAAATGAAAGCCTTGTTAGTTTCTCATTTAACCATGGCATTCAGATGAAAACCTTGTTAGTTTCTCATTTAACCATGGCATTCAGATAAAAGCCTTGTTAGTTTCTTTTTCAGACATGGCATTCAGATGAAAGTCTGGTTAATTTCTCTGTTGTCATGGCATTTAGATGAAAGCCTTGTTAATTTCTCTTTCAGCCATTACATGCAGATCAAAGCCTGGTTAATTTCTCATTCAGTTATGGCAATCATATCAAAGTCCATGTTAATTTGTCTTTCAGCCATGGCATTTAGATGAAAGCCTTGTTAATTTCTCTTTCAGTTATGGCATTTAGATGAAAGCCTGGTTAATTTCTCTTTCAGTTATGGCATTTAAATGAAAGCCTGGTTAATTTCTCTTTCAGCTATGGCATTTAGATGAAAGCCTAGTTAATTTCTCTTTTAGTTATGGCATTTATATCAAAGTCCTTGTTAATTTGGCATTCAGCCATGGCATTGAGATGAAAATCTTTGTTAATTTCTCTTTTCAGTCATGGCTTTCACCAGACTATTAGTCTGTTTATTGGGTGTACTGTTGCCTCATCACATGACTACTGGGCTTAACTTGAGACCTATCATAGGTATTCTGTGTTTATATAGATACAATTTACTCTAAGTTGTGCATTCAAATTACTGTTTTAATAAGAATTCATTAAAAGGAGAAATAGAAATCAGTGACAGTCCAGTTAATCAAGATTTTTTATAGAATTTTTTATGGGAACTTTGTTTTTGATAGCATTTGTCAATTATTTAAATATGCCATAGTAAAAAACTTACCTCAGTATTATGACCAGTAGGTAGCATTAAATAAGATCCTACTCTTGAAAATCCCCTGGATTTCTATGGGTAATGACAATGTTTTGTCTTGCTTGTGATGCATGGGCTAGGGATAACTTTTCTCTTGACATTATGATTTAAATAGGAATTAAGGTTTCAAAGCAGAAAAGTTAACAGTTGCAAACAATCACTAAAAATAACTTTGAGATGTTTATTCTGAAATAAAATCATTCAATAGGAGTCCAATACATATGGGAAATACCAACAGAGATTTCCTATTAATATTTCAGTTTTTTTTAAAGCAACAAACTATATGTATGAATGTCATTTTTATCCCATCCCCAGTTTTGATGCCACTTTCTCAGTGTCATAAACATATTGTCCCAGTATACTTTTACCCCTGCAAGTAAACAAAAGTCATACAATGCAATCTTGATTTTAATATATTGTCCCATTATAATTTTACCCTTGCAAGTAAACAATTGTCATACAATACAGTCATAATTTTAACATATTGTCCCAGTATACTAATACCACTGTAAGTAAACAATTGTCGTACAATAAAATCATGATTTTGCACAACTTGATATTTTCTCTCTTGAGAAAAAAAATCTCTAAAATTAAAAACAAATTTTAAAAGAAGAGAAGTGTTAGACATGCTAAATGAACATTTTCTATGTGCTTTTTTTGGAAAATTATATTTTAATGTGCTATTGTGATTACTCTGTGATGCCTTTTAGTCAGGGATCATACAGCAGTGTAACAGGCAGAAGTATATTCTATGAAGTGCATCACACCTAGCAATATAATACACTACCTTTCCATTAAGGAGAGATCTGGTTATAAGCATATAAAGATGAGTATGGGGGAATATGTCATGTTTCACTACAGCCACCCATGGGCAAGAACAAACATGGCCTTTGTAGACAGGTGCCCCTTTGAAGGTAAGATTAGCTTGCATATTTGGTCATTACATATTAATGCACTATTCACCAAATAGCATTATTATTATAAGTGGTATTACTATCAATAATGTTCTATATCTGATACACATGCACATACTTTTATCTCGTTATCAGTAGAAATGGTTCCTACCTACAATTGCTAATTGACAGCTTACCTGTAACTGTGAAAACATGACTGACTTTTTGTAAGAACAGTTGGCATAATTAAGTATGAAAACAGGTGTTCACACTTTAAGCAGTTGTTCAAGTTCACTGATCAAAAGACATTTGGCTTTTATTTGAGACCTTTCATGATTAGGTAGTGGCAAGAAGCTTCCAGGAGCTATTACTAGTAGCACCTACACTTTTAGTCCAAGATCATCTAACACTTCCAACCCCATTGTTTTATATTTTGACATTTTTGTTGGAGTGTAGGGTTGGAGTCAAATGTGTATCAAAAAGTTATTCCTCACCACTGTGTAGTGGTGGCTTACTATACTGATAGATGAGACAAAACTGCATCGTTTGAACCAGTACTTGCCATTTTCATTTCTAGTCACATGACTACACAAATCTCAGCCTACATATCAGTGACATCAGAGGTCCAATAGTCATGTGATATCAACAATAAACTTCCTTCCAATGTCTTAAAAAGATAAGAAATATATTAAATTAAAGTCATACACTGTTTGCAAAAGAATGAAAGGACACATAATTCTCAACACAATATTCTATGAAGAATGACCAGAAACCTGTTGCTGTCACAGCAACTTAGAGAAAGTCAGATTCATCAAGAACATAGAACATGCTGGTTTTGTTGTACCACATGACTAATGCTTTGACATGTGCTATATGCATGATGAATCTGGCTTTGTCAGAAACCTTTTGAGTTTCACTGGATTATGAAGTACAATCGAATATAAAATGTTTAACCATTGATTCTTTCAATTTACCTTTACATATACCATGCTTTCTTTATCAAACAAAAGAAATTTAATTTGCACACATGAAGTGACTACAACTGCTGATATTCTTTAGTGACCGCAAAAGGTGAAAGCACTGCTTGGTTAAGAAACATATGGTCGCTGGCTTTTTGAAGACAGGTGACCGCTTATTACATGACATTTGTATAGGAAATTTGCTAGGGCACTGGAAAATTAGAATGGCCATTATGACCAGGTGACTGCTGAACTCAGGTAACCATTTGGACAGGTTAGACTGTACTGTTTCAATGAATCACTATGAATGAATCATACTTCAGAAAAGGTGAAAGTTGGTACTCAAGTGCATACAAATCAAAGACTATGCTACAGATTGACAATTATCTAAACCTGTCAGGAACTATTTTTTTTAATAGGATCAGATTCAGTGGTTTGCTTTCATTAATTTTTGTAAATTTTTGGATGAGCCCACTTGCATGTCATTATTCATTAAAAATAAAGAAAATCTGCCATACCCAGTCAATATATGATGGAAATGATAACCCCTTTAATGGTACCTTTATAGTGAGCATTTTAATTCCAGTTCATCTTTTCCAACAATTCATGTTGGAAGAGATAATGCCTTATTCATATTGACTCAACTGCATGTCAGAGTGTTGTTATGTGAGTGCATAGACTGCCATGAGCAGTTCAATTCCAGAAAACAAAGACATCCCTTTTATGCATTCTTCATAGTATTAATTAGCAGTGGCCTGCTACACGAGTAGCATATGCTTTAGGAACAGGTGTGTGCCACCTTCGATCATGTAAATATATTGAAAAAAAATCAAGAACGTAAATGATGTTTATGTTTGAGCCATTACAAATGGAAATTACAGTAAATGATTGTTATTGGGAGGTTTTTTTATTTTGAGAGTGATTGTGTTGAGAAGGTTTTGTAGCATATGTATTCGCTTGTAAGAAAATAATACTTTGTATGATTGAATTTGAAATTCAGGTTGGTATTAACTTGACTAAGTTTCTTTGAAGGTGTACTAGCACAGGAAACAGAATCAAGTACTTATGGTGACACCTACATTCCCGCAACCTACATCAAGTACATTGAGAGTGCTGGTGCTCAAGTTGTTCCCATTAGGTATGTAACTTGATGGTGCCTAGAATATGTTTTAGATGTAGAGATGCTAATTAAAAGTAACCTGGTGCTTTTCTGAGTCAAATCAATTCTTGAAAATTTGGAGCATCAAACTCCAACAAAATCTCAAAATCCAAAGTTCAGACACCATGGGAAATATATATGTCATTGAAATTAATCAAGAGAAGGTAACAATAAATTCCAAAAGTTCTATGACTGTAACTTTATGCAAAGTGAAGTTCTTGATTTTCAAACTGATCTGTGAGTCTTTGAGCTTGAATTTTAAAAACTTTCTGAAGCAATTTTAGAAAAGGTAGCCAGAGCTTACTGGGTATTTTAACTGGAAATGGAATGTGTGTGATTTTTAAATTTTTAATGTAACTTTAACAATATTTAAGGACCACTCGGGCAGCCTAGTGCCTAGAATACTAGAATATAGGAATATTGGCATCAGATGCAGGAGGTTGGGGGTTTTAATCTGGGCTGAGTCATTGAAAACTAGTTAAAGCTACCTTAAAGTTCCAAATTACACACACACACACACACACACACACACACAATATTTCAGTCATATCACTATGATGTCTGCAGTGTAGCAGTTAATAATGATGTCTAGCTCTGGGGCATCATGCCAAACACATGTTGCATCATGTCCCACTCAGTCACATTATTTTCATACCAGGCTGACCAGTCCTAGCAATAACTGCTTAATACTGAGTACCTAGCAAGGCAGTTATTAGTACTGTTTTTATAAGTCTTTGGTATGACTCTTCCCAGGTTAGAACCCATGACCTCCCACATCTGAGATGAATGCTCTAACCACTTGGCCACCATATCATTTGTTCCTTGCCAGCAATTTTAATCATAAACAGATACAATGCTAACTTGATCGATCTGTCCAATAGCTTTACAGTTATAGTGACAATATGACTCCACCTCATCATAATTCCTATTTCTCACACCAGTTGAGACATGTGAGTGGCTTTAGAAATCAGCAAACATTATAGCCTCTGTACTTACAAAAAAAGTAAATATTAAAATAAATTTAGTTAATATTTTGATATACCTATATCCTTCGGCCATCTTCATTTCTCTTGAACGAAAATTCATTAAATAACTGCTGTTTTTGTAAACTTATTGGACCACTGTGATATCTTAATTATATTTTATTTAGGTTTTTTAGTTTTGAAAATGTCTTAATCACAGAATGTGATGCTTGAGTCAAGAATAGAAATGCGATCTATACACCAACCCATCAGATCTTTTTATGTAAGATGTAACCCTATGTCAATCAAATTTTGCAATAGAAAGTAGTTTGCAAATATGAAAAATGTGAAAGATAAATAATAATCTTGTGATTTGAAATATTGAATGTTGTAAATATTGTCAGATTTTCTTGAAATTCAAATTGCAATGGAGTTTTTGTGCTCAAAATGTTTAAACACCAATGAACATATACAAGTAGGTATGTGTTTGATGAAACATTATATACTGCTTTAAAAATGGTGAAATTACTTTAACTGGTTGCCTTCATCATTAAATTAAACCTAACAGGTTAAAAGTTTCTGCCATGATCTCTTTATGGGAATGCTCAGTGAGAATGCAGGCAGTTTCAGACTTCACTGCATACTATTTTTTAAATTCTATTTTAACTCTGTATGAGTTTATTTTGAAATGTATCTTTTAACATTAGTTTCAGATTATTGTGATTTTATAAAGGCATGCTCTCAGTTTAGATTATCAGTGTCAGTATCCTCTCAACAGATTTTAGACAGGATCATGTTTCTGTTGCTAAAAAAGGGAAACATTGATAGCAACCAGTTTTCTTCTTCCACTTAACATGTCTTGATTGGGAGAAGGGAAGTGGGCTTTATCAATTGTTTTCTGTTTATTGCCCTCTTTGGAGTCAGTCTTGCTGGCAGGCTTTGCTGCCATGGTGTGTCAAATGTATTGGTAGATTTGGTTTTTGTTGCTGTCTTGGCTGCTGCTGCTTAAAATTATCCTGGGAGAACAATTTTAAAAATCCTAATAAAAAAGACAGTTCCTGGCTCTCTTTTGCTTTGGACAACTGTTTTTAGATATTTAAAATTGTCTACATGAATAGTGTCACAGGTTAAGTATTTGCCTGTATTGATTAATAATTTTACTGAATTTTGTACTCAAGGATACAAGAGCAATGTCAGTGATAAGCTTCAAAACCTTGACTGCTCTGTCTCCAGTAATGAACTCGATATCCTTCTTTGCAGTCACCATCACCAGCTGTGAAAAGTTATCTCCCTTATGTTGATTGCTAAGTGATGTATGCTTACAGTAGAACCACTGATGATGGCTTATTATGTACTAATATTACTGATTTTGATGTTGTTTGGATTATTTTTCATTAATTTGTAATTTGGAGATGGAATTGTAAATGAATTGTGAGCCTATTGTAATGGTTACATGTATTTTGTACAGCCCCCACTATGGTAAATATTTGTAAGAGATTTATTGGATGAACATTTTTCTTTTTCACATTTTTCATTTTGAAGTCATATTTTTAATAAATTGTATATTAATTTAAATAGTGTCAATTGTTAAACTTGTAATGAGAAAGTTACTTTTTATTATTGAAGTTTAATTTAACCTTCTGCATGGCATGATGAACATACTTTGGTCCACCTTTGGTATCCAAGTAGACTCTTTTGTTTTTAAATTTAGTTGCATTTTATCCTAGGCTGGAAAAAAAATCTGAATCAAACTTTCTTGTATCTGAATAAAAATTCATTTCCTTTTTTATACTGTAGCAAATGTATAGAAAGTTACTTGCATAGGAAAAAGTTTAAACTCACACTGCTGTACAGGTGATATCATTACACAAAAGAAGTTTTCATGAAGCATAGGCCATACCTGCATAGTGTGTCATCAGTTTTTATGAAGCATTGGCCATACCTGCATAGTGTGTCATCAGTTTTCATTAAGCATAGGCCATACCAGCATAATGGTCATCAGTTTTCATGAAGCATTGGCCATACCTGCATAGTGTGTCATCAGTTTTCATTAAGCATAGGCCATACCTGCATAGTGTGTCATCAGTTTTCATTAAGCATAGGCCATACCAGCATAATGTGTCATCAGTTATCATGAAGCATTGGCCATACCTGCATAGTGTGTCATCAGTTTTCATGAAGCATTGGCCATACCTGCATAGTGTGTCATCAGTTTTCATTAAACATAGGCCATACCTGCATAATGTGTCATCAGTTTTCATTAAGCATTAATCCTGGAAAGTATTAAGATCAATTCTAGTAATTGTAAATAACTACAAGCATAATAGCAAAACTATGGTAAATAAATAAAAAAGTATATTTTAAATATCTTTTATAAATATTATTAAAGCACGCAAGAAATTTGTATGAATACTGTTATGATTGTATGGTCTCTAATGTATTAATGTACCAATGACCTGGATTATATTGATGTGCCAACAGCCATTTGTTGAATCACAGTAACATAATCCAAGGTTTCCATGTGAATTCACTATAATTCCGAGTTAATGTCTCTTTCCAAGAATAATATAGAGCACTGTGTATTTCCAGGGAATTATTCAGATGAGGGCCAAAAGTTCATTTCTAGAAAAATCTTACTTACAGTTAGAATGTCTGTTGCTAAAATTATAATAAAGAACATAGTAAACAAAGTGTCCTTGACTCAGATCAAGATAAATGTTTACTTCTGTTGATAATGATCCTAATATTACACCCACACTCATAGAGAAAATATTATTTTACTTAAGAAGAAAGTTGTTATGGCTGTAATAGTCATTTCTGCACACAGTGCAGGCAATTTTGTTGAATACACTCCTGTGTAGTTGCAGAACTTTTCCTAATTTTCCTGAAAGTGAAACACCACCATGTTATGCTCAAGTCTCAAGGATTTTAATTAGGCTTTTTTATTTATTATGTGATTACAGTATCTTCCCTGCCAACAACTTTTATTCATTATGTGATCACCGCATCTTCCCTGCTGACAGCTTCTATTCATTATGTGAATGCAGTATATCAACCTACCAACAGTTGTTCATATATTAACAGCTGTTCATATCTCTTCTATTGTCAACTTTGAGTTTGTAATAACCAGATCAGTTTGCATGATAGAAGAAATGTGTTTGGATTTTTTAAAAATCTGCTGTTAAATAAATTTAAATGGTGAAATATTGACTAGTTGCAGTATTTAGAAGCTATCAGACAGATTTCTAAATTGACTTTGAATTGACTTAGGAATTTTATGATATAATTGACAGTGATATATTGGATAGGTAGTGAATATAGATTTCTTGGTAGACTATGGAAAATTAATATGCAAGCATGTTTGTCTATTTCAGAGTGAAAGAGCCTGAGGACTACTATGAAAAACTCTTTAATAGCATTAATGGGTAAACTGCCTTTGAAAATTTGTCTTCCTAATTTGTGCAAACAGATGAATACCTATCCACTTAAATCTAATCTCTGCACACATGAAATATATACACATGCATCTAACCATATGAAAATATACACACATGCATACATGAATGCAGACATTTACACACACACATACACACACACATACACACACAACATAAACACAGTGTTTGTTAGCATAATGTTGAAAATCTGAAAATTTTAATGCAGATATATAGTTTTCTTTGAGTAAATGTTTATGTATTTGAACAGTGTTAATCTTAGATAGATCTGACAAAGTTAGGAAGTTTGTGCTAATTACTGAATTGTAAAATGTGTCCTAGTAAAGACCTGTCATTGAGAAGACCGAATCCTACTGCTTTCTTAACAATGTGATTTGGTTGTGAAAGTGAGGTGAATTTACAAAAGTGGGTGGGTGGTAGCATATTTTGCCGAAGAGTGAGTTTAATCTTCTAAACTTCGATTCTGGAGCAAGCTTTGTATAAAATAAAAAGAACCTTGTCTTTTCCAGCATTAATACCAAATATATTTCATCTTGTGGTACTAAAAGATATTTAACTCATGGCTTTGACACTCATTGAAATATCATGTTTTTGGTACCACATTATCAAACATCTGGTATTAATATAGGAAAGAAAAATATTCTCTGTGTATTGAAATGTAGGTTATTTTCTATCAACTTTTATCTCGTTCTTCCACATGACCAAGAAAGCTTATGGCTCATCATCCACCATACATCATCTGTCATCACTTGTTCATTTGTTGTCCATCAGCAATTGGTATGTTTAAACTTTGTAACAAAATCCACTGGAGCAGTTAAATATCATCCATTCTGCTAGTGAAAATGTCATCAACAATATTAAGGTTCTGAGTTAAAATTTCTCTTTGTTCTGTATGGGATAACAATACTAGTTGGTCTGCTGAATCAATAAACTCATCCCTGTCATATACATGTACCTCTATTCTTTTGCTGTCAGACAGGTTCAAGGTCATTTGAAAATATTGCTAAATTTTCATTTTAAACTTTTTCTTTAAGGCTGTAAGTTCTGTGTCTTGTAACAGTTTTCTGCCATACTTAGTTCACATAATTGGCAAACAGATTTTTTTTTCAGTCATCACTCAGAGCTGCAAGCAAGGTCAGGATCATTTGAAACAGGTTGTTTGTTTTTGGGGTTTAATTTTTTTTTTTTTTTTGGTCATAAGTATTAAACACATAGCTATCAAACACAGGGTCAGGAAAATCTGCCCTTAAATATCTATGCACTCCTGACCTGCCTTCTGACCAACAGCAAGGTCAAGGTCATTTGAAGATGAAAATGGATCAATATCAATCAGTGGAATTGGTGACATATAATTCCTTAGAAATTATTGTTAAAGTCAATTTTGCAGAAATTACAAGATATTTAGCTTGTCTGTGCTGTTGTGAAGCCAAAACAACATAGGTTTAGTTCTATAGGTAAATTCTGTTACTGAGAACACAATACATGTCATGACATTAAAGTTATATAGTAATTAAACCTCTGTGAATTTGTCCCATTACAGAGTACTATTTCCTGGAGGAGGTGTTGACATTATTACATCAGAGTATGCTAAAGCTGGAAAGTTGTTGTTTCTAATGGCTGTAAAGGTAGATAAATCGACCTTAATTATTCTAATAGAAGCCCCCATTCTAATAAATGTCCCACTCTCTTCTTTCCATAAAAAGAACTTCCTGCATTATTGAGGCTTATAGATCCATATATGTCTGTTTTTGTCCAGATAATTGAAACAGTAATCTGTCTGTTAGAAAAATCTAAACAACTTAATTCCCAGATGTTTTGAGTCCAACAGGGATGTGCAGTATTAAAAAAACAATATCAACATATTCTTCCCTTTGGAAATTGCACTGCTCTGGGGAATCTATTAGAATGACTATGGTTTGCTATTGTTACAACTATTACTTCCACTACTACTACTATTATTATTATTGAGACCAAACTAGGCTAGAATTTTTTTTTAGAGAGAGAGAGAGAGAGAGAGAAAGAGAGAGAGAGAGAGAGAGAGAGAGAGAGAGAGAGAGAGAGAGAGAGAGAGAGAGAGAGAGAGAGAGAGAGAGAGAGAGAGAGAATATCTGTTTGTGTGCTATGGTTCTCTTTTTTCAACTATATCCTCTATTTCTTAGTTTACTTACTCTTATGCCCTAAGACATTTTGGCCCCAGATTTTTCTGCCCTATATTTTAATTTTAGTATAATATATTTTAATAGGAGCCCTGAGTTGCTCAGTGGTCTAAAACACTCATCTTTACAGATCACTGCGATCTCACCTCTGTCAGCGTGGGTTTGAGTCTTGGACTTAGCCATTGTAAGTACTTGAGAAAGCTTGCCAGTAGTTTACCTCATGGGTTGGTGGTTTTTTCTGGAGGTTTTGTGGGCTATTTTTCTACCCATTATACTGGCTGCCATGTATAACCTATCTTGTGCTGAAACATATTGTTAAACCCCATAATAACATTTATTTTAACATTAACATTTTTTTAAAATGTTTGAATTTTTAATATTTTGTTAGAAGTAAAAAAATTAACAATTATTGGAACAGGTTAAACTATTATTAAAACTAGGTTGGAAGGAATGAAAAATAAACATTAGTCATACCTCATTGGATGAAAACCAGTGGTGGCAATTTTGCAAAGCTTTGCCAATATGTATTTAAATTACAAAATATATAATGGTCAGGAATATCTCAATTCTGTATTTATTGTACATTAAGATAGCAAAAATTCATGTAAAGAGAAACATTTTAATCACTTTACCATGCAATCATAAACACTATGTCTATCATCAACTGAGCCTTTCATGTGATGATGCTTCCTGTATAAATTTGTGCAATTGCCATAAGGAAATCTGATGTGTTTTTAACTCTCCACTGCATATTCAAAGGATTTTTTAAAAATCAAATAAACTTAGAGAAACAGTGATAAAAGGCATATGGAGAATGGTTACTTTTGAAATATTTAAAGAATAAAAACTAAATACAAAATTATAGAATCTGCATTCTGTTTGAAGCGATGTATAATGATAGTGAATTACCAGTTTAATTGTTTAATTGGCAGACATACTATGTTCTAACTGCATATATTCTGTGATAACTTATTAACAACTAAATTAACACTTAGGTTTCCTAACCTCAATTTATAAATGTAAGAAAAATGCATCTGAATATAACTTTGAACAAAACAGAATACACAGTATAAAACAGTACACACATCATAAAATGGTGAAATAAGTTGTTTTTACTAATGTAGCTGTATTTTGTATAATGTAGCCTTTTTGAAAATTGAAATAAGTTTTTGGGATCATTGTACCCTCTAATTATTACCAACATCATGAAATAAGGTCTAATCAAAACTTGTTTTAATTCAGTGCCCTTTCTGGAAAACTGAGTAAAAAATTGACTCAATTTGTATAAAAATTATTAATTGAAGTTTTTATCAATTAAACAAGAAATAGTTTCCATCAGCAAACATTGATTGATCTGGCCTGATCACCTTTTGATATCACTAGTCAGTTTGAGTTCTTGATACAGTTGTCTTTTTTAATAATACTTGTTATAAAATTTCATAATTATTTTATATTCACCGGTTTTTATTTGAAAGAAAATTAATTATATAGATTGTGTTTCATCAAAATGAAGGATCAAGGTCAAAATGATCTACTTAGGACCAAAATGTTGAAGTGTCCAACTGTCTTAGGGCCAAAATGCCTTGCTTATTTGTGGCTGAAACATCTGTCTACTTAGGGCTGAAATGTCTTATGGCTGAAATGTCTAGGGCCAAAATTCTAAGGTCAAAGTGTCTTAGGGCTGAAATGTCTTATGGCTGAAGTGTCTAAGGCTAAAATTCTAAGGTCAAAGTGTCTTAGGGCTGAAATGTGTTATGGCTGAAATGTCTAGGGCCAAAATTCTAAGGTCAAAGTGTCTTAGGGC
This sequence comes from Potamilus streckersoni, assembly GCA_016746295.1. Classification (NCBI taxonomy): domain Eukaryota; kingdom Metazoa; phylum Mollusca; class Bivalvia; order Unionida; family Unionidae; genus Potamilus; species Potamilus streckersoni. The sequence continues at coordinate 617,455 of JAEAOA010000401.1, forward strand.
TGAAATGTCTTATGGTTGAAGTGTCTAGGGCCAAAATTCTAAGGTGAAAGTGTCTTAAGGCTGAAGTGTCTAGGGACAAAATTCTAAGGTCAAAGTGTCTTAGGGCTGAAATGTCTTATGGCTGAAGTGTCTAAGGCCAAAATTCTAAGGTCAAAGTGTCTTAGGGCTGAAATGTCTTATGGCTGAAGTGTCTAGGGCCAAAATTCTAAGGTCAAAGTGTCTTAGGGCTGAAATGTCACTTTTCCCATTTCTCAATATGCATATTTGCATGTAACATTTATATTAAGCAATATTTAATCTTTAAGTAGAATAGTCTTCATGTACATTTTATTACATGTTTTGTAAGTGTTTGAATGTATCATATTTGAATGTATCATATTTATATACAATGTATTGTATCCAAATGACTTTAAAAGACACAATCAAAACTGTACATGGTAATTAGTATGAGTATATTACAGTATTATAATTGCAAGTTGGTAAAAATGCCTAATCGACTACCATTGAAAAAAGAACATTTTTTTTACTTTCTAAAATTTCACTATAAAATAGCAGCCAAGAAGAATTATAAACTCTAGTATGATTCAACTCCTATATGTACATGAGAACAGATGTTCAGGTGTCTTTACAGAAAAGTGTTCATCCTAATTTTATTGTTAATGATAAAACATTATTGTAGCTATCCATTAACGACAGACTGAAGCATTAAAGTTAATGAATGAATGTACCAGACCCTTCTGAATTGATGCAGCCAAAAAAAAGCAATATGGCATATTAGTTAATCTAGTTCTAGAAAGGTGATTTTCTTAATATAAACACTCACTTTCTATCTTCATTACAATAATTCATTAATATTTGTTGTAACCTTGTACATTGTTTACATATTATTTGCTTCACTTCTATTTTTACATTTGCATTATATCAGAAAGCATCCTTGACTTTACAGTGCTTCTGATGAATCTGCAAGATATATTTCAGGCCTACATAATTATATTTTTGACTAACTCTTCTATCATATAATATTTAGACCTCACTTTCTGTGAATTGTATATATTTGTTAATTTGTCTGGCCAGTGACTTACAAAAACAGACAATCTGATAAAGAGGTACTTCCTAAATGCCCACTATTGTTGCCCCATGGCTGATTCACTTATGGTTTCAAACTGATTTATGAAGAAATTGAACACAGCAAAAAGAAACAAATAACTGATCTGGGTCTATGTTGCTCACACCTGTTTGCAAATTGTGCATGGATATGTATGGTGGGGTATTTTTATCTTCTTGTCCATTCTTGAGAAACAAGAGTTTTAATTACAGTCTCATGTATCAGGATTATTGTCCAGCTACATAAATCAATGTCCTGTCTCAGCAACCAGAACTAGACAATGTCATGCCATCCCAGATATGGCCATGTTTCTTCACAACTAGACTGTACCAAATAACTGTGATCACAAATGGGCCATGACCTCAATCAATCATACATTATCAACTACAAGAAAATAAACCTATCCAGTTCAATAACTGTAAAGTGCTGTTAGTCATTTCCTTTGTATGATGCCAATTTACTGCTGCAATACCAAGAAACCACTTTATGAAACGAGTTATACATGGATTAGTTGAACACTGTCACAGTATTGCTAAGCACATCTTTCAAAGCCTAGTCCAAATGGGCAATCTAATGGATCAGTCTAATCTACATAGTGCTGCCAGGCACTTCCTGTGGATGATGTTCAGTTTATTTTGGCATCCTCATGGATCAATCTGATTTGATACTAAATCAAGACACTTCTGTAGTACAATGTTCATTTTGGTGCCTTAGGTTTCTAGAGATGTCTCTTCACTCACTCTCAAGCCTCTGCTACACAGAGTGAGCCTCTACTTAGCAACACATTATAAGTAATGGAATCTAATTCATAATGTGCTGCAAGTTTAGTGAGCCACAGTCTTTGACATTCTTCTCCAACTACTTAACAGGTAGTACAAGAGATGACATCTTCACTACCTTAATCCAAAAATTATAAAAACTGGCCCTATAGTTTCCATATTATTAGATTTTACCATGATGGAGGCTTGAACTGAAGAAATTTTCTGCCCACCCTTATTGGAGTCCTTTCCTCATCTTTCTTGCAGGTTCTACAGCTCTAATATCAGATGATTATTGTCTACAGAAGAACATATTTTCAGCTGCTGTCAAAGTTACTGACACTTTGTGCTTGCTTACATTGTCAAGTAAAAGTTTCAAATGTTAATGGAGGTTTATTTCTCACAAGTACCTTCCCTCCCCATTTTCTTTTTACAGTATATACCCATTAGTTGATTCATAGCATTGTGACGGGGTCAATGTTGCATCCAATATATATGGCAATTTTCAATAGGTTGGATACAGTTTACCTTCATGCATCCCCAATCTCACAGGAAATACATGGAAGCATGTTTATTGAATGGCTCACCTCTCAACATGGCAGAACTTTTTATGGCGATAACAGCAGTTATGTACTTACAAAAGGTCAAACAGGATGCAATGCTCTCTACCACCACCTTTCTTAAAGACCATCAGAGGCTAAACTATGCTCACAACCTTCATTATCTAATCTCTTCTTTAATGATCAGGTTGAAGAAATTCACAACAAGCCATCAGAGATACATTCCTTCATACCTCAAAGTCTCAGGGACCCTCCCTATGCTGCACACTTATTACAGATTCCAGTAGAGAGATAGCTTCAAGATGGTTTCCTGTGACTTTGTATCATGTTCAGTGTACCTTAGAATCCTTTGCCCACAGTTCTTTCAGCTACAGTGTAGTACCTATCACTTGGTCACCAACCTAAGTACATTCAATCAACTCTTTTATCATCTTGGGTTTGTGATGGAATGCAAAAGTGGATTCCAGTGCCATCCATTTTTGGAGAATACACAATCAGTGTGTACTTGCAAGAGGCATGACTTCATATCTCACTCACCTGGCTTCTAAAGTTATGTGATTTGTGTACAATTAGCTACAAATAGTAGCCTAGTTATATTTTTTGCAGGACATGATTTCATTTGTTACACTCCTCATTCTCTGACCTTGTAGCCTACCAAGATTTTGGTTCAATAGGTCAAAAATCAATATTCATGTAAAAACAATATTTCTCCCAGGAATGAGAATTGAATTCATGCAATGGTAAATTCATTGTCTACATGGAACAATCCATCTGGTGAAGAATTCCTTCGTTTAAGTTTTGCTCAGTTATTGAATGCTCCAAATGGAGGCCAAACCTGGGACCATTGGACCAACTTTCACAGTCTGCACAATAGATAGTTCCCAAATGACATCATCAGTGGCCATATTTGTGGTCAGCAGACAGATTTGACTTGATATGGTGTTTGGAAGTTGAAAAAAATTCATTGAATCTGAAGATACTTTTAAGAAAAATACTTACATGAATAGAACACAAATCAAGCTTTCTGTCAGTATATTTAGTTGTGATTTTTAAGTTGACTTTGCTTAAGTGTACCTTGTTCAGAATGGTAAATTTTGGTGATTGCATCAAGGAGAAACTGTCAGTTGCCCTTCATCCAGGTAAAATGGGCAGAATATTGTCTGCTAGTTACCTTATAAGGAAGCATCTATATGAGGCTTTGAAGACTGGGAAGCAACTCTGGACTCGCATTGGGGATACCTCTGCAAGTACAACCCCTGGCAATCACGATTAGTGCAGATGTGAACACAGAGGCTGGGGAACATGTGTCCAACCATTTTGGGATGCCATAGGAGTGTGGCCTCCTCATGATCATTGTTTATATATCAGCATTCTTGAGATGAAAACTTTTGAAAGCTTTTCATTGGTAGCTGAAGAACCTACATGGAGATGAAGCTCTTATTCTGTCCTGCAATTTTACTGTGTTGAATTATCTTCAAACAGCAAAGTGGAACCAAGTATCCAGACTTCTGTGTCCTTGTTTGGGATTTTCTAAAATAGTGTCTTCAATGACAAATCCTTGTTTAATCTTGACTTATCCTTGATAGGTTAACATATTGATGGATGCATTGTCCTGCAAGAAGGAACAAATACAAATGGAATAGTCTCTTCATCCCTCAGTAAATGGTCAGTGGGATTGACCTATAATGGACAACAAGGTTGAATGCTAATGTCCCAATCTTTTTCTTCCCTGTCGTGGACCCAGAAGGCCTGGATATTCAGTGTTCTTTTTTTAGATTGCAATGGCCAAATGTATACACATCTCCAACACCTCAGGTTTTGAAGGTGATTTAGAAATCCAATAATCTGAATATTTCCTCATCATAATTACTCCTCTCAAATGGGATATGTTGGATCAACCTCATCCATCTCACACACACAGAATCAAGATATTCACTCATGTGTGTTAAGCAACTACACTGACAATGAAAACAGGTGTTTCATCCCAACCCAGAGTTACTGAATCTGCACTTCTGGATCTTACAGAAATACAACTGTAATAACAAACAGTTCCCAGAACAAGTGGTGGAGAATCTCTCAAATGAGATGGTCATTTGCAATAGGGGTATGTGAAGGCACAGAAATATATTCTCTGTGGATTGCAAAAGAGCACTTTATGACAATGTAGGCATCCATACCACAATGGCTATCTTCCTATGGATCATTGATTTGAAACAGCACTAATCACAATTAAACCTACTGTTTCATGATCACTGTGTTATCACAGAAGGAAGGATATCAGAAAAACCAATCTAGCCTTCTGTTCATTTTGGATTTCACCTGGCTCCTTGATCAAGTGGAATTTATCACTTGCACTTACCTGGCTGAACTTGGACTGTTCTCAAGAAATATTAGTTCACCTACCAGATATGTCCAGCCTCCTCACTGCTTTGGTGATTGGAAGGCAAAAGCACTTAACACATTTCCTATTGGTAGACCCATCTACATGCAGTTCTGACAAGATCAATCAGTGTCACTTATTAAGCCACTTTTTTCATTGCCAAGGACAGACTACTGTTTATGGGTAATCAGATATTTGTAATAATTTATGTTTATTCTGGACTCTTCATTTCGAGGTCATCTACAAGACCCAGTTCAAGCTCTGAAGTGGTATTTCAGGAAGACCAAACCATTGCATTAAGGGAAATTGTGCCTCATTTTGCATTCAAAAGATGGGAATAACAGTATATCAAGACAGACACTTTCATATTAAATCACTGTCTGTTTTGCATATAAAACTAAATCCATGCCAGTCAGTTTGCTTTGCAAATCAGCTCACAAAGCTAGGATATTCATTACAAACATTGCATCTGAGCAAAACTGTTTTATAACTGCAGTTATCCATGCTGAGGAACTGAGATCAAAGTATACTTCTCTAATTTTATCAGAGATCTTTCATCCTAAAAGGCTCAGGTCGATCTCTATGGAATAAGGTAAGGAGATGTATCTTCCTCCACCTCATATCTATTCTTATAAGGTATTATTATTGGGTAACATATTTGAAGAAAAAAAAAGTTTTTTTAGCAAAAATGTTTCTTTCATAATACTTACCCAATCATAATACACATACACCCAGCCCCGCTTCTCTGTAGTACATGGAGAGAGCATACCATACACTAAGTACATGTAAGGAGAGATCACTCTTAGTGCCACCTAGGTGAGTAGATAACTTTTAGCTTTTGAGCTCAACAGAAAGTTTAAGCATGTGAGGGCTGGATTTGTGAGGTAGTAATTTGATGGGGTAAGTATTATTGAAAAAAACATATTTTACTAGAAAACAATGGTTTTTGAAACTACCTTCCTATTAAAGAACAAATGGCTACATAGTAAGGAAAGCACTAAGTATACTTTCCAAGAAAAGAAAAAGCCTTGTATGTTAGGATTTTAGAATATCAGCTATACATTTGCCATTAAGTTAACTTTCAGTGCAAATGTCATAAAAATGATTCAGAAGAAATTTGCCACAGAAGAGCTGCTTTTGGATCTGCAATTAATACATAAAGGATATCTCTATTTGTTTGAGTAGATGTATGGAAATGTTTCACAAGCAAATTGAAAACATTGCATTGTCTGTGTCAATAAAAAAAGTTTCTACATTACAAGTAACATATTTCTTTATTTTATTTGAAAACCGATTTTCTTTTGATTATATATTTGAGGGTGGAAAGCATTGATTTGCATGAAATTTCCCTATTCTGTATGTGCCAATGTTGTTAACGCCATAGAGTCATATTACTACATAATTAATATGAAGATCCCAAAATTTTAATATTTTATTTCAGCAAATTTTAAAAGTTTTCTCTCATCCTTCAAAAAGTGTATTGTTTTTAACTGATTACTGTTTGATATGAAAGATGAAGTGAGTATTAAAACATTTTTTTGCACAAATGGATGTCTGGAACATTGTTTGGGGTACATGCAGTATTGTAGAATGTAGGCATCCATCATCTTCCGAGTGTAACATTTTTATTTGAATTTTGGTGAGTTTAAAGACTATGGTTTGCATGTTTATTTTGCTTTCCTGCATTGAGATATTAATTAGTCAGTATTGAGAATCTGACCTTCATATTTGGAAACATGCTTCACCCACATTCCACTGATCTCTAATCTATGTCTAAATACTCTAATGATTCCAAACATGTCTTTGAGTCTGTTTAGAATTAAAATCATTAGGTAATTAAGTTTTAGTATTATGTTCAATCAAGAGTTTTTGAATTTAATGTTTCATTGTTTGTTATAGAGTTTATTGGGTATTTCAACAATTAGTGACACTGAATATTGAATAGAAACAGGTCATTTCCTAAGGAAATAAGAAACCTATACAATTGTTTTTAGTACAGATTGACCACACCAGTGAGTTTGTCTTTGTAATAGATTGATAGCAGAATTAGATGTTGGACTATGCTTTGCAGAAAAATCTTGATAAATATTTGAGATAATCTTATTTGTATGACTAATACAACATTCCTTCACTGTAAGGTCCTTCACTGTAACACAGTTTATCTTATAAGTCAAATATGGTAATGGATACCACTTCATTATTTAGTAACATAATTATATGTATTATGTAAAGTACTCCTTCACTGTAAGGTCCTTCACTGTAATACAGTTTATCTTACAAGTCGAATATGGTAATGGATACCATTTCATTATTTAGTAATATAATTATATATTATGTACAGTACTCCTTCACTGTAAGGTCCTTCACTGTAACACAGTTCATCTTAATAGACAAATATGGTAATGGATACCATTTCATTATTTAGTAACATAATTATATGTATTATATACAGTACTCCCTCACTATAATGGTCCTTCATTATAACACAGTTTCTATTAAAAGGTGAGTTTGGTCATGAAACTCATTAACTGATTGGAAAATTTTATTTATCACATTCTTCATTATTAGGCAGTCTGATCACAAGGCCCATAAGTATAACATGGTTCCTGTTATAAAATGAGCATGGCCATGAAGTGGTTGTAAAATTATATTTATTATTATAATTATATTTATTATTGAAATTATATTTATTGTGTAATCCATTGTAAGATGGAATACACAATTACTTTTATGTACAGCATTATAATTAAAGAGATCTTTACTTTTCCAAATGAGTTTGTATTGCAGGCCCATGACAAAGGTGATTATTTCCCAGTTTGGGGTACATGCCTGGGATTTCAGCTTCTAACAGCAATAACAACTGGACAGGATCTTCTCACCAAATTTGACTCAACCAATGTGAACTGGCCCCTCAACTTCACCCAAGGTAAAATATGGACAGTTTTGAAACCTAGAGAAAGAAAAAGAGTGAAATATTAAATATCTATTTCATACTCTACCATTTTATCTTCATTGTTACATTTTGATTAGATAGGGTGGAGCACACTGTACTCAAATTCAAGTACTTATTGAACCAATTGTCATATTCCTATTCTTAAAGAGTTAAAGTACTCATACTCTTGGTTTCAAATATGAAAGTACTCTGTACTCCAGAGTATATTTTGGATAACTGGTACATAAGAAATTTTGTCCATAATAGCTTTGAAACTAAATTAATCTCAGAGAAAATCAAACCTATAAGCAACCCCATCCCAACAATATTGGATACATAGTATTATGTTGATGTATCTACATATGTCTGGTTGACAGGGCAAGTAGCTTTAAGTAAATGTATGTACATGATGTCTGGTTGACAGGGCAAGTAGCTTTAAGTAAATGTATGTACATGATGTCTGGTTGACAGGGCAAATAGCTTTCAGTAAATGTATGTACATGATGTCTGGTTGACAGGGCAAGTAGCTTTAAGTAAATGTATGTACATATGTCTGGTTGACAGGGCAAGTAGCTTTCAGTAAATGTATGTACATATGTCTGGTTGACAGGGCAAGTAGCTTTCAGTAAATGTATGTACATGATGTCTGGTTGACAGGGCAAGTAGCTTTAAGTAAATGTATGTACATGATGTCTGGTTGACAGGGCAAGTAGCTTTAAGTAAATGTATGTACATGATGTCTGGTTGACAGGGCAAGTAGCTTTAAGTAAATGTATGTACATGATGTCTGGTTGACAGGGCAAATAGTTTTCAGTAAATGTATGTACATGATGTCTGGTTGACAGGGCAAATAGTTTTCAGTAAATGTATGTACATGATGTCTGGGTGACCAGGCAAATAGCTTTCAGTAAATGTATGTACATGATGTCTGGGTGACAAGGCAAATAGCTTTCAGTAAATGTATGTACATGATGTCTGGTTGACAGGGCAAGTAGCTTTCAGTAAATGTATGTACATGATGTCTGGGTGACAAGGCAAATAGCTTTCAGTAAATGTATGTACATGATGTCTGGTTGACAGGGCAAATAGTTTTCAGTAAATGTATGTACATGATGTCTGGTTGACAGGGCAAATAGCTTTCAGTAAATGTATGTACATGATGTCTGGTTGACAGGGCAAATAGCTTTCAATAAATGTATGTATGTGATATCAGGTTGACAGAGCAAGTAGCTTTCAATAAATGTATGTACATGATGTCTGGTTGACAGGGCAAATAGCATTCAATAAATGTATGTAAATGATATATGGTTGACTGGGCAAGTAGCTTTCAATAAATGCATGTACATGATGTCTGGTTGAAATGGTAAGTAACTTTCAATAAAAGTATATACATGATGTCTGGTTGACAGGGCAAGTAGCTTTCAATAAATGTATGTATGTGATATCAGGTTGACAGGGCAAGTAGCTTTCAATAAATGTATGTACATGATGTCTAGTTGACAGGGCAAGTAGCATTCAATAAATGTATGTAAATGATATATGGTTGACAGGGCAAGTAGCTTTCAATAAATGTATGTACATGATGTCTGGTTGACAGGGCAAGTAACATTCAATAAATGTATGTAAATGATATATGGTTGACTGGGCAAGTAGCTTTCAATAAATGCATGTACATGATGTCTGGTTGACTGGGCAAGTAACTTTCAATAAATGTATGTACATGATGTCTGATTAACAGGGCAAAGTAGCTTTCAATAAATTTATGTACATAATGACTGGTTGACAGGACAAGTATCTTTCAATACATAATGTCTGATTAACAGGGCAAGTAACTTTCAATAAATTTTTGTACATGATGACTGATTGACAGGGCAAGTATCTTTCAATAAATGTATGTACATGATGTCTGATTAACAAGGCAAGTAACTTTCAATAAATTTATGTACATGATGTCTGGTTGACAGGGCAAGTATCTTTCAATAAATGTATGTACATGATATCTGATTACCAGGGCAAGTAGCTTTAAGTAAATGTATGTACATGATGTTTGTTTGACAGGGCAAGTAACTTTCAATAAATTTATGTACATGATGACTGTTTGACAGGGCAGGTAACTTTCAAAAAATGTATATACATGATGTCTGATTAACAGGGCAAGTAACTTTCAATAAATTTATGTACATGATGTCTGATTAACAGGGCAAAGTAGCTTTCAATAAATTTATGTACATAATGACTGGTTGACAGGGCAAGTATCTTTCAATAAATGTATGTACATGATGTCTGATTAACAGGGCAAGTAACTTTCAATAAATGTATGTACATGATGACTTTTTTACCAGGCAAATATCTTTCAATAAATGTATGTACATGATGACTGTTTGACAGGGCAAGTATCTATCTTTCAATAAATGTATGTACATGATGTCTGATTAACAGGGCAAGTGTCTTTCAATAAATGTATGTACATGATGTCTGATTAACAGGGCAAGTAACTTTCAATAAATTTATGTACATGATGACTGTTTGACAGGGCAAGTAACTTTCAATAAATGTATGTACATGATGTCTGATTAACAGGGCAAGTAACTTTCAATAAATGTATGTACATGATGTCTGATTAACAGGGCAAAGTAGCTTTCAATAAATTTATGTACATAATGCCTGGTTGACAGGGCAAGTATCTTTCAATAAATCTATGTACATGATGTCTGATTAACAGGGCAAGTAACTTTCAATAAATTTATGTACATGATGACTGTTTGACAGGGCAAATATCTTTCAATAAATGTAGGTACATGATGACTGTTTGACAGGGCAAGTATCTTTCAATAAATGTATGTACATGATGTCTGATTAACAGGGCAAGTATCTTTCAATAAATTTATGTACATAATGACTGGTTGACAGGGCAAGTATCTTTCAATAAATTTATGTACATGATGTCTGATTAACAGGGCTAGTAACTTTCAATAAATTTATGTACATGATGACTGTTTGACAGGGCAAGTATCTTTCAATAAATGTATGTACATGATGTCTGTTTAACAGGGCAAGTAACTTTCAATAAATTTATGTACATGATGACTGTTTGACAGGGCAAGTATCTTTCAATAAATCTATGTACATGATGTCTGATTAACAGGGCAAGTAACTTTCAATAAATTTATGTACATGATGACTGTTTGACAGGGCAAGTATCTTTCAATAAATGTATGTACATGATGTCTGGTTGACAGGGCAAGTAACTTTCAATAAATTTATGTACATGATGACTGTTTGACAGGGCAAGTAGCTTTCAATAAATGCATGTACATGATGTCTGGTTGAAATGGTAAGTAACTTTCAATAAAAGTATATACATGATGTCTGGTTGACAGGGCAAGTAGCTTTTAATAAATGTATGTACATGATGTCTGGTTGACAAGGCAAAGTAGCTTTCAATAAATGTATGTACATGATGTCTGGTTGACTGGGCAAGTAGCTTTCAATAAATTGATGTACATGATGTCTGATTAACAGGGCAAGTAACTTTCAATAAATGTATGTATGTGATGTCTGATTAACAGGGCAAGTAACTTTCAATAAATGTATGTACATGATGTCTGTTTAACAGGGCAAGTAACTGTCAATAAATTTACGTACATGATGACTGTTTGACATGGCAAGTATCTTTCAATAAATCTATGTACATGATGTCTGATTAACAGGGCAAGTAACTTTCAATAAATTTATGTACATGATGACTGTTTGACAGGGCAAGTATCTTTCAATAAATGTATGTACATGATGTCTGGTTGACAGGGCTAGTAACTTTCAATAAATTTATGTACATGATGACTGTTTGACAGGGCAAGTAACTTTCAATAAATGTATGTACATGATGACTGTTTGACAGGGCAAGTAACTTTCAATAAATGTATGTACATGATGTCTGGTTGACAGGGCAAGTATCTTTCAATAAATTTATGTACATGATGTCTGTTTGACAGGGCAAGTATCTTTCAATAAATTTATGTACATGATGTCTGATTAACAGGGCAAGTAACTTTCAATAAATGTATGCACATGATGTCTGATTAACAGGGCAAGTAACTTTCAATAAATGTATGTACATGATGACTGGTTGACAGGGCAAGTATCTTTCAATAAATGTGTGTCATGTTGACAGCACAAAGTAGCTTTCAATAAACATCTTCTATGTTTAATTATCACAACATCCTGTATGTAAAAGAGGAATATATAATAAAAACATCATAGTATAGTGTAAAGAAACCAAACCAGCAAAATGCAATATGAACAATATAATGCAAAAAATTCTACTGTATATTAATAACATTGATAGAAAATGTGTATTGATATGTGGTAGGTTATATTATAAATATAATGATGAGCTTATGTAATAAATCAATAAAATCCTGTTGTTTCAGCTCTTGTAATAAATCAGATTGATCTTGCCATTGAGTGGAAGTATGATCCTTGGATCTTATGACTTCTGAAGAAAGACTGAGTAGACCAAATTCAGTACTAAACCAGAAGTTTATATCCTTATTTTTTCTTCATTGCATTTTAAAATACATTGGTGTGTTTATCTTACTAATCAGTAGACATGTACATAGGTATATGGTTGCTGATGCTTTGCACAATGACTCATTCAATTCAACATGGACCCTGATCTGCCATTACAAAATACACCAGCACATCGGGATCTGTGATGTTCATTCTACTGATTACTACTGAGAAACTCCATAGACCCAGAACTGCCAATGCATGATTGGACAGCAGATCTATCTTTGCAGTTGGTCTTTGTTTATAAGTAAATATATGCAGTAATTACAACTAGGAGTTTCAGTCTACAGTTATTGCAACACATTTTTATGACTCTTAATCATAGGGACTGAAAATAAAAATTACATTATTTTTGGAAGAATAAATCAGGCTTATAAAAAAGGAATCTATTATGATGTGAAAAATAATACATATTTTTCTAATTTTATCCAATCACTGCTGTACTGCTTCTAAATTCTGTGCAATTGTAATATCAAAAGTACTTCATTTAACTTATGATTGCTTTTGGAAAGCATTTTTATTCCTAATTAGAAAGGCAAAAAAATACTTGTAACAAAACACAAGTACTTGTACTCAAACTTGCTTTAAACATGAAATCTGCCTATATAAATGCCACAATTCAAATTTCACACCTTTTCAGGGTTTTGGGCTTTTTTTACCGATACTTTCATACTGAATGATTTAAAGCCTAGTCTTTCATACTTGTATGATTTAAGACCAGTTGGGGGAAAATGGAATGGATTATTATAAAAATGTGTGTTTGACCTAGACAAATATATTTTATGGACATATTTTCTATATTTTTATAGATGACCTGTAGCTGATTAAATTTTGACGTTCATAAAATAATTTTTGTCATTATATGACTCAACTGCATGCAGTGGGGACACTTTGGTCTATTTCCTTGGTCGGTCAAACATCCTAAGAAACATGCTGGTCAGTCTAGACATATCTGAGAAGCTTGTTGGTCAGTCAAGACATAATAAGAAGCTTGTTGGTCAGTTAAGACATACTAAGAAGCTTGTTGGTCAGTTGAGACATCTTGAGAAGCTTGTTGATCACAAGAGATCTCTTAAGAAGCATGTATTTTTTCTAAATTTTGATGTGTTAGTTTGCAAACAGATCTTGTTTCTTCAACAATTTTGGTCTGTAAGACATTTTTTGCAAAGTCTTTGTCAACATGATTACATGTTAGACCTGCCAACGATTTTGATGTAAGTCCTACAAAAATGACCTTTACAATATGGACTTGCTGAATAAAAGCAAAAATATTTGTGAATATGATTGTTGTGGTAAAATCAGGATAATTAGCTCATCTGTGTTTGTTTAGAATTCAGACTTCGTATTAGATTTAGTAGAATTATTTTGACAGACTAACTTTGCAGTAGTAGCTAAGATGAATATAAATTTTCATGAAAAACTTCTGCATGATTAAACTGTTGCTTACAGAATACAAAAAGAAAGGGAAAATAAATCCTTTTTAAAACTGTTAATTATCAGTAAAGAAGAATAACAAAGAATAGTCAGATTTTTGTGAATAAAAGCGTGAATGGCAACAATTACATTTATTGGACATCACTTGTACTAGTGGGAGATAAGACTGCAAATTACGTCAAGTTGAGAGATGGCAACAAGCCATTGAGCACCATAGGGTTTGAAACGGTGTAACTGTACTAAAGTAAATAAGGTCTGCATATATTTTATCAACTTTTCAGTTGAACATAGTGTTTACTAACACTGATCAACTTTGAATACAGAAGTTTTAAAATACATGTTTTTCAACTTTACATTAGCAATACATGAATATTTTGTTACACCTCATTGAAAACTGATCAAATTTATGAGAGAAAAAATCAGCTCTCCTATTGAGACAGTCTTGTTAGGTTTGGCAGGTCTGACATGTAAATGTATTTATCCAGTAGAAATAAAACTTGTGTTACCTGTTTATTTGCATTAGACTGTTGTGCCGTATGTTTGTATTTCTTAGTTATATCTATTTTGACTTTGTGTATTTAAACTATCTTGGACTGAAGTGTAAACTTGTAGTCAACATAATATTGAATCACACCTCTCTTTAGTGGCCACTAATGGCAAATGGCAAAAATGGCATTTGCTCACAGGAAACTGTTGTACACATGTTCACCTTTTTATATATATATGTGTATAAACTCATCTTTGAAAATATATACCACTCTTAAACACTATTATTTAGATTAGTCATTTTTAAACTAGGGAAGAGGTAAATGCAGAAAGGTAACTTGACTTGGAGTCACAAGAAATTGAGAGTATTTAGATGGAAATTTATCAAAATAATGCAAAATCGTTTCCAGTTGGTTTCATTTATAGGCCACCTTCTTCCAAAGCAATTTGGAATGATAACTTTTTGAAACAAATGGAAAATGTTCTTGCACAGGAGAAAGAAAAATATATATACTCTGTGATATAAATAAGGACCTTCTCAATACTCAAATAAGGAAGAACTGAACAGAATTTATTGAATCATTAGGTCTAGTACAGATGGTAAATGACCCCACTAGGGTAACAGAAACATCAAGCACTCTTATTGATCACATTTATACCAGCCTACCAGACAATGTAACTTGTGTTAACATACCAAAAGTTGGTCTTAGTGACCACTATCCTACTTTTTTGACAAGAAACGTTAAATGCAAGAGAAATAAGAAAAATACACACAAAACTATCACTTACAGATCATTCAAAAATTTTAATGAAGAACAATTTCTCAATGACCTATAAAAAGTTCCATGGAATATGATCCAAAATTTGGATGACATAGATGAAGCTCTGAGGGTGTGTACTGACTTATTTATAGATGTAGTCTCTAAACATGCACCATTGAAAGTACATAGAGTAAAGAATGAAATCCAACCTAATTGGCTTACAACTGAAATCTTTGATGCTCAGAAAACAAGAGACCAATTCAAGGCTTTGGGAAACCATGCACAATATCAAGTACATGTATGGAGAAATAAAATAACAAGTGTGATTAAAAAAGCTAAACAAAATTATTATCAATCATTGCTTGAAAACAAAAAGTATGACAAAAACTGCATTTATAAAGTCTTCAATGAACTCACTGGAGGAACACACAAAGATCAGATAAATAAAATTCACTCACTTCTAGTAAATGACACCATAGTCACTGATGACAATGACATTGCAAATGTTTTCAATGATTTTTTCCACCAACATTACCACAAAGTTAAAAGAACCAGTGATTGAAAACAATTTTAATGAACTGAAAAAGTTATGCAGCAGCAAAATCTCTAAGGAGCTATATTTCTCTATTCAACCAGTCTCAAAAATTTTGTTAAGAAATATCTCAGTGAACTGATACTAAGAAAGCTACAGGACTTGATCAGATTGGTCCATGACTCATTCAATCTTCTGCCTCTGCTATTGTAGATAGCATAACATTCATAATCAATTTAAGTATTGCCTCCTCATCTGTCCCCAAAATATGGAAAACTGCAAAAGTAACTCCTATTCACAAATCTGGTTCTAAAGATGATGCTGATAACTACCAGCCAATCTCAATACTACCAAACTTGTCAAAATTGATTGAAAAGCATGTCCATGATTCATTCATATCATATTTAACCAAACACTTTCTGTTATACCCTAATCAATCAGGCTTTAGACAGAAATATTTATGAGGCTGCCTTGATCTCCCTGATAAATGGCTCCAAGCACTTGACTAAGGTAGAATAATAGGTTCTGTATTTGTAGATTTTAGGAAAGCTTTTGACATGGTGGATCATGAAATCCTTTTGAAGAAACTGAAAATCTACCAATGTGATGAAAGCACAGTTAGATGGTTTACATCATACTTAAGTGAGAGACACAACATGTTTATATAAATAATGTTCTGTCTGAACCTGGAACAATTAGATGTGGAGTACCACAAGGCTCAATTCTGGGTCCATTACTGTTTATTTTATTTACTAATGACCTACCACTTGTACTAATGGACTCAGTATCATCTACAGATCTCTATGCAGATGACACAACATTATCAGACATCCAAAACACAAAGCAAGAATTCAAAATTTCTTTACAGAATGCCCAAAACAAACTGGATAACTGGTGCACATGCAATGGTATGGTGGTTAATACTGGTAAAACTAAAATATTACTTATCTCAACATGGAACAAAAGAACAAAACTTGATAGTGATGAACTATGTCTGACATGGAAGGATAAAAGGTTGCAAATGGTCTGTCACGATAGTCTGCTTGGTGTTTTGGTAGATAATAACCTATCATGGACTGAATATATCAAACATATCAGTATAAAAGTCAATTCAAGTTTATGGCTTCTCAGTAGGATAAGACACTTTCTTCCGGAAAAGCACAGAAAACTATTTTATTACAGTTACATACAACCCTATTTAGACTACTGTAATACAGTATGGGGTAATTCGAATGATAAAAACTTAGCAAAGCTGGCACATCTCCAAAAATAGCTTTTGAGTTAATATCAATCCAGAAAGAAAGCAAGGAAAATTTAGCTGGTAAGTTAAAAATACTACCTATTAAAGACCAAATCTGTTTAAGAAAAGCCAAATTAATGTACAGGATAGCCAATAATAGTGCTCTAGAATATTTACAATCACTATTCACGTATAGGCTACCTGGAAATACTCCCCACCTGAGATCAATGTCTACGAAACATTACAAAATTCCCAAACCAAATAAGGAATTATTTAAACATAGTTTCTAATACTCAGGAACTTTGCTCTGAAATAGTATTCCAGTTGAGATTAGAAATGCCTACTCTATTTCCTTTTTTCAAACCCAGTATATACAGTGGTTTCAGAGATGCAGCAAAAATAAGTAAATTCCTTTGAATGAGGAGGGCCTCAAGGTAGATTAGTTCTTAGCTAATTGAGTTACCCACTTTAAATAAAGTAATAATAATAATAATAATAATAATAATAATAATAAAACTCACCAAAATAAAAAAAATGTTGATACCTGCAATGAACTAAAATCAGAAGAAGCTGTATCTGGCTACTCATTGAAACTTCACTTGCCTTTTACAGACATCTTTTGAATATTGAATGAATTTTGACCTTAATTAAATTGGATGTAACTCATATCTCTATATATAAATGGGATGTAACTCATATCTCTTCTCAAAGATTAACAATTGTCTTCAATGATATATTTCAATTATAGGCAAAAGGATGAAGATGTCTAACTATATCTGTCACACAGGCACAAAAGATGACTTCCATTTTTGCTCCAATCACACAACTACTTTTTCTCCCTTCCAGCAAACACATTACTTTGACATTCTACCCTAAGGATAAATACTGCCTCGCTTTTGCTTTCACATTTGATTTATTGACACATATATATACACTATCACCATGACTGAAATTACAAGAACAATCAAGATAAAAAATGTTTGCACATCTACTCACATAGTATTCCTTTATCTAAGGAATGCCTTCCTTATGAAGCAAAAATTAAGTTTGCATAGACTGAAAAGTCAATGTAGATATGCTGTATTGACTGCTTTAAAGACATGGAGAAATCACTGTTTAGTTGAAAAACACCTGATCTGCTGTCCAAAGAAGACAGGTGACTTAGATTTGGAACATTTATTTGGGAAATTTGTGGGGGAGGAGATTAGAATGGCCATTTAGCAAAGGTGATCCCTGAGTAGAGGTGACTTTTAGGACATGTTTGATTACACTGGCAATCTTGGTTGAATAGAGGGTACAAACCATTTATAGCAGTTTAAAAGTGACAATAATATTTTCTCTGACCATGCTGTTTAAGAACTTCCGCAACGAAATATAAATCCTGAGTGAAAATTCTTGGTAATATTTTCTTTCAAGATGCACAGAAGAGTCATTTACTGGGAAGCTTGCCGCGAGATGTACATCAATATTTGACCAAAGAGAATGTCACTGAAAACTATCACCAGTATGGCATGTCGCCAGAGGTAATTATCAATAGTTCATTTGCAATGTCTCATGCCCCCACAGTGATTGCAGAAGGGGACATATTATTTTGCTGTTGTCTGTCCATTTGTATGTTTATTTTGTTTCATCAATCTCTTAGTCCCAAATTGATTTTAGAGCAGTATTAAACAAAAATTTGAATTTAGGTTATAAGATGATGGTCACATCAAGTTTTAGGTCATTGAACATTTTGACTTTACCTTCTGTTTTTTAAAAATTTGGAATGCATTTTTTTATGGACACAGTATATTTTAAATGATTTTTCAAAAACATCTTGCTGTTTGGTGGGGTGGGGGGAGAGAGAGGATTAGGAAAAAATATCCTCTACCGTCTCACCATGCATACTGATGAACTTGCTCATGGAAAATGACAATTTCTCATGGAGTCATTTATGATGACCACCTACATGGACTCAATAATACGAGCATGGTATACTGTTTATGACCCTGCAAGAAGTTCAGAGATAGGCAATGATTTATCTGTACTGTTATTTTGGGGAGGGAGAAAGTTGCTAAATTTTTTATAATGCAAACAATGTGGTCATTATTTACTTTTAAACATTTCCTTGTTCAATTGAAGATAATGTATGATACCTAATGCCAGTTCAAATTTTAGATAATATTAACATAATAAAACTGTATTGATACCACATTTCCTGTAATCAATGTAATTTTTTTAATTTCAATACTATGATATCTGAATCTACAGATGCACTCATGTCCTTTTTTTTGTTGCAGTTTGCATAACATACACATGAAAATCAGTGATATTTTACTCCCATAAATAAAAGAACAATAAACAAATTACATGTAATAACAAAATCACATTCATACATGACTTAAGTGAAAACAAATTATATGAGTTCCACTGGTTACCACATACATAAGTTCTCACTTACATAATGCACAAATTTTTCTGACATGGCATTGCTAGAAAAAGTCTGATAGCCTGACACCCAGGGTCAGGGTCCAACTAATTTCGGATCTGACCCCTCCCTTATTCTCCCAGTAGAGCTTGTCAAAAAGAAAAATCTAATTTGTGGAGAAAACTTTGATGTTCTTAAGAAATGCAACAATTAATTTCAAGATGTTGAAAGTCTAGTATATTGTTAATATTTATCTTTGTTCAAGCTTCTTACCCTTATGATGATTGTCTGCTTATCATACTTCCATCAAAAGCTACAAAGCTTGTGCTCAAAGCAAAGTAATGTCATCTATGAATGGAGAACAGATTGCCTGGGTTACTGTGACTAGCACATAAATGGCTTTAACATGCATGTAATTCCAAAAATTCCATTTGGGATATTTAAGTGCTAGAACCAGTCTAGTGTTCCAGTAATTTTTGCACACAATGCAATGATGAGTGGCTACATAATATAACCGATGATAGTGTGTTTAGACAGGCTGTTAATTGATTACTTAATTGTTGCATTCTGGAGTTTAGGCCAAATGTGGGATTTTCTTCTAGGTATTATAAGCAAACAAAGGATCCAATATGGTCATGTTGGCTTTTGAGTCATTAATTAAAAACTGACTGCCTGAGTTGAGGAAAACCTCAAAAAACATTTTGGCAAAACCACTTAAGTATTTTTTGTGGTCTTGTTTAAATTCTGTGCATTGTTCAAGACGTTTCAAGCTAAGAATTGAATGAAAATAAATCAGCTGTCCCATGCTCACATTAATGTTAGTGTAAGAAACACTTGTTAAAGTTGCTAAGTGGCACCTATGAACAACAAAGGTATAAACAGTAACTGTATAAATCAAGACAGGCTTCAATGCTAATGAACATAAATACTATTGATCCACTGAGTAAGAAGGACAATATTAGAGCAATTAGATAATGGCTGGCCTCAGGACCTGGAGGAAAGCAGCATTGCTCTAAGTGACAATTTCTTTAGATCCAAATAAACACAAAAGTGATTTTAATATGAATTATTTTTATCTTTTCATAGTTGAAGTGTAGCAATCACAATGTTTTGTGACAAATAATATTACAAAATGGGTAAATTTGGGCATATCAGAATTGGAGTATGGGCCTGTGGACTTTGAATCAGAGCTGGAGATTGTTTTTTTTTTTCAGTCACCATCCAATCATAGCATTATAGAGGTAATTGAAATGTGAGTAAAGATAGTTCTGGCTGTTGCTGAATCAACCAGCTGAAGCAAAATTTATTGCTTAAAGAAACAGTATTAAGATTTCATATCTTTTTTTAAATTTAAATATATTAAGTATTAAATATTAAAGTAGCATTTGTTTTCTGGTTTTTTGTTGTAAAATCACAATGTTCATGGGATAAGTAAATCATATAGTATAAAGGAAAATTCATAAATAGAAGACAAAAAAACTTCTGAACTAATCTGAATAGCATGTTTTTTTGCATTTATTTTAATAGCTTGTGTTGAATTTTGGAAGACAATATTATGATAAATTCAAATTTTGATACAAGCTACTGAGAGAAAGGCAAATTTTTATACAAGCTTCTGAGATGAATGTAAAAAGATAGTTCTGCAGAGAATGGTGTCAAATGAATGAGTACTGTAAAAGGTTGAATTACATCTCTGTAAGTATTTTGGAAGAAGACCATTATTAATTTCAAACAACTAATCTGACTTGCAAACATATACCCATTTGTTTGGTTGTAAATACTGTACATCAATTATGCATCTGTACATTTATATCTTGAGCATCAGATGAAATTGATGTTTTATTTTCTTCTTTTTCTGTTCATTTTCCTGTATCATACTATGCATAGTACAGAAATTGAGTTGAACATGCATTTCTAATCATTAACTGTTTTTAGTAAAGTTCATCTCTTTCTCTCTCTCTCTCTCTCATATTATATGGAATCAAAATCACTATTGCGCATTTCCAAGCTGTCATAAGTAGTTGCACTAGTAACATTAGAGACATTTTTTACATTATTTAGTTGTTTAATAGAATTATATCTGATGCAGTCTATAAAAAAAAGAGTATATATCACATTTGAGACTGACCATTTTATTCAGGAAAATGGATGAAGCAGAGGAGGGAACATTATATATTCTTCCAGGTAAAACAGCAGCAATAAATGCCTCTGTCCAGTACATGTATTAATGTTTATCAACACAAATCAACTGTCCAACATAATCATGAGCTTATTGTTTCATGGCTAAAATTATCCTGAAAAGCATGGGTTTTGGTTAGCACTTTAACAAGATGACAAATAATAATAAAGAGTACTAAACAGAATATTCAGTTCAGTGTGTCACATGTGTTTCATACAGGTGGTGCTCCTATTGCAATGGATGCCTATTGGCCTAGTGGTCTAAAGTACTCACTGTTATGGATTAGGTCAATGTAAGCAGGTCAGAAAGCTTGCCAGTAGTTTATTATGGCTTGGTGGTTCTTTCTGGGGTTTTCAAGGGTTCTTCCTACACCATTTATACTGACCACCATCTATAACCTATCTTGTGCTGAAAAATGTTGTTAAACCCTACAGCAACAACAACATCAATCGATTATTATTTTGATTTGTTTTTATTATGATCAATGAATTAAATTCTTCCCAGTACTGAAATGCATCACAAAGTAAAACTCCATTAACCTCTAGTTCTGAAATCTATTTTTGTTGAGCTTGCTTTGCTGATAGCTTATTGTTTGCTTAATTGTCTTCAGCTACTAAAATAAGCAGGCTTTGCATTTTATAGATTGAGTAAACTCCAGCTTTGAAAAACATTGCTGCTGTTTGCATACTTTGCTAATAATTTTTAATATAGATGGCTTAAATATTTTCTTTCAAGACAGTGCAATATAATAACTTTTGTACCAACATGCATTTAGATTTGTCTATTACTTTAGATGAATTGTATTGTTCCACTTGGTGAACTTTACCTATGCAAATTAGCACCATGGACTCAATCACAGCAATCTCAAAGTACTTAACACATCACACTTGCTATTCTCAGCCAGTTAAATATTATGTGAAATGGTGGTTATTTATACTTGACCTTTGTACCTTTTAATTCCTGCTATTTAAATTGCCTCAAAGATAGTTACATCCAATCAGGACTGTTTACCATTTATGCATGCTACATGTTATGGGCACATATTTAAGCAGTGTTTCTTTTTTACTTGGGAAGATTACTGAAAATCTTGTTTAACAAACACTACCATATTATGGGGATTTAGGAGTAAAAGTTAGGCTTTTAGCATGACACATCATGCTGTGGCTGGTGTGCTTTCTTTATCCCCAAAAGCACCTCAGAGATAAAGAAAATTACTTTATTAAGGTCAGAACTTGAAATAAAAATCAGAACTCAGAATCCTACTATTAAGTATTGTTAGTTCATATGTACAGATGCATACAGCAGAAATTGGTTATCTTATCTTCATGTATTATTCACTCCATGTTTGTTGTTATATAGGTTAGCTTTCATTGATTAATTTGTTTCAGATTTTTAATGGTAACCCTGCCTTGTCAAACTTTTATACAGTTCTGTCTACCAACATGGACAGAAATGGTAAAGTCTTTATATCCACAATGGAAGGTAGGTAAAATGTTATTTTACATTCATTGCTAATAATAGACTCTATTATGTCTACTAGTTTTATACCAGGAGAGTTTATAGGATGGTCTATGGTCCAATGTCCATCCATTAGTAACAGTATGTTATTGCTACTTTTTTTGAACTACATGGAGTTTTATCAAGAACCTTTCTATTCACACGAATCATATGGTTAGTTGATCCTAAATGAAAATGGTTCTGATGAGGTCATATTGAAAATCGTGTTAATGCTAGTTTTTCATATCAACATAGGGATTCACTAAAAGATTTCTTATGACGTCTAGTTGAACCTAAATGAAAATAGTACTGATCTGATATGGACACCACAGATGGATGGTCTTATCAACATGTCAAATTGGTCCTAAATAAAAATAGTACCATTCAGTATAGATGTCACAGTGGCCATCTTGAAGACCTTTTGTGATGTATTGAAAATGGTGCCAATCTGACATCCAATATGTCCACAACAGAGGCTAATTTGAAAATTTTGTTATTATTAAAGAATATTGGAAAATAATTCAACACTCAGTAGTTACAAGGAAGAAATTATTTTGAATTCGAAAATTCTTTTCATGGGAGAGACCATCAGTCTTTTCAAGGGTCTCTTGTTTGGACAATGGAAAAGGATCAACAGTTTATCCCACTGGCATCATGTAGACAATCATTATGAGATGAATATTGTGAGTTAAAGAAGTATCTGTAACCAAAATAGTGATAAATCTAAGCAGTAAAGACAGTTATGAAGAAGTAACTGATTAATGGTGACATGATACCATTACAGAAGACTAAATGAAAATTGGAATTTTCAGAAATAAAATGAATATGCAGAACTTCTGCAGTATGCCAAGCAATGACAGGTGCAGTGATAATTGAATCAGAATGTCTAGCATAGTCACATAATGGCAGAGATGTTGGTCACAGTGGATGTGTTGCTTTACAGGATTCCTCACACTGCCTCCACTCATGATATCATTACTGTATGTGGTGTCTGCACTCATGATGTCATTACTGTATGTGGTGTCTGCACTCATGATGTCATTACTGTATGTGGTGTCTGCACTTATGATGTCATTACTGTATGGGGCATTTGACTTCACAGTGCCATTACTGTATGTGGTTTGATTTATTTTTGCAAAAGATAAAGTAAACTGAACAAGTATAATTAATCAAAAACCAGAAGTTGCATGATATGACCATAAAACTGTACCATACTTATGTAGATACACATTTCATTATATCAGTCCATAATCTGGTATCTAATAATTCAGAATACAGTGGTTATACCTATAAAATAACAAGTTCTGCTTTCTTCCAATTTTGACTTGGATATTAAATGCTTGAAAATGAAGAATCTTATGAAGACAAAAATGTGAGCAGTAAAAAATTGGTTTGGACAAGTGACTCTTCCTGGACAAGTGGCTGCAATAAAATCTGTACAGTCCTGGTGAATCTGTGTTTTAAAGATATTGAATTGTCATATTATTAAGAACTTAAGAGACTATACTGAATAATTTGTAAGCATTGTCAACTTTTTGGTCAACTTATCAGGCAAGTTGTCTATTTCATGTATTAATTCATCAAAAAAGTCAGGATTTCTGTGTAAATGTGTAGTCACAGAGATGTTGGAACATTTTTGCAAAACTTTGCTCTGGAATAGTATTCCAGTTGAGATTAGAAATGCCCATTCTATTTCCTTTTTCCAAACCCAATATATACAGTGGCTTCAGAGATGCAGCTAAAATAAATAAATTCCTTTGTATGAGGGTCTCAAGGTAGATTAGTTCTTAGCTAATTGTGTTACCCTCTTTAAATAAAGTAATAATAATAATAATAATAATAATAATAATAATAATAATAATAATAATAATAATAATAATAAAGGTAAATCCAGACCACCTGACTAGAGAGTTTGCAGAGTTACAAGTCCAGTGCTCAACTCTGCACCCAGCAAGTGAATAAGAAACTGAGCTGATTTCTTTTTCTGCCCTGGCAGTATATTTTGTTTAGAAAATTAAGCCAACTGGGCTGAGGCTGGATGTGGAAAGGCAGTCTTCTACTATATTAAGTGTTATGATGCTACGATTTTATTTTTGTACTTTAATGTGAAACTGACTTAATCTGCTGAATATGCACATCTTCATCTATATGATGTCTCAATGAACTCGTCATTCTGTTTCACAAGTCAGAAAAGATAATATGTAAAACAAAGTGATTTTATGGTATCATTTTATATATTTGTTATGTACAAATGTTATAATATTTATATAATAAAATATTGCTTTATTTAAATTTATTTTTTTTATTCAAAATTAAATCTAAATATTTATTAAACAAATATATTTTCATACAAAATATGTATCATGTGTAATGATTTCTCCATATAGGAAGTCCACATAAAATGTATCCCATGAGAGGTCAAAATGTTTTTCATATTTGATTTCTTAAAGAAATGTCATATGAAATTTGATGGTGTTCATTCTTGATATTTTTTGCATGCATATATATAATAATAATATATAATTTTATATATAACAAAAAAGCCACATTATAAATTCACCAGGTACATAGTGCAGTCAAATTTGGTATCTCATCATATCATTGATAGACATGTCAGTATAGACATTTTAGACAATATACGAGTTATTATGATGGCAAAGCAATTCTTTCCGACAAATGAGACTTTAACAGGATACTTTCAGATTTACAGCAGGCACAACATAGATTACACAAGGAGAGTAGTCATTGGTTTGAAGGAAGGAATTTTTGCACAAATAGTAATAGTAGAATGGTACCCTATAAATAGTAGAATGGTACCCTATAAATATTAGAATGGTACCCTATAAATAGCAGAATGGTACCCTATAAATTCTTTATAGTAATCAAGATGATATTTTTATTACAGTGAGAGTGAATCAATTGTTAGAAACTTAAGCACCAAAGAGTACACTTTTTTGCTTCCAGCAAAAAAATACCCTATTTTTGGAACCCAGTGGCATCCAGAAAAAAACTTGTTCAAGTGGAACCCAAAATATGATATCAACCATGATGCTCATGCAGTCAGAGTCTCACAGTACTTTGCCAGCTTCTTGGTTTCAGAAGGTACTTTAAAATTTTGAATCATTGTGTATAGTGACTTCCTAGTCATGCAGTCAGAGTCTTGCACTTCTTTGCCAGCTTCTTGGTGTTGGAAGGTACCTCAGAATTTTTTATCTGTGTAGTAAATTCATAGTCATCAAATGTAATATAAAATTGAATTCAGAATATAAAATTTTTATTTTTCATAACTTTACACATTATTCAAACAGAATTGAAAAGTTCCTATTATTGGCTTAATATTGTTCTACATATTTGCACAAATCTACAGAATGTGAAAAGACTGTAAGATGTTAACATCATTTACAAGTAATTTTTTTTTCTTGATTTTTGGATGAAGTCCGAGTTTGTTTTTATGCTTGAGATTGTCTGCTTATGAGATCAGGTAGTATGAAATCATAAAAAACAACATTTAGTCCCTGGTATGTTTGTCTAGCTTGTCCCCATGAAAAATTACATGGATTCTCTCAAACAAACTATCAACTCTAAACTCAAAATAACTCAAAACAAAAACAACATTTTGTCCCTGGTATGTTTGTCTACATGAAAAATTACATGGATTCTCTCACACAAACTATCAACTCTAAACTCAAAATAACTCAAAACAAAAACAACATTTTGTCCCTGGTATGTTTGTCTACATGAAAAATTACATGGATTCTCTCACACAAACTATCAACTCTAAACTCAAAATAACTCAAAACAAAAACAACATTTTGTCCCTGGTATGTTTGTCTACATGAAAAATTACATGGATTCTCTCAAACAAACCATCAACTCTAAACTCAAAATAAAAACAATAAATTCATGGATCAAAAATATTTTCATGTTGCATGTAGTGTCTCGAGTTAAAGCACTTTTTTAACTTGTTCAAAATAAAAATGTATCTTTTTCCTCTGTTGTCTCAGAACTTGGATGTATTTCAGTTAGCTTCAAGTTGGTGATAAAAATTTAGTTAGCTCCAAGTTGATGATAGTTCAGTTAGCTCCAAGTTGGTGATATTTTAGTTAGCTCCAAGTTGGTGATATTTCAGTTAGCTCAAAATTGGTGATAAAAATTTAGTTAGTTCCAAGTTGATAATTCAGTTAGCTCCAAGATAGTGATATTTCAGTTAGCTCCAAGTTGGTGATAGTTCAGTTAGCTCCAAGTTGGTGATAGTTCAGTTAGCTCCAAGTTGGTCATAGTTCAGTTAGCTCCAAGCTGGTGATAAAATTTTAGTTAGCTCCAAGTTTATGATATTTCAGTTAGCATCAAGTTAGTGATATTTCAGTTAGCTCCAAGTTGGTGATAGTTCAGTTAGCTCCAAGTTGGTGATAAAAATTTAGTTAGTTCCAAGTTGATAATTCAGTTAGCTCCAAGATAGTGATATTTCAGTTAGCTCCAAGTTGGTGATAGTTCAGTTAGCTCCAAGTTGGTGATAAAAATTTAGTTAGCTTCAAGTTGATGATATTTCAGTTAGCTTCAAGTTAGTGATATTTCAGTTAGCTCCAAGTTAGTGATAGTTCAGTTAGCTCCAAGTTGGTGATAGTTCAGTTAGCTCCAAGTTGGTAATAGTTCAGTTAGCTCCAAGCTGGTGATAAAATTTTAGTTAGCTCCAAGTTTATGATATTTCAGTTAGCTCCAAGTTGATGATATTTCAGTTAGCTCCAAGTTGATGATATTTCAGTTAGCTTCAAGTTAGTGATATTTCAGTTAGCTCCAAGTTGGTGATAGTTCAGTTAGCTCCAAGTTGGTGATAAAAATTTAGTTAGTTCCAAGTTGATAATTCAGTTAGCTCCAAGATAGTGATATTTCAGTTAGCTCCAAGTTGGTGATAGTTCAGTTAGCTCCAAGTTGGTGATAAAAATTTAGTTAGCTTCAAGTTGATGATATTTCAGTTAGCTTCAAGTTAGTGATATTTCAGTTAGCTCCAAGTTAGTGATATTTCAGTTAGCTCCAAGTTAGTGATATTTCAGTTAGCTCCAAGTTAGTGATTTTTCAGTTAGCTCAAAGTTAGTGATATTTCAGTTAGCTCCAAGTAGGTGATAGTTCACTTAGCTCCAATTTGGTGATAGTTCAGTTAGCTCCAAGCTGGTGATAAAAATTTAGTTAGCTCCAAGTTGATGATATTTCAGTTAGCTCCAAGTTAGTGATTTTTCAGTTAGCTCCAAGTTAGTGATTTTTCAGTTAGCTCCAAGTTAGTGATATTTCAGTTAGCTCCAAGTTGGTGATAGTTCAGTTAGCTCCAAGTTGGTGATAGTTCAGTTAGCTCCAAGCTTGTGATAAAAATTTAGTTAGCTCCAAGTTGATGATATTTCAGTTAGCTCCAAGTTAGTGATTTTTAAGTTAGCTCAAAATTAGTGATATTTCAGTTAGCTCCAAGTTGGTGATAGTTCAATTAGCTCTAAGTTGGTGATAGTTCAGTTAGCTCCAAACTGGTGATAAAAATTTAGTTAGCTCCAAGTTGATATTTCAGTTAGCTCCAAGTTAGTGATTTTTCAGTTAGCTCAAAGTTAGTGATATTTCAGTTAGCTCCAAGTTAGTGATATTTCAGTTAGCTCCAAGTTAGTGATATTTCAGTTAGCTCAAAGTTAGTGATATTTCAGTTAGCTCCAAGTACATGCCTAATTGATGGAGGTAGAAATGCATATTGTGGAAGGTTGCATTATCATTATGAAATATCCATGAACCTTGCAGAAATACTGTGTGGCAATAAGTCCTGTGACAGCTATAAATATATTTTTTCTTTTAAGAACAGCTTGTTGAGTTTTTATATTGCCATTACATGAACAAAGGTACCCATGCTATTGCAAGTGGTACAACCCCAAGAGATGACACATGCCTCAATAGGATGGGGTTGGATCACATATTCCCTCCTGTTTTTGCCAAGTACTACATGAATTTCCTTTCTTCAATTATTATCTAGTAATATGCAATTTAGAATGAAACCAATCCCTCATGTAAACTCGACTGTTTTTATGACAGAATTTTCTTCTTCACTATCCTTTTGTATCCATGACTTTTTTATGTCTATTCACAGCTAATTCAGATAATTTCAAAAGCATAATATCATTAAAAATATTCATAAATTTTGATCAGAAAATAAATTACACAAGTAAGCCAGTTTGTTTCTAATAATTTTACAATTCTTGGCCCACTAAAACTCTTCCTTGATAACTGAGCTGTAACTTCTTTTCACTCTTTACTCTATTCCTTTCCCTTTCTACCCATTGTTGTTTGCAGATGACCTGTAAACAAAATATGTAATAAGTTTCATTCTTAAATTAATTTGATAAATTAAATCTTTTTAATTTTGCATCTCAGCTAAAATTTGGACCTATGATAGTTTAATGCCTAAGAGGGAATAGGAGCAGTATTGAAAGTGTTGCATAGCATTGTCATGTTCACCATGCTGTGCCATACTACATGCATTGACGTCTGCTTGTACAATAAAGACCTTATCATTTAAGGAAACAAATTAAGAAAGAAAGAAGAAAAATCCCTAAAATGAATAGATCTCAAAGGAACAAAAATATGAGAGACTTGCATTGTGAACAGTATCTGTTGTACACTGATTATGTACTTTGGGTATTTTTTAAATCCTGATGTAACTAGTGTATGATATGTGACAAAATATCATTTAACCATACAAATACAAACTACCACAGATAATGAAGTAAAAAATACAGTGGTTCTGTATTATGTGTCACTTACATTCTTTGAGATACTGAACGTCTTTTCTAAACATTCATACAGAATCTTTACTCTCATATCCCAAAGCTGTAACCTGATTAAAATTAATACCTTCGTTGTGCCATCTGCCAATATATGGGCTTAAAAATGTTTTACCTTGTGAATATAGTGTAAGTTATATTAATCACTGTCTGGAAGAATTGAGGGCTGTATCAGAGTTGTGAGTACCATGTAACTTGTCTTAAACACCCATTAACAGCATGGATGTATTCTAGGCTGTATCAGAGGTTTGAATACCATGTAACTTGTCTTAAACACCCATTGACAGCATGGATGTATTCTAGGCTGTATCAGAGATTTGAATACCATGTAGCTTGTCTTAAACACCCATTGACAGCATGGATGTATTCTAGGCTGTATCAGAGATTTGAATACCATGTAGCTTGTCTTAAACATCCATTGACAGCATGGATGTAATCTAGGGTGTATCAGAGATTTGAATACCATGTAACTTGTCTTAAACATCCATTGACAGCATAGATGTATTCTAGGCTGTATCAGAGTTGTGAATACCGTGTAACTTTTCTTAAACACCCATTGACAGTATCAATGTATTCTAGGCTGTAACAGAGATTTTTATACCATGTAACTTGTCTTAAACATACATTGACATTATGGATGTATTCTAGGCTGTATCAGAGTTGTGAATACCATGTAACATGTCTTTAACACCCATTGACAGTATCGATGTATTCTAGGCTGTAACAGAGATTTTAATACCATGTAACTTGTCTTAAACATACATCTTAAACATACATTGCTATTTTGGATGTATTCTAGGCTGTATCAGAGAACTGAATACAGTGTAACCTATCTTAAACACCTTTTGACAGTATGGATGTATTCTGGGCTGTATTAGAGAATTGAATACAGTATAACTTATCTTTAACACCTATTGACAGTATGGATGTATTCTGGGCTGTATTAGAGAATTGAATACAGTATAACTTATCTTAAACACCTATTGACAGTATGGATGTATTCTGGGCTGTATTAGAGAATTGAATACAGTATAACTTATCTTAAACACCTATTGACAGTATGGATGTATTCTGGGCTCTATAAAGGATGTAGCTATAAATTAAGCGGAGGTGAAATTTATTGATGAAGACATGACCAATCAGACACTAACTGGATAAGAGAGGTGGTTGTTCAGGGAGTTCGCATTATATTTACAAACTTTTTAATGTTTTTCTATAATTTGATTTCATTGATGTATTTTTTTTTTAGCTCGTAAGAGTAACCACACCTTTCCATCCATGAAGGCTGAAGCAGATGCTGTGATTGCCAACTATCAACCTGTGTACTCTAATGATGGCAGTTTTGAACAAATCTACTATTTCAACTACACATTAGGATGGAATTAAAGAGTCTTCTTCCTTGATCTTCTTAACACCAGGATTACAAACTATTATTATTTTCCTGTCAGAATGTATATTGTTCAAATTTATTTTATCAAGAATATTCACATTATTATTGTGTTTTAGGTTGGAGACAACCATGTCATAAAATGCTTTTTCTTAAAATTTTAAAATATATCTTTTAGTGTTCCATTACTTATTCCAGGTATACAAATAACTGAATTGTTATGTATTCTTTCACAGTGATATTTAATAATTTTTTAAGTAATAAGAGATAAGTATTTATGTATGATGGTGCCAGGTGTATTGTATGGTATCAACCTTATTTTTCCAATTCCTTAAGGGTCATGAAAAATGCATGGATATACACGAGTGTGGTTGAATCAGTTTTGGTAATATTAAATCTGCATACTAGATACAAGT
The DNA here is from genome assembly GCA_016746295.1 of Potamilus streckersoni. Classification (NCBI taxonomy): domain Eukaryota; kingdom Metazoa; phylum Mollusca; class Bivalvia; order Unionida; family Unionidae; genus Potamilus; species Potamilus streckersoni. Next base: position 648,907 of record JAEAOA010000401.1, read on the forward strand.
GATTTGGTAATATTAAATTTGAACACTAGATACAGGTGTTTTGCTTAGATGAACCGATAATCTAGATAAACAGTTCCAGTTATTGAGAATCACAATATGCAGTAAAACAGTGAACCTTAAGGGACTCCTGAAATCACTTTGTTGTATCTTAATTTTCTATCTACCTCTAATAAATATAATTATAGTTGTTCATGTAATTTTTCATATGCTGGCAATCTATTAAAATGTTATTTTTTTTATATAAACTTTTTTAACACATCAAAGATTGTTATTATTTAAACCTTAAGTTTTTATACAGCTGAAGTCAAAAAAAGGAGGATTGATATGTTTGAAAGTTAAAGTATAAATGAAAAAAAAAATTCAAAAAGGCAGAAAGAAAGCATATGTTTTCTGAAAATCTATTCTATTCATGTTTTCTGAAAATCTGTTCTATTGCCAGACCTTTTTTTTTCACATGTGGAGAAACACACAAGTCATTTTCAGTAAAATGCACAGTAAGCTGACATTATTAAAAGAACTCTGGCCTTTTTGTAAATCCAAATATCAATATGTCTGTAGGTGAATATCTTTCCAATTATATTAAACAAATCAGTTGTTTTTTTTATTCTGCAGAATTCCACTTTTCACCTGGCCTGTGTATGATTTTCCTCTATATGGTCTGCTTTTTCTGTTATCTTCTCCAACATAGTTTTTAAATAATGATCTGTTCGGTCCCATACTGCAATCCCTATTAAAGATGATCCTTGTAATAGTATTTGTCATTGAAAGGGACATTCTGATTGGTCAAAAGTTTCTATTCATCCAATGAATTTTCATATAATGGAAACTTATGGTAATAAGCATAGTTACCAAACATAACATCTCAAACTACTGATAGAGACATGGGCACATAAAGCTTGGATCAAGGTTTGAAAAATGTGTGGAAATGAGAATGACTTAATGTGGAGTTGATGCAAACATACTTCATCAATTTGTAAGAAAAGTGAATGCCAGAGAACAAGCATTTTGTGATCTTTTGCCAGAAAGATTTAAACTAGTGTTGTAATATCTACATTAGCATATAACGTTAAATAAGGAGTTAAACCAGTTTGATTTAGAAGGTAGAAGATTAAAACTGATTACCCCTTCAGAATTTAAGAGGAACAATGTATAGATTGCTGTTGGAGAAATGATAATAACTGTTGCCAGATACCTTTGTCTATCAAAGACTTTCATGTCTTTACTAAATTGTTTACATGGCACACAGTGGTGACTCATAATTAACAGCAAAGTGGAACAAGTACTCGGTCTTCTGTATTATTGTTTAGTATTTTCTAAAATCGACAATCCAAGTTTGACATTTACTAAGCTGGCTAATGTATTTGTAGACTCAAGTTTCTGCAAGAAGGAAATAATACAAACCTATTCATCCCACCGTTTTCTCTCAATAGACACTCGTAGGGATTGACCTAAGATGGACCTATTGGTAACAAGGCGGAATGCCAAATCCTCAGCCTTTGTCTAACGATCCCTGGGAAAACAAAAGACCTGTACACTGTATGTTCTGGGACACATCGTTTTTTCGAGTACTAAGTTGTGGAACACTTTTAAATCATTTGAAAATTACATGTCGAAAAATGCACTTCAATTGAAATTTTATTTAAAAAATATAAAGCTGTGAACTTGAGATAGAACTCTACAGTAGCATCTCGTCAACACAACCCTTCTCCTGCAAACGTATGATCCATTCTTTCGGTGTATGAATATATTTTTAGCTTTCTCGTGCCGTGAAAAATTATCGTTAGAGGCAATTTATCTCCTGAAGTGGAAACTGCAACGCCTAAAGGCAGATGTTTATTTAATCTGCAACTAATCGTGTTAATTCTCTTACGTTTAACACCCATCTTATAGTCAATCCCTCCAGGAATGAGTTGAAAGTACTGTAGAATTTCATCCATGTTAATGATCATATTAGCAAAATCATCTTCGCTTCTGACCATCACGAATTCATCAAATGATTTTATTTTCTTCAAAATTCCCGCGAACAAAGGTCTAAAAGAAACCAAAGTGAGGTTCCATATCTCGGCCTATTTTGTAAATTCACAAACAAACCAAAAAAAAAATCATAAATCGGCACACTTACAGTCAGCTTGCTATGTAATAAAATAACATTTGTATTGATATCATTTTCAAACAAAATCGATTTAAAAGTATCCAAAGTTTGTTTCCGAAGTCAGTTCGCTTTGTAATAAAAGTAACCTTTGTCTTTGATGTCCTGTCGGTAAGTACAAACGAGCAGTCTACTGCTCGCTGTCAGTTATATTTATTCACCACTCGGGGCTTCTATTGCTTGGTATCTGTAGCTATAATTAAAACAAAATGGCATTGATGATTGCAGGTAAATAAATAATATACACAGCAATAACTTGCTTGAATAATACTTTTATAACCCATGCTAGCAAAAAGATTGTTATTTGCACTCAAGTGAATGCATTTTCAAACGATTTTTATTTGCGAGATGCTGTCGTATACTTAATCTGGATATAATTGTCTTAATTATGTTGCACCTAACACCGCGCTATGCGCGAATGGCAGTTGTCTTCAAGCAATCGGTTATTTCCTTCTCGTTTGCGATTTTGTTGGATTTCGTTTTCAGTTGGAAAACATATTCAAACCTTTGAGTACAACCACACACAATTTGTTTCTCAACGTTCATGTCAATGAATATTGTTGCGTGTGTTATCGGACAAAAGCTTTACACGCTAAAGTTAGGATACCTACGCAATGGAGTTGTGGAAATATTTTAATTTTTCACATGCACATAATGAAAAAAGCAATAATGATAACAATACAAGGTCAGTTTCTTTTATTTTATTATCAGATAAGCGTTTTATTTTATCTGTTTAACTGCAACTTGCGGGAGGGGGAAGGGCTTGTCGCAAATTACACACTTATTTCGTTTCGTTAGTCTTTGAACATATGACGTAGGTGAAAAAAGTTTAATATGTTCAGAGAAAGAAAAAAATATTGTATCGTGTCCCTATATATACGGTAAATATGTCATCTTGCATAACAGTATTGTTATGTCAAGTTGTTTAATCACAAGTAACAAGATTATGTATAAAAAAAAACTAAAACGAGCATTGAAGTTTTTAAAATATAAATTTATTTAAATAAAAAGTATAAAAACAAACAAAGTGAAAGAATTAAAGATAAATTAATGTGTAAAATTCCTAGAATGTAATTATAATCCTCATTGCACTGTCAATTTCTCACTGATCCAGACACTGTTTAATGTATTCTGAACGAAGATTCTGACATGCTTAACACCATTGAAGTTTACACATTTATAAATTCAACTGTTTTTTGTGATTTTTTTTTTAAACTTCAATGTAATCTCTAGAATGAAGAATATCGTTGTAGTCCTTGAAAGTTTCACATATTCCGATGAAATATATTACATATTCAATTCATTGAATATGATTACAAAATCCTCAAAATACTGACTGTTTAAATAAAATATTTATCCACGCGGCTATATCCAAGGAACATATAATAATCAACCACTATTTTCCTCCCTATTGCTCTTACAAACATCAGAACAACTGAACAAGAATAAAATAAATGGAGCGTATGGTAAATATATAGTGACCATTTGCGTTTTAAACAAACAATCTCTGATTTACCATAATTTCTAGAAAAATTATGGTGTTATTCCCCTTCAGAATAACTTGGTCGTCAACATACACACACATTCATACTCGCGTATCATTCTTGACCTGCTTAGTTGTTGATTTCACCTTACCGGTTGGTCTTGTCCTGAATGAAACTCTTATGACAAAGTATGCATGTACTTTTACTACAATGTTAACCACTGAATTAAAGATATAAAATATAACTTCATAGTCTCAAACGACTTTAAAAAAACGATATTATAAATTCACAAATTGCTGTATAATTCCGTAATAGTACATATCGCCAAAGGAACCCTTTTACCGACGGTAACTCAACAGCCATTTCAGTTAAATTGCAAAAAAAAAAATGATATGATTTACAGGTATGCCCTGGATAAACTGCTACTGCAGTACTTTTCATGCAGACTGAAAAAAATGTACCAAATTTTCAATTGGATTAATTGAAAATAATATGTACAAGTTAATCTCCAACAAAGGGGTTCCGGGTGACAGAGTGGTCTAAAGCGCTAACATTTAGCGATCATTGCCATCTATCCTCTTTCCGCAGATGTTCTAGTCTTGGGTTCAGCTAATGTGGGTATGTGAGAAAACTGCCAGTAGCTTCTGATGGGTCGGTGGTTCTTACCTGTATTTTCCCCGAATTCTTCCTGCACCAGTTTTACTGGCTGCCACATATAGCCTATCTTGCGTTTAAAAATAGCTTTAAACTTCAAAACAACAGCAGCCTACAAAGAATATTTAAGTGATTAAACTTTTTTTTAAAACACTTTCACCCGTTTATTTTGTAATATTGCATGTAAACTCATCGGATGACCAAACCAGCAATTTTAAGCATGTTTATTAAGGTTTTGATAATATATTACGGCATTACATGCTTCGCAGAGGCTCCATAAAAAAATAGTTGGTCAATAAAAGTAAACACTTGTATAGTTCCCTATAAAATGTGTTGCTTTGGACATGTATATTTGGGTCGCAAGTGTTAAACTAGTCCGAGATATCAAACCCACAAATCTGTGTTGATACTAATAAACGACGTGTGTGTCTGGCGTCACCTGTTATTAAAATGTGCGGTTTTGCTGTTCTTTCCGGAGTTTACACACTTACCGGTATCTGCTAACAGCCATATTTATCGCGAAATTCCAAATGGCCACAGGACAAAGGGTTGTGCTATGCCACGTCTATTTACAAGTCGCCTAGCACAGGATTTTATCTGGAAATAGTATATACATATCATATTGCCAAATAAACTCTTCAACTGATGGTAGCTCAACCGCCACGAAAAATACCCCGGAAAGTATATAAAATAATTCAGAGCTATCCTCCCCTTTTTAATGCTTTTCAGTATTTTAAATGATATTTTCAATATTTCATGTCAGCTTTCAGTATTCTTTACAAGTGAACACTAATAGAAACACACAGCATTACCGATGCATCTTATATGATATCCAAACTGTTAACCCTTTCCCTGACAGAGCGTATGGCTTTTCAGCTCTTCGATACGCATGTAGCCAAGTTACCCAGTGAGTGCGCTACGCATAGACCTGTTAAGCAGTGAAATGTATGTTACGTTTAACGACAATTTTAACCATTTTACGTTTTTGGTGCACATACATTTTACATGGAAAGATTTAAGTCAAATACGGTCGTTATAACGGTATATTTTTTTTTCCAGAAGAATTTTGTATATGCTTCAAAATATTAAGATAACTAGTTCACTATCAAGTTAGTGAAGCCGCGTGATCAACCGTAGCGACAATTTCGCATACTCGAAATTGCTTCTCCGATTTTATGTGGCGAGAGATGACATTTCCGTCACCACAACTAATTGATAAATCAGTTTCACACAGTTTGCAGTAGACGTAACTATCGCCCTTTCTGCTGGCAGAAAATGAACGGCCAGGTCTTGCTGTATGGTGTGAGAAACTGCTGTACTCATCGCTTCATGTCTTTGAAGTTAATTCTTCTTAAGCAACTCTATTCCTCATAGAAACCATTTCAAATACGTTTCCCGAACCACGCAATGCTGTTTACAATAAGTTACAGAAAGCAGCGACAAAAACTTTACACATGCGCTGTTGCAGAGCATTTTGCACACGACACTTTTATTTAATGCAGAGTTTACTACGGAGGGATGCTACAAATTCGATAATAGTTGAAGTGTTTCCATGCTTGGAGCATGAGAAAGCCGTTATCATGGCTAGATCACATGATTCAATAATCTATAAATATAAACCCACAAAATTCCAAGCTTAGCTGCCTCCCCCAGTTATTAATTTGTTTTGAACAAGAGTAAATAAAAACACGAACAGAATTGTAAAAAAAAAAAAAAAAACTCAATAGCACCCAGTAATATTTTAAATTGTTGATCGCCATAACACGATTATATATTCTTTCACACAAACGGAGTGAGGCAAAATGCAACTGATAGGATAAAAATTTGAAACAGAAGGGAGTGTTTTCATACGTATTGTTTTTGTCTTGAATATCAGTCTTGCAATAATCCATCAAAGAGACTAGCTGACCGACCCTCTTTCTGGTGCTGTGTTCTTGCCGACGGCCAGTGAACAAAATCGGGAGGGATATGGGACTACAATTGTATGAATGGATTAATTTTGCCTTCATAGAGAATTCGATGGGACAGTTAACTTCAGACTTAAAACACATTTTACAGTGTGTATGTACATGAATACAAACAGCCCCGACTTTTTCGGGTACGAAAACAAATTTTATCGGTAAAAACCAGAATATATTGGTGTAAAGAAACCAGTGACGCTAAAGAAATCCATTGATTTTCACGAATAATATTTGTCAGTTAAATTTTGCTGCTGGTCACAAGACAGCAATAACGAAAGAAAATACTTGTAAAAAATACATGTACTTCAATTGGCCAAGATTTTGGATGGCGTGAGAAAGCCATTTTCTTGCTGAGGCTACCAAAGGTATGAGGCTATTCACAGTGAAATAAAAACAACTTTAGACCACTGACATTGTTGTATTAGCTTATTGTTGTAAAAATGTGTGACTTGTTACTTAATCTCATTTAAAAGACATCCAATCTTCTTTTTTATGCAACCAGGTATGACTGAATTATTACTTTTATTGTGCATTAGAAATGCCATTTGTTTTTATAAACAAAACTCATTTTTTGGTACTTAAGATGCATAATCATTGTTCTGCAAGTAGATTTTTTAACTAAACCCTGATATCTCGGGACCAGGTTATCTAAACTATTTTTTTAACACCCCCGACGTAATTGAGATAACCTGGTTTGATTGTACTGCTTTATTTTCGTACTTCTTTCCTTCCTTTGTTTTTCGTACTTGCCAAATACAAATTGCCCGTATTTTACCTCGCACAAAATCGGATTTAGCTCTTGAAGTCATATTTCTGTGTTTGATATGTTTTCCCGTACTAAATAAGTCAAAATACGGAGGGTGCACATGTCTGATTAAATGTATATCAATATGTGCGGAAAAAGTGCATATTACTGCAGGTTTTAAGGAATAAGCAATATCCGTCCCGAAACCGCCAGTCAATATCATTATAGATGTAGGGGTAATTTATCAGGTTTGTATTAAATAGGTTGGCCAAGCAATAGTTACATATTGGATAGTCAGTATATATTTAATTGTGTGGGAAATTATGAAGCAAACAATTTAAAAGCCAATCGCACAATGAAAACCACTGATACTTATGTGTGATTTCTTTTCCCTTTTTATTTTGGGTTAAAAGCAGAATCTCTCTCGGGTGTCATAATTACTGTAATTAAAATTTATATATTTTGTTAAACACCTAAATAGGCTCAGCATTCTTTGCTCGGAAATCTTTAATCTTCCGCAATACACATATTTGATGGCGTTTTAGTGGTCTAGTCTTTCAGTATTAAACGGCATTGTGTACAATTAAAAGGAGCTATTTGCACTGTCTATTTAAGGATTGACGTAAAGTTAGTATCTTATTCCTTATTTCCGGTTGATACAACAGTCGATGTCGAACTGAAGGTTTCTTAACCTCATAAATACTCCAAATTATTCTTCGGGCATACCACAACCACACAAGTGAAATCTGCAATTTCATACTTTTATGTTGTTATTTTGTTTTTGTGGTTTCACGTTTGCTTAAGTCATTAGTAAGCTTTTCTAACCCAAATACTTATGCTTCACGCAATGCACCACAAGGCACGACCCAAACACTTAACAAAACTAATTAATCCTGTCTCGTGAACACGGATACCTAGCTATATCCTAAACCGTACCTACATACAGTCTCTTAACCAGGTAAGTTAAACGCGCTCTATTGGATGTCGTAAACATAAATATGTTGCTATGACTTCCAACTCGGCAATAAAATTTCATCCGTCCACTACAAACTTCGACGAGGGTAATCCATGACGTGTTCTATTTTGTCCCTATAGGTGAGCTGTTTTTTGTCGGTTTTTTAAAAAATATTTTGTTTGTTTATAGTTTGTGAGATCTTCCTTGTTTAATAAGGATGTAATTGTGATGTAGTAGGAAGCAGATCTTTTTCAGTTTCACTTCCTCATGGTATAAATATTGAATCATTGGTTTCACACTGGTAACAATCGGAGTTAATTTTATTTGGAGTGCGTGCGAGTTCACATAAAGAACTAGTAAAAGTTGTAGCAGCCATTTGAATATTGAAAAAGGTATGTTAAATCTGTAGTGCTTATTTATTTATTTATTAATTTATTTATGTAAAATATATTTTAAAATTGATCCCTACAAACTAAACATGGTAAATACTGCATCTGACTTTATAGTTATATTATTTACTTATATTTAATGTTTTTCGTTTACAGTCATGCCAATGAGTTATATATCTTAGATTTATGGGTTAGTTTAATTTCTTTAGTAATATTGCACCTTGTTTCATCATTTGAAAATCCTTTGCCAAGGATTTACGAAGATTCCAAGTTTTCATTCTAAATCTTATAGCAATTGATATTTTCTACAATAATTTGCTAGTATATTTCTTCGAGGAAAGTTCATTACTGTATATGCTCTTATAAGACGAGTCCAACTACAAACTGCATAGACCCAGATATGCTGTTGCATAATGGTAAAGGAGATCTGGGTCTGTGCAGTTTGTTAGGGATAATAATTAGAACAAACAAAATGGACCCGTATCTGCAGGTGTATTATGCTAGGGCACATCATGATCTTTTTTGCTTTTAGTTTGACTTGACTTACACGCAAATACAAATGGTAATAAGAGGTTATATTTAAAATTTGTCAAAAAAATATAACCTCTTATTACCATTAATATTTGTTTTTAAAAGTTGTTTAGGGGCCCTACGTGGCCCAGTGGTCTAAAGAGCTCTCCGTTATGGATCACTGCCATCTCACCTCTGTCTGTCTCAGGCTCGGCCAATGTGGGTACATGAGAAAGCTTGCCAGTAGCTTCTCGTGGGTTGGTGGTTCTATCCGGGTTTTTTCCAGGTTCTTCCTCCACCATTTATACTGTCCGCCATGTTTAGCCTATCTTGTGCTGAAAAATGGCATTAAACACAACAACAACGAAAGTTGCCTATTTTCTTGCAACTTGCCGCATGTTACCTCAAATAACATTGCTAGGGAAAAAATACCCTCGCTTATACTGTTGTCCCTCTTATAATGCCAGTAGTTTGATCATGGATGCAGTTAAATTGTTTGAAAATTGCTTTATCCTTGCTACTTGATTTATTTCACTAAAATTTAGTTCTTGACTAATTAATAGAACATTGTAAGGTGGTTTTTGCATTATATTTTGTTTTGTTTTTTAAGTTCTAACATCTCTCAGGATAAAACTTCCTGACTTACAATGCAGATCATTTGTATGGCTTCTATGAACATTATTCTGATTCAATGCCTTGTTAATTTCTCTTTCAGTCATGGCATTCAGATTGAAACCCTGTTAATTTCTCTTTCAGTGATGGCATTTGTATCAAATCATTGTTAATTTCTCTTTCAGTCATGGCATTTGTATCAAATCATTGTTAATTTCTCTTTCAGTCATGGCATTTGTATCAAATCATTGTTAATTTCTCTTTCAGTCATGGCATTTGTATCAAATCATTGTTAATTTCTCTTTCAGTCATGGCATTTGTATCAAATCATTGTTAATTTCTCTTTCAGTGATGGCATTTGTATCAAATCATTGTTAATTTCTCTTTCAGTCATGGCATTTGTATCAAATCATTGTTAATTTCTCTTTCAGTCATGACATTTGTATCAAATCATTGTTAATGTCTCTTTCAGTCATGGCATTTGTATCAAATCATTGTTAATTTCTCTTTCAGTCATGACATTTGTATCAAATCATTGTTAATTTCTCTTTCAGTTGTAGCATTCAGATGAAGAGCCTGGTTAATTTCTCTTTCAGCCATGACATACAGATGAAGAGCCTTGTTAATTCATGGCTTTTGTATTGAAAACCTTGTTAATTTCTCTTGCAGTCATGGCATTTCAATCAAAGGCCTTGTTAATTTCTCTTTAAGCCATGGAATTCAGATGAAGAGGCTTGTTGATTTCTCTTTCCGTCATGGCATTTGTATTAAAGACCTTGTTAATTTCTCTTTCTATCATGACATTCAGACGAAGATGCTTGTTAATTTTTCTTTCAGCCATAGCATTCAGATGAAGTAGCTTGTTAAATTCTCTTTCAGCCATGACATTTGTATCAAAAGCCTTGTTAATTTCTCTTCCAGTCATGACATTTGTATCAAAGGCCTTGTTAATTTCTCCTTTCATCATGACATTCAGATAAAAGTCTGGTTAATTTCTCTTTCAGTCATAGCATTCAGAAGAAAGTCTGGTTAATTTCTTTTTATTCATGGCATTAAGATGAAAATCTGGTTAATTTCTTTTTAGTCATGGCATTCAGATGAAAGTCTGGTTAATTTCCTTTTAGTCATGGCATTCAGATGAAAGCTTTGTTAATTTCTTTTTCAGCCATTGCATGTAGATCAAAGCCTTGTTAATTTCTTTTTCAGCCATTGCATGCAGATCAAAGCATGGTTAATTTCTCTTTAAGCTACTACATGCAGTTCAAATCCTTGTTAATTTCTCTTTCAGCCATGGCATTCAGATCGAAGCCATGTTAATTTCTTTCAGTCATGGCAGTCAGTTCAAAAGCTTTGTTAATTTCTCTTTCAGTCATGGCTCTCACCAGACTATTAACCTGTTTATTGAGTGTCCTGTTGCATCATCATGTGACCACTGGGATTAACTTGAGACCAGTCATAGGTATTCATAACATGTGTACAGATACAGACTCTTTAATGTATCCATTCTAATTAAAGTTTTAACAATAAATCATTGATGAGGAAAAAAATGGAGATCAGTTGAAATTGAATCTCTGATAGTCCATTTACTCAAGAATTTTTTTGATTATATTTAAGGTAGTTTTGCATCTGACTGCATTTGTAAAACTATCACCTTTTAAGCTGCATAAAACTTAATAAAGTATATGTACCGTAAGTGGCAATTCATAAGTTCCCACTCGTAAATATGACCTGGATTTTTGTGGGTAATGACAGTATTTTATCTTACTTGTTGAAAATTTAACAGAATTGCAAAAATTCACTTAGAATAACTTTAAGATGTTTGTTCAGAAATAAAATCATACTTAATTAATTTAATTTACAGTAATATTCATACAGAAAGTACTCTTAGCTTTTCTAAGGAGAAATTAAAATGTTTTAACTGAAAAATAGAGAAATCGGCTGAACATTTAAGAACTCATGACAGTGGATGTCTCAGAATAATGAACATTTAAGAACTCATGACAGTGGATGTCTCAGAATAATGAACATTTAAGAACTCATGACAGTGGATGTCTCAGAATAATGAAGAACATTTAATAACTCACGAAAGTGGATGCCTCAGAATAATGAACATTTAATAACTCATGACAGTGGATGTCTCAGAATAATGAACATTTAATAACTCATGATGGTGGATGTCTCAGAATAATGAACATTTACCAACTCATGACAGCGGATGTCTCAGAATAATGAACATTTAATAACTCATGACAGTGGATATCACAGAATAATGAACATTTAATAACTCACGACAGTGGATGTCTCAGAATAATGAACATTTACCAACTCATGACAGCAGATGTCTCAGAATAATGAACATTTAATAACTCATGACAGCAGATGTCTCAGAATAATGAACATTTAATAACTCATGACAGCAGATGTCTCAGAATAATGAACATTTAATAACTCATGACAGCAGATGTCTCAGAAAAATGAACATTTAATATCTCATAACAGTGGATGTCTCAGAATAATGAACATTTACCAACTCATGACAGCGGATGTCTCAGAATAATGAACATTTAATAACTCATGACAGTGGATGTCACAGAATAATGAACATTTACCAACTCATGACAGCAGATGTCACAGAATAATGAACATTTAATAACTCATGATGGTGGATGTCTCCGAATAATGAACATTTAATAACTCATGACAGTGGATGTCTCAGAATAGTGAACATTTAATAACTTATGACAGTGGATGTCTCAGAATAATGAACATTTAATAACTCATGATGGTGGATGTCTCAGAATAGTGAACATTTAATAACTCATGACAGTGGATGTCTCAGAATAGTGAACATTTAATAACTTATGACAGTGGATGTCTCAGAATAATGAACATTTAATAACTCATGACAGTGGATGTCTCAGAATAGTGAACATTTAATAACTCATGACAATGGATGTCTCAGAATAATGAACATTTAATAACTCATGACAGCAGATGTCTCAGAATAATGAACATTTAATAACTCATGACAGTGGATGTCTCAGAATAGTGAACATTTAATAACTCGTGACAGTGGATGTCTCAGAATAATGAACATTTAATAACTCATGACAGTGGATGTCTCAGAATAGTGAACATTTAATAACTCATGACAGTGGATGTCTCAGAATAGTGAACATTTAATAACTCATGACAGTGGATGTCTCAGAATAATGAACATTTACCAACTCATGACAGCGGATGTCTCAGAATAATGAACATTTAATAACTCATGACAGTGGATGTCTTAGAATAATGAACATTTAATAACTCATGACAGCAGATGTCTCAGAATAATGAACATTTACCAACTCATGACAGCAGATGTCACAGAATAATGAACATTTAATAACTCATGATGGTGGATGTCTCAGAATAATGAACATTTAATAACTCATGACAGTGGATGTCTCAGAATAATGAACATTTAATAACTCATGACAGTGGATGTCTCAGAATAATGAACATTTAATAACTCATGATGGTGGATGTCTCAGAATAGTGAACATTTAATAACTCATGACAGTGGATGTCTCAGAATAGTGAACATTTAATAACTTATGACAGTGGATGTCTCAGAATAATGAACATTTAATAACTCATGACAGTGGATGTCTCAGAATAGTGAACATTTAATAACTCATGACAGTGGATGTCTCAGAATAATGAACATTTAATAACTCATGACAGTGGATGTCTCAGAATAATGAACATTTAATAACTCATGACAGCAGATGTCTCAGAATAATGAACATTTAATAACTCATGACAGTGGATGTCTCAGAATAGTGAACATTTAATAACTCGTGACAGTGGATGTCTCAGAATAATGAACATTTAAGAACTCATGACAGTGGATGTCTCAGAATAGTGAACATTTAACAACTCATGACAGTGGATGTCTCAGAATAGTGAACATTTAATAACTCATGACAGTGGATGTCTCAGAATAATGAACATTTAGCAACTCATGACAGCGGATGTCTCAGAATAATGAACATTTAATAACTCATGACAGTGGATGTCACAGAATAATGAACATTTAATAACTCATGACAGCGGATGTCTCAGAATAATGAACATTTACCAACTCATGACAGCAGATGTCACAGAATAATGAACATTTAATAACTCATGATGGTGGATGTCTCAGAATAATGAACATTTAATAACTCATGACAGTGGATGTCTCAGAATAATGAACATTTAATAACTCATGACAGTGGATGTCTCAGAATAATGAACATTTAATAACTCATGATGGTGGATGTCTCAGAATAGTGAACATTTAATAACTCATGGCAGTGGATGTCTCAGAATAGTGAACATTTAATAACTTATGACAGTGGATGTCTCAGAATAATGAACATTTAATAACTCATGACAGTGGATGTCTCAGAATAGTGAACATTTAATAACTCATGACAGTGGATGTCTCAGAATAATGAACATTTAATAACTCATGACAGTGGATGTCTCAGAATAATGAACATTTAATAACTCATGACAGTGGATGTCTCAGAATAGTGAACATTTAATAACTCATGACAGTGGATGTCTCAGAATAATAAACATTTAATAACTCATGACAGTGGATGACTCAGAATAATGAACATTTAATAACTCATGACAGTGGGTGTCTCAGAATAATGAACATTTAATAACTCATGACAGCAGATGTCTCATAATAATGAACATTTAATAACTCATGACAGTGGATGTCTCAGAATAATGAACATTTAATAACTCATGACAGTGGATGTCTCAGAATAATGAACATTTAATAACTCAAGTTGGCTGAATGTAACAGAATAATGAGCATCTTACTTTTCTTTGTTTGAAAGAAATCTGCGTATTATATTTATGCATAAATAAAAAGAGTGTACAGTTTTACATAATTTTGGCAAATACTTAATAAGATATCTTTGCCTGAGTGCAAGCCCACCCATAGTTTTTGTTTTCAGTTCTAATAGTTATAGACCAGAGTAACTTAAGTGATGGCTTGTTTGTCATCTGTCCATTAACTATTTCATCAATTAGTTTGTTAGTATGTCTGTAATTGCTACATCTCCTAGACTATATAGAAGATTGCTATAAAACTTCACATACACATTCATCATGAGGTTTGATTGGTTACAAAATGAAAAACATTCTGTTCAGACATACAATATGGCCACAACAGCAGCCATTTTGAAAATATTTAGTTTCTCAATGGACTGTCATGGGGTGTTCACTAAAAGTCTTCATTAAATAATTATTTGTAAAAAACCATTGCTGCTCTGATATCCAGTATGACCACCATGCTGCAATATCTTGAAATTTTTGTTTTTTACTTGAATTGACGGTCATACAGATATGATGTATTCACTGGTAAACTGCATATGATGTTTAGTTGGTACTAAATTTAATGGTGCTGATCTGAGCATAATAACACAAGTATGCCCAGTTTGTGAATTTATTTGATGAATACTCTGGAATTGATTTTAAGAGAAAAAGGTCATGATTGGGCTGTTTAGCTGTAATGGCCTGTGAGCATAATAACACAAGCATGCCCAGTTTTCAGATTTATTTGACAAATACTTGAATGATAACTTTGTGGGGGTTTTCTTCCAAAACTAGTCATTATTGATCTAACCAAACTTAGCATGTGGTTATCTGTTTTCATTTTCCAAGGAAAGTTCAATGATTTTTCTGTCAATGATATTAGGTTTATACTCTTTCCCCCGGGATCTATAAATAAGGGGCATGATAATTCTCCTCCAGTAAGAGCACTTTTAACCCAGAAAGAGTAGTTTGAATACATATATCTAGATTACAAGGACTCATTGTTTTATTATAAACTGTTCTTCCTGCTTTTATTATTATTATTATTATTATTATTATTATTATTATTATTATTATTATTATTATTATTATTATTATTATTATTATTATTATTATTATTATTATTATTATTATTATTATTATTATTATTATTATTAAATTATGGGAATTACAGGAGAGAAGTTGCAGGAGTAAAATCCTTGATATGGTCTTTCTCAGAATTGATGATCATACTTTACTTTCATATTGCCATGGCAAAAGATATGTGTGAAAGTAATGCTTCTTAATTTAATTTTCATTTTATTTGGCTTAATATTTTTTCTTCTTTTATGTATTCTTTCAGTTCCATGGATAAACTAAAATTGATTCGTTTGAAAGGGCTTGATCTATCTATTTATTTTCTAATAGTTCATTCAATGTGACTTTTATACAGAATTATATAACCAGATGGTACCATTTAGTGTACCCTTCTATTTTCTTGAGCAGTTCTGTTAAAATGGCAGTAGAGATTTCCTATTAAATTTTCAGCTCTAATGTTGGATCAATAAATTAGATTAATGTAATTAAATTATCATTTGTCCCCTAATGGTGCAAATGAACATCACACTATAATAGACATCCACTCATCAACTCAGTTTGGCTAAAATTAGTAACAATATTTAGAAAATGGCATACTTTTTATACGGTTTCATATAGAGCTGATGTTCATGGTTAATAGGCCATGACAAAGAATTTGTATAGGTATCTTATGTGCATGTTAACTTAGACATGTATGAAAATAATTTTGGTATGTTGAAATTTTTATTGAATATCAGAGATGGTTTCAGTATTCGGCAGTAATACTTAGACAAGGATAGAAGATAGTGACTTATCTTTGATTCCTGGTAATTCATTTAGCTATTTGAGTGTGAGTCATTTCAAAGGGGTCTTGTGCAGAAAATTGTATGCTGAGTAAAACTTATTAGGCTGTCTTCCTGTACTAATCATGAAGGAAATGCTGTATGTTTTGTTGTGTACAGTAAAACCATCCAATTAAGACCACCCAAGTAAAGCTATGAAAATTGTTCTTATTTTAGAGGTAATCTGATTTCTGGGAATATATTTGTTCCTTTATGAAGTAAATATTACCATTGATAATTATTATTGGAGGTGGTTATATTTTATGGGTGATTGTATTTGAAAGGTTTTGCAGCATATATAATCATTTATAAGAAAATGTTACCTTGCATGATTAAACTGGAAATTCAGTTTGGTATTAACCTGGTTAAATTTCTTTCAAGGTGTTCTAGCACAGGAAACAAATTCAAGTACTTTTGGTGACACCTACATTATTGCAACCTACATCAAGTATATTGAGAGTGCTGGTGCTCAAGTTGTTCCAATTAGGTATGTAACTTGATGGTGCCTAGAATGTATTTAGGATGTAGAGATTAGGTATGTAACTTGATAGTGCCTAGAATGTGTTTAGGATATAGACATTTGATATGTAATTTGATGGTGCCTAGAATGAGTTTTGGATGTATATATTAGGTAAGTAACTTGATAGTGCCTAGAATGTGTTTGGATGTAGAGATTAGGTATGTAACTCGATAGTGCCTAGAATGTGTTTGGATGTAGAGATTAGGTATGTAACTCAATAGTGCCTAAAATGTGTTTTGGATGTATATATTAGGTAAGTAACTTGATAGTGCCTAGAATGTGTTTGGATGTAGAGATTAGGTATGTAACTTGATAGTGCCTAGAATGTGTTTGGATGTAGAGATTAGGTATGTAACTCAATAGTACCTAAAATGTGTTTTGGATGTATATATTACGTAAGTAACTTGATAGTGCCTAGAATGTGTTTGGATGTAGAGATTAGGTATGTAACTCAATAGTGCCTAGAATGTGTTTGGATGTATATATTAGGTAAGTAACTTGATAGTACCTAGAATGTGTTTGGATGTAGAGATTAGGTATGTAATTCGATAGTGCCTAGAATGTGTTTGGATGTAGAGATTAGGTATGTAACTCGATAGTGCCTAGAATGTGTTTGGATGTAGAGATTAGGTATGTAACTCGATAGTGCCTAGAATGTGTTTTGGATCTAGAGATACTGACCTTGATTAGTTTGAATGGCATTGCTCTGTGTGACCTTTGAATGGTATTATGTATGCAAATATAGTGTGAGATTTTAATGGTATTGCTTAGTATGAGGTTTGAATGTTGTTGTTTATGCACTTATACAGATGATGTGTAAGGTTTGAATGTTGTTGTTTATGCACTTTTGCAGATATTGTGTGAGGTTTGAAAAGAAAAGTGTTGCTTATGCAGACATAGTGTGAGGTTTCAATTGTGTTTCTTGTGCAGATATAGTGTGAGATAAGAATGGTGTAGCTTATGCACTTATGCAGACATAATGTAATGGCTTGAATAGTGTTGCTTATGCAGATGTAGTGTGAGGTTTGAATGGTGTTGTTTATGCAGACCTAGTGTGAGGTTAGAGTAGTGTTGCTTATGCAGACATAGTGCAAGGTTTGGATGGTGTTGCTTATGCAGATGTAGTGTGAGGTTTGAATGGTGTTGTTTATGCAGACCTAGTGTGAGGTTTGAGTAGTGTTGCTTATGCAGACATAGTGTAAGATTTGAGTAGTGTTGCTTATACAAACATAGTGTGAGGTTTGAGTAGTGTTGCTTATGGAGACATAGTGGGAGGTTTGAGTAGTATTGCGTATGCAGATGTAGAGTGAGGCTTGAATGGTGTTGCTTATGCAGACATAGTGTGAGGTTTGAATTGTGTTTCTTATACAGATGTAGTGAGGTTTGAATGGTGTTGCTTGTGCAGACATTGTGTGAGATTTGAGTGGTGATGCTTATGCAAACATAGTGTGTGGTGTAAGTAGTGTTGCTTATGCAGACAGTGTGAGATTTGAGTAGTGTTGCTTATGGAGACATAGTGTGAGGTTTGAGTAGTGTTGCTTATGGAGACATAGTGTGGGGTTTGAGTAATGTTGCTTATGGAGACATAGTGTGAGGTTTGAGTAGTGTTGCTTATGGAGACAGTGTGAGGTTTGAGTGGTGTTGCTTATGGAGACATAGTGTGAGATTTGAGAGGTGTTGCTTATGGAGACATAGTGTGAGGTTTGAGTAGTGTTGCTTATGGAGACAGTGTGAGGTTTGAGTAGTGTTGCTTATGGAGACATAGTGTGAGGTTTGAGTAGTGTTGCTTATGGAGACATAGTGTGAGGTTTGAGTAGTGTTGCTTATGGAGACATAGTGTGAGGTTTGAGTGGTGTTGCTTATGGAGACATTATAAGCCTATGGAGCAAAAGATGCTGATAAGTATTTGGACTTTTTCATGAAGCAGCTAATTCTGGGCATTATCAAGTGATTTTGTGGAGTTCTGTGCCAGCCACCATAATGGGGATGAACAGGTATTATAATGCCACATGACAAACCAAGGCATTCAGTATGTGTTTAGTCTGATTTACTTGTTAGATATATCTGGTAGAAAATTTTGTGTTTTCAGCAGGATAAAGCTGTCTTCAGCCAAATGAGATACAGAGATTAATGCCAAGAGACAGTCTGAAATTTACAATATACAGTGTGGTAAATTGTATCCCTTCAGGAAACACAACATCACTTTAACTGGGCTACCTTTAAATTAATCCTAAAAGGTTACATTTTATTGCACAATTTATTACTCTGATTCTCTGAATATTTTGTGAGAATGCAGGCAGTTTCAGATTTCACTGAATACTATTTTTTACTTCTATTTTAACTCTTTTAACTCTGTATGAGTTTATTTTGAAATGTATCTTTTAACATTAGTTTCAGATTATTGTGATTTTATAAAGGCATGCTCTCAGTTTAGATTATCAGTGTCAGTATCCTCTCAACAGATTTTAGACAGGATCTTGTTTCTGTTGCTAAAAAAAGGAAACATTGATAGCAACCAGTCTTTTTCTTCCACTCAACATATCTTGATTTGGTGAAGGGGAGTGAGCTTTATCAATTGTTTTCTATGTTTATTTCCCTCCTTGTAGGCAGGGCTGAGTCAGTCTTGCTGACAGGCTTTGCTGCCATGTTGTGTAAAATCTATTGGTAGATTAGGTTTATATTGCTGTCATGGGTGTTGACACAGATTTGAGACTGGATAATACTGTTTTTCAAGCTTCCCCAGTATCTTGTTGAATTTCTCTCAGCATACAGTATAATCATTTTGCGTGTGACTGACAAACATGCTGGTTGGTATTGCTGTGTCATTCGTTTAAGAATTAATAATGTTTGTATGGTGTTGGCAGTGTGTACAAAAAAATAAAATGGCCCTTGTTCAGAAATTTAGTTTTTATGGGCATTGTTCATTTTACAGATGGCTCATCTTTTTCTAAATCACAGCTACAAGATGAGATTCTGCTTTAAACAAATGAATCACACTTGTACACTAATCTGATTTCCAAACTAATTGTATTCTGCATTTTATGTATGGAGTAAAATACAGCCTCAAAGAACATTGCTGACGAGTACAAACTTGCCAGTAATCTTTAATAATGATGACTCTATATTCTCATTCATTGATTTGTAACAATTTTAGATTTTCAACCTGTAGTTCTGTGATTGTACCTAACTTAGAACTAACTGGATTGTTCCACTTAGTGTATAACATATTTTCTGATAGCTCTAGTTTCAGCATGCAGGGTGAATGTTTTGTGTGTTTTTTTAAATGGACCTTAACTGAAAACATTTTAGATCAGATGGTTCTAAGGTCCTAAGAAAATGTTGCTGCATGCAATCAAAAAGTGGTTTTCCATTCCCTCTTCTTGATTGATACATGCAGAGAGGTGGTTATCCATTCCCTCTACTTGATTGATATTTACAGAGAGGTGGTTATCCATTCCCTCTACTTGATTGATATTTACAGAGAGGTGGTTATCCATTCACTCTGCTTGATTGATATATACAGAGAAGTGGTTATCCATTCCCTCTACTTGATTGATACATACAGAGAAGTGGTTTTCCATTCCCTCTACTTGATTGATACATACAGAGAAGTGGTTTTCCATTCCCTCTACTTGATTGATACATACAGGGAGGTGGTTTTCCATTTCCTCTACTTGATTGATATATACAGGGAGGTGGTTTTCCATTCCCTCTACTTGATTGATATATACAGAGAAGTGGTTATCCATTCCCTCTACTTGATTGATACATACAGAGAAGTGGTTATCCATTCCCTCTACTTAATTGATACATACAGGGAGGTGGTTTTCCATTCCCTCTACTTGATTGATACATAGAGAGAATTGGTTATCCATTCCTTCTACTTGATTGATACATACAGAGAAGTGGTTATCCATTCCCTCTACTTGATTGATACATACAGAGAAGTGGTGATGCAAGACTGAGTATATGCCCTTATGGAAGTGACTCAACGGTGTCTCTTTATTCAGGTAAAGGCTGGTAAAGAAGATATCACACTTAGAACCCTTATATCATTAGTGGGTAATATACTTGGCATACTCTAATAAAATCTCAAAAGATCAGATATGGATTATGAAAATTTCAGTGTATCAGGCAATCAGGAATCTCCCATATTTTGAACATAACTTTGTTTCAAGTGATTTTAGTAGCTGTTTTGCTGGCATTTACAGTCAATCTTTTGTTGAACTTTTTTCTGTTGGGTGCAGTGTTTGTGGCTGAGATGGTCATCAGAACAATTTCCTCACAGTCGAGAATTTAGCAGTTACACTGGATTCATCCAGATATTTCTCAAAGGAAAAATCATATTTTCTTCTTTTCCTTGTATTGTAATCACAGGTTACATTACTGTTGTTTGTGTTGTCATTGTGTTAGGAGATCAGTTTATATGTCATATAGGGAATCCAGCCATTGTTTCCTTCAAGGGTACGCATGGTAGAGGTGGGATGCATATGATTTCCTCCACCTATCATTTCTCCTATTATTAATGTGAGGGAATGGATTTAATGGAGAGCATACATTTTTTGGAAAATTATATTTCTCCAGGATTACTTACCATGTTACATTACTATTTATCCCTTTGCACACCTCTGTACACACATGTCCTCATTGATATTAAACTGGTAAACATGCAGCTGATGATTAGCCATGTAAATGGTGCAGATAAGTAATTGGTAAGTGTTTCTTCCCTGTGTGCAAAAACATAAACCAGTAGTGCTTTAATGTGATATGCAGATAGTGCTTTGATGTGATATACAGTAGCACATTTGTCTATTTCAGAGTGAACGAGACTGAGGACTACTACAGAAATCTCTTTAATAGCATTAATGGGTAAACTGCCTTTTTGAAAATCTTGAGTGTCTCCAGTGCACACACATGAAAATATACACACATGCATGCAGACACATAAATACATATACACATACCAATTCTCTAGTGCACAGACATGAATACACATATACACACGTTTGTCTCATCTCCAGTATACAAATGAAAACATGTTCACATACATATGTCTCCTGTGTACACATATGAATATATACATATATCTTATCTCCAGTGCATACATAAAACAAGCACATACATACAATCTCCTGTGCACACACAAGAATAAATAAACATATGTATTCTCATTTTAACTACATCTCTGAAGCATGATTTTGTTTAAATCTGAATTACTACTTTTTACAACATTGTTATCATATACTCACCTACAATGTTTTACACATGTTTGCTACTACTATTTGTATGAATCCTGTATATACTCATCAAGCATTGTACATATTTTATTGTAGCAGTACATTAGTGGCAGTGGTCTAGTTTTTAATAGTACACACACACACACACACACACACTCACACAAATGTCACTAGAAGGCCTCATGGAAGATTGGTCAATTAATTAAGTGAACTTCTTCCTTCTCTAAATATTATTATTTTTATTATTATCCATCTATCCATTCATCCAGTGTTTGTTAGATCTGAAAATTGTTATGCAGTGATATACTTTTCTTTAAGGGACTTAAACTTAGATCTGACAATTTAAAGTTAAGAACTTTCTACTAATTTCAGAATTGTAAAATGTTTCATAAGAAAGACCTGATATTCAGAAGACAAACAAAATGTCCTTGTTGAGACTGAAAAAGTAAGCTACATTTATCTTGACTAAATATGAATGTAAATGTTGTGGCATGCCGATTAACAAGAGGGGCACTCAAAAGGAAAAGAAACAGACCAATATCCAGTACATGCAGCCTTGCAAATAATTTGGTTAAGCATTTACCTGTATAGTACATGCATTCTGTATATTATCATCACTACCAGGTAAGGGAATGTACATGGTAGGTAAGTTTTTCAACAAATGTGGCTAACTATGCCTGGAGCAACCCATCACCATGAATGTACCAATAATTTCATAAACTTTGATGGGACAAAGTAGTTTACATTTTTTTAAAATCTTGAAACTAAAAATTTGATATAGTTCTCTTTATAGATGTATAAATCGTACAAAGGACACAACATTTTTATAATGTATTTAATTGGAGGTCATTTTCTATCAACTTTTTTCTTCTTTGAATATGCTACCCAGTCATAATACCTTAGGAAAACTACTAAAAAAAACCTTTGTATATCACAGGTCCATATTACTAAGTGTTGTTGGTATGGCCCATTATCTACAATGCATCATCTGTCATCAAATGTCCATATTACCAAGTGTTGTTGGTATGGCCCATTATCTACCATGCATCATCTGTCATCACATGTCCATATTATCAAGTGTTGTTGGTATGGCCCATTATCTACCATGCATCATCTGTTATCACATGTCCATATTACCAAGTGTTGTTGGTATGGCCCATTATCTACCATGCATCATCTGTCATCACATGTCCATATTACCAAGTGTTGTTGGTATGGCCCATTATCTACCATGCATCATCTGTTATCATATGTCCATATTACCAAGTGTTGTTGGTATAGTCCATTATGTACCATGCATCATCTGTCATCACATATCCATATTACCAAGTGTTGTTGGTATGGTCCATTATGTACCATGCATCATCTGTCATCACATGTCCATATTACCAAGTGTTGTTGGTATGGTCCATTATGTACCATGCATCATCTGTCATCACATGTCCATATTACCAAGCGTTGTTGGTATGGTCCATTATCTACCATGCATCATCTGTCATCACATGTCCATATTACCAAGTGTTGTTTTGTATGGTCCATTATCTACCATGCATCATCTGTCATCACATATCCATATTACCAAGTGTTGTTGGTATGGTCCATTATCTACCATGCATCATCTGTCATCACATGTCCTTATTACCATGTGTTGTTGGTATGGTCCATTATCTACCATGTATCATCTGTCATCACATGTCCATATTACCAAGTGTTGTTGGTATGGTCCATTATGTACCATGCATCATCTGTCATCACATGTCCATATTATCAAGTATTGTTGGTATGGCCCATTATCTACAATGCATCATCTGTCATCACATGTCCATATTACCAAGTGTAGTTGGTATGGTCCATTATGTACCATGCATCATCTGTCATCACATGTCCATATTACCAAGCATTGTTGGTATGGTCCATTATCTACCATGCATCATCTGTCATCACATGTCCATATTACCAAGTGTTGTTGGTATGGTCCATTATCTACCATGTATCATCTGTCATCACATGTCCATATTACCAAGTGTTGTTGGTATGGCCCATTATTTACCATGCATTATCTGTCATCACTTGTTCTTCTTTTGGCCATCATCAATTCATATTTTCAACTTGTTAACAAAAGGCACCATTAATTTGGCTGGTGACAATGTTATCAACTCTGGTTAAGGTCATGATTTAAGTTTTTCTCTTTGTTCACAAGTCCAAAACTCTGGGAGGGTTAACTATAATACTTGGACTGTAGAATCAACAAACTCAGCCCTGACATATTCATATAACTCTATTCCCTCTCCTGAGACAGGGTCAAGGTGATTTGGAAACCATGGTAAGATTTTCAGTTTAAAATTTTACTATAAGGCTGGAAGTTCTGTAACTTGGACAGTTGTATATCATACTTGGACTGCAGAATCAGCAAACATGTTTTTTTTTTAATTTTCATGCACTTCAGTCCTCACTCTGACCTGCAAGAAAGGTCAAGAGCATTTAAACATTTTGGTTAAGATTTTTGGTGTAAGTATTTTCTTTGGCTGATAAGTATCAAACTCTAGGGGAGATATCAAACCTGGACCATATAGTCGGACAAATCTGCCCTTAAATAGCCATGCACCTCATACCTGTTTTCTAACCAGCGGCAAGATCAAGGTAATTTGAAAATGAAAATATATCTATATCAATCAATTGAGTTAGTGACATAATTTGTTAGATATTTTAGTTAATGTTAATTTTACAGAAACTGTAGGATATTTATCTTGCCTGTGCTGATAGGTTTAGTGATATTTTTAAAATTATGTTACTGAGAACACAATCCATGTCATGACATTAAAGTTATATAGTAATTAAACCTATGTGAATTTGTCCCATTACAGAGTACTATTTCCTGGAGGGGATGTTGATATTATAACATCAGAGTATGCTAAAGCTGGAAAGTTGTTGTTTCTAATGGCTGTACAGGTAGATAAATCTGTTATTATTATTATTATTATTATTATTATTATTATTATTATTATTATTATTATTATAGATGTAAAACTGGACTTGATTTTTAAGAAAGAGCGAATTCTCCTTTTGGACAAGATAGGAAGAAGTAAAAGCTGAATATTAAAAAGTGAATGCAAAACACACACAATCACACATGTGACGTATGTTTGTGTGCTTTGATTCTACTGTAATGTATGTTTATGTGCTTTGGTTCTCTTATTCAAACTATGTCCTGTATTTCTCTGTGCATATTTGCACTTAACATTTGTTTTAAGCAGTACTTAATCTTAAAGTACAACATTCTCTATTATATGTATATATTATTACATATTTTGAAAGTACAGATGTATCATATTCAGATGCCATGTATTTTATCCATATTAGTTAAAGAGATGCAGTGGAAACTATATGTGGTAATTAATTTTAACTTGAAGGAGTAGATTACGGTATTGTAATTACAAGTTGATAGAAATGCTTAATCAGCTACCACTTAAAACAAGAACATATTTTTTACTTCTTGAATCTACAATGTAAAATAGCATCCTTAAAGATTAATAAACTGTGATTTATGAAAATAGACAATCTGATGAAGAAGTACTTTCTAGATGCCCAACCACTGTTGTCCCATGACAGGTTTACAACTGATTTTATGAAGAAAATCATGCAAATGCAGCAGTTAATATCTTCAGGAATAGCAAACACAATTAGAAAGTATGATTCTACTCTTAAGATAAAAATATTTATTTACATATTGATGTTTAAGTTCCAAAATACTGGTTGGTATGTTTCCATCATCAAATGATAATCTGCCCTGGAAAGGGTCTAGTCAGCTGTTAAAACACATGCCTGTGAATGTGTAAGAGTTTCCCAGAACAATTGATATGAACACCAATTCAGGCATTCAATGTACAGCATTCAAATCACAGGGCAATGTTGTTTATACTTTTCTAACAGAAGAAGATGAAATTTATAACTTTTAGGTCACCTAGTTCCCCAATTTGCCTGGTAGTATGACCCCTGTTATTATTAAACTGTGCCCCTTTTTGCAAGTCCTTTCTCCAAATAATTCATCCCATCATAAGAGGCCACCTTATCCTGTACTAGGATACATAACTTACATCAGTCTACAAATAGTATAGATCTAGACCTGCTGTCATGTAGAACACCAACAGATCTGGGTTAATGCTATGTTATCTACTTGTATCAGCACATACTTGTGTGCTTTGATTCTACCCACTATTGTGCTGACTTGCTGTCAAGCTCTGATGCATACATACATACATACATACATACATACATACATACATACATACATACATACATACATACATACATACATACATACATACATACATACATACATACATCTTTCTGCTTGTGATTTTAAGTTGAAAACATAGACTCTGACCAAAACAACTGATCCAGGTCTCTGTTGTTCACCCTTGTTGGTATAATTTTGCATGGATGAGTATGGTAGGGTATTTTTATCATCTTATCCTTTCTTGAGAGACTACCTTTCATGTAGCCACCTTGCCATTAAAGAACAAATGGCTACATTATAAGGGAAGCAATAAGTATAACTTTAAATTTCAAGAAAAGAAAAAGCATTGTATGTTAGGATTATAGGATGCCAATGATAACTTTTATCATCACAGGTCTTATTTTAGTGCAAATATCTGAAAATAATTCAAAACTAATTTTCCACGGACGAGCTGCTTTCAGATCTGGAATTAATGCATAGACGATATCTCTATTGTTTTAGTAGATATATGGAAATATTCCACAAGCAAATTGGAAACAATGCATTTTGGAAACAAAGCATTTTTTCAGTATCAATGCAAAGAGTTTCCACATTACAAATAAAATATTTCCTTTTAACAAGTCAAAAACAGATTTTCTTTTGATTATTTACTTGAGGACAGAAATCATTGACTTGCATGAAATTTCCCTATTTTGTCTGTCTGTGCCAACATGGTTAACACTCTAGAGTAAGCCATGTTACTACATCTGTAAAAGGAAATTCCCAATATTTTTTATATTTTGTATCATTAACTTTTAAAAATTTTCTTCTACATCTGATGCTTTGAATAGTGTATTTTACATAATTGTTTACCGTTTTCATATGAAGTGAGTATTAACACATTTTTTTTTGCACAAATTATTTTCTGCAACATTATTTGGGGTGCATGTAGCATTGTAGAACATAGGCATCCATTAGACTTCTCTGTATAACATCTTTATTTGAATGATTGTGAGTTTACAGGTCATGGTTTGCATATTTATTTTGCTTTCATGCAATGAGACCTAAATTAGTTAGCATTGAGAAACTGACCTTCATATTTGATAAAATGTTTCACCACATTCCAGTAATCACTCATCCATGTCCAAAATATTGTAATGATTCTAAATGTGTATGAGTGTGTTGAGAGTTAAATCATAATTAAGTTTTAGTATATTTATGTTCAGTCAAGAGTTTTTGAATTTAATGTTTCATTGTTTGCTAGTTTATGGGGTACTTTAACAATTAGTGACACTGAATATTGGAAAGAAACAGGCCATTTCTTAAGGAAATAAAAAATCTATACAATTTTTGTTTGGTATGGATTGACCACACCAGTGAGTTTATCTTTGTAATATAATGATAGCAGTATTAGATGTTGGAATATGCTTTGCAGAAAAATCTTGATAAATATTTGAGATAATCTTATTTATACGACTAATACAACACTCCTTCACTGTAACACAGTTCATCTTAATAGGTGAATATGGTAATGAATACCATTTCATTATTTAGTAACATAATTATATGTATTATGCACAGTACTCCCTCACTCTAATGGTCCTTCATTATAACACAGTTTTTATTAAAAGGTGAATATGGTATTAAAGCTCATTAACTGATTGGAAAATTGTATTTATCATGTTCTTCATTATTATGCAGTCTGACCACAAGGCCCATAAGTATAACATGGTTTCTGTCATAAAATGAACATGGCCATGAATTCCATTTCATTAAGTGGTTGTAAAATTAAATTTATTGTGTACTCCACTATAAGATGGAATACACAATTACTTTTATGTACAGCATTATAATTAAGGAGATCTTTACTTTTCCAAATGAGTTTGTATTGCAGGCCCATGACAAAGGTGATTATTTCCCAGTTTGGGGTACATGCCTGGGATTTCAGCTTCTAACAGCAATAACAACTGGACAGGATCTTCTCACTAAATTTGACTCAACCAATGTGAACTGGCCCCTCAACTTCACCCAAGGTAAAATATGGACAGTTTTGAAACCTAGAGAAAGAAAAAGAGTGAAATATGAAATATCTATTTAATATTCTGCCATTTTATCTTTATTGCTATATTTTGATCAGACATGGGGTGGAGCACACTGTACTCAAATTCAAGTACTCATTGTACCCATTGTCATATTCCTATTCTTAAGGAGTTAAAGTACTCATACTCTTGGTTTCAAATATAAAAGCACTCTGTACTCCAGAGTATATTTTGGAGTACGGGTACATAAGAACTTTGGGCAATGATAGTTTTGAAACCAAATTAATTTTGGAGCAAATCGAAAATTTAAGCACTGGTTGTCGTCTTTCTTAAATGTCTTTTATTTGAGAAATGTGTTATGTATATATAATTTGTATTGTTTGTGTTTTTATTTCATGCTCAGCCATAGAAAACTGGATTTCTACATATAATGGATGTAACTTTGTATCTGCAAATAACAAGAAAGAATTGTATTCCTTGGATATACTGGAAAAGACCAAGAAGATTATATCACATTTCTTTGGGCAACCAAAGCATGTGTGTGCCTATGGTGCAGATCCAGGTTAATTTACATATGATAATTGAAAATCCACCTCTATAGCATGTAATTATTCCTGATTTCATGGGAAGTTTCCAGCTTTTAATCATGATTCCTGAAATGCTTGTTATTTCCATACATTTCCAATTTGTAAACCTCTAAATTTTGTTAAGAGTTTCAGTCAGCATATGTAGACATTTTTGTAGAAAGCCAGTGTTCTGTGATGTCTCAAGTCTCAGAATAGACTGAAATAGATGATCTCAATGTAATCGATACGAGTTTCTTCACTCCATGAAGATTTTTAGTAGCTTATGTATGATAGTGTCTCAAATAACCATTACCTCATTTCTGTATTGTATCATGACATAAGATCATTATATAAGGCAGTCATTGTTACTATTTTTGGGGTTTGTTGTTGTTTAGGGGTGGTTATTCCTTCTTAGAAGTATTACCAGTTGGGTTAATTTCAACAAAGAGTTCACATACTAGTTGGGTTAACTTCCCCAAAGAATATTGGAATATTCAAAAGAATTTTAAAACTATTTTGGCATAACTGAAATTAGGAAAGCGATATAACAGCTAAGCATTGAGATGTAAGTGTTGAAACAAATCTCATAGTTACACTTACATACTTATAGAAAGCATTGAGATATAAATGTTGATTAAACAACTCTCTTAGTTACACTTTTGTTCTTATGGAAAGCCTTAAAAAAAAAAGCCCCACAAAATTGGCACAATCGTATTAAGCAGAGATACAGAGTATTATGTTGATCTATGTACATGATGTTATCTTTCCGGTGGCCTAGTGGTTTGAGCATTCACCTAAAATGCGGGAGGTCATGGGTTTTAAGGGTAGTAAAGGGTAGCAGTAATACTCCTTTGGGGGTAGATAGTCCATCTTTGGTCACCACTTGGTGCCCGGCTATTATCTGTGGTTCCAAGAAGCTGTAGCATGCGCAGCCACTACACCGCCAGCAATGGTTTTGACTGGCCGGCTAAACCAGATTGAGGGTAGTCGATGAGATGAGATAGGGCTTGTTACCCACAGTATTTGAAGACTGGATCTGTTGGGCTGTGCAGAGGAACCACCAGTTGGTCAATGGGCAGGAAGGCAGACCCAGCAAAGTAACATGGAGCGCTAAGAGCATAGCAAAACATGCAGGATGCCTTGGTCATCCACTGCATCCAGTCTCCATTCCACATTCCAGCCATCTTGACTACATCTTGCCACTGGACAAATTGGTGCCTGGACAAGAGAGTAAGGCTGATATAGTGCAACTTTATCTCACTTTAATCGAACTCACATGCAAGTCATTTATGCCATCACCTGTGCTTAAGTCTTGCAGTATTGGCAACCTGACTGACAAGGCAGGTGTGGATGCACTGGCAGCTGTAGTGGCGAACCTGCATGTAGGCCATAGGGTTGTCTTCCATTGACCTGAAGCAGAAATCTATTTCAGCAGCCATTTGAGCAACTAAGCAGACCTCATCAGGATAGTGCTGCTTATTTCCATATCCTGAGAAAGGGGCTGGAAAAGGTGCCCTAAAAAGCCTGCTTCAACTACCCTGACCAACTTACTGTGGCTGAAGGGAATCCGATTCTTGCAGTCAAAATACAAAGAGAATCCAAAAGGTTTCCCCCACTCTTGGTGTGTGGAGGATATGCACTCTATTGGATCATGCAGAGGCTACACAGACCAGAGAGAATAACTGCCCTGATTGCAAGAGAACTTGCTCATTGCAAGATAAATATAGCAGACCTGAGTGAAACTCACTTGACCAATGAGGGCCAGTTGACTGAAGTTGGAGCTGGCTACACCTTTTTCAGGAGTGGACATGGCAGCTGCAACAGCAATAGACAGCTGCTCTTGAGGATGTGCACATCATATGGTCTGATCACAAACACTGTCTTCTGTCTGCCCAATCATAACAAAAAAAGTTGGATGCATTGGTATCTGATCGACTACATCTTAGTCCAATGGAGTGACAGACAGGATGTCCATGTGACCAAAGCCATGTGTGGTGCTGACTGCTGGACAGACCACAGGCTACTGATATCCAAGATGAATCTTAGAATTCAACCACAAAGACATCCACAGGGATTTAAAATCCCAAATCACCTTAACGTCTCCAGGTTGAAAGTCTGCAACACTGAGCAAGCTCTGTCTGAAGCTCTAACAAGCCAGCTGGAAACCACAGACTTTGATATCAATGACACAGGGCAATGTTGGGCGGCCTTCAAACAGCTGGTGTACTCTACTGCATCTGAAACCTTTTGAGTCACTGCGCAAAAGCACTCTAAGACTGGTTTGATGAGAACTGTGAAGAAATATCACTGCTAGAGGAGAAGCATTGCTTCCATCATGTGTACAGCATCGACCCCAAGTCCACTGAAAGAAAGTGCCTTCAGCAGAGTCCTCCAAGCAGAAGAAACTGCATGAGATTCAGGACATTTGGTTGAGCTGAAAGGCTGATGATATTCAGTCATTTGCCAAAATACATGACATGAAGAATTTCTATAGTGCTAGACATCACTGTAAACTGCCACACTGCAGACATACTGCTTTTGAAAAGAAAGTATTTCTTAATTTAAGAAAGCCAATATATACCTCTACTCTTTTACAAACAAAAACTTTAATTTGCTTTAAACAGATGAAATGTATCTGGCCTTTTCTTGCTTATGTAGATGACATAATTAGAATTTCACACCATTCCAGTGGCTCCCCCCCCATTCATACACATATGACTTAAGGCCCAGTCTTTCATACTTGTATAACTTAAGACCTATTGGGTAAAAATGGACCTGATTATTATAACTCCAAATTTTTCTCAGAAGTATTTTGACCAAATTAAAAGGTAAATTTGTACATTCAAGATAAGATATCCCAATATGGAGTAATATTCACTAATCAAAACTTTTAGCAAAGTTTTATAACAGTTAGACTAGATTAGATTTTCAGGAGTTTACAGCAATTTTTTAATTTTTATACACTTGCCATATGCCAGAGCATCATATTTTATGATGTTCATCAGTAAATATATTTAAATGTTTGTATGTGGTTTTGAATTTTTAATGTGTCTTTAAGAATTTGAATCATATTGCTATGATGTATGCAGTATTGTAGTTTATAGTGATGTTTAGCACTGCTACATGGTGCCGCAGACATGTAGTGTCATGTCCTGCCAAGTCACTTTATCCTGACACCAGGCCCACCAGTCTTGACACTAAACTTTTAATGCTGAGTCCTAAGTGACGAAACTGCTAGTACTATGTTTTTAAGTTTTTGGTACGACTTTAATGTTTTGATCCTGCAGTCTCCTGCATCCATAATGGATGCTATATCCACTTAGGCCACTGGAGTGGTGACATCTTTTTATCTGTTTATAATTTGATTTTTAAACAGTAACTAAAATTCTTCAAATTCTACCATTATCAAACTTTATAAACAATTTTGATTTGTCGCATCTTGTTTCTTTATCACTGTTTGGACTGTAAGACATTTTTTGTAACAACTTTGTCAACATGATTACATGTAAATGTATTTTCCTGGTAGAAATGAAACTTGTAAGTCCTGTTTATTTGCATGAAATTTGTTGTGCCATTTTGCTTGAAATCTGCATTTATATTTATTAAGACTTTGTGGATTTAAACATTTATGGACTGCTATGGCATCAAAACATATTTTACAAACAGAAATTTGTCTGCCATGGTTATCTCTTACTGTTTGAATTGTGAATTTATTGAACACTATATACAAGCAAACCGGTCTGTAGCAACCACTCATGGGAAAAAGCAAAACTGGCAGTTGCACACAGGTAACTGCTGTACACATGTTCATCTTTTAAAATTGGTTTCTGAACAAATGCCATGCAATGAATATTATTATCATTGTTATTTTTATTATTATTATTATTATTATTATTATTATTATTATTATTATTATTATTATTATTATTATTATTATTGTTGTTGTTGTTGTTGTTTTTTGTTGTTATTGTTATTATTATTATTATTATTATTATTATTATTATTATTATTATTATTATTATTATTATTATTATTATCAAGACTTTTGTGTGCACTGTAAAACAAAATCATAATTACAAGTATATGTTCTGTCCCAAATATATGTAACACATAAGTTTACTGTATTATGTTGAATTTAATCTAAATTATAAATGAAATCATCACAAACTTAAAAAATATACACCAGACTTGGTTAGTTCATACCATAAAAATATCTTGATTTGTTAGTTGCTTAGCGCACTGAGATCAAAAGACAGTCGATGTATGTGAAAATCTTGCGATGAAGAGAAGCAGTATATGGCTATTTGATGAACTGAAACTGCATCTGCCTTTACAGACATGTTTTGAATATTGAATGATCACTGTCATTAATATATCTTCTCAAAGACAAACATTTTCTTTAGTGATAGCCTTTATTCACATGATGAAGATATCTAAATATGTCTACCACACAGGATGAGGATATCTAAATATGTCTACCACACAGGATGAGGATATCTAAATATGTCTGCCACACAGGATGAGGATATCTAAATATGTCTGCCACACAGGATGAGGATATCTAAATATGTCTACCACACAGGATGAGGATATCTAAATATGTCTGCCACACAGGATGAGGATATCTAAATATGTCTGCCACACAGGATGAGGATATCTAAATATGTCTACCACACAGGATGAGGATATCTAAATATGTCTGCCACACAGGATGAGGATATCTAAATATGTCTGCCAAACTGGCAAAAAATGGTGACTTCCATTGTTCCAGCTATAACAACTACTTTTCCCTCCTTCCAGCAAGCAAATTGTTCTGACTCTACCTTAACCATAAATACTGCCTTGCTTTCACATTTGACATACTGGAGTTAATAAGCACAAACAAGATAAGAAATATTTGTGCCTCAATATTCCTTTAAGCAATGCCTTCCTCATGAAGCAAAAATTCAGTTTGTGTAGACTGAATGGTCCATGTTGATACACTTTATTGACTACTTAAGGCATGGAGAACCCAATGTTTAGTTAGGAAACACCTGACAGTAGACAGCAGGTAACTGTTGCATACAGGACATTTGTATATAGGAAATTAGCCTGGGGGAAATTATAATGAATTTGTGTAGAGGTGATCATCAGGACTGATTTGACTGTACATAGGCAGCCTTGATCTAAATATAGGGTACAAATCATTATAGCAGTTTCGTAGTTTATACTGTTTAAGAACTTCCTCAAAGAAATATATATCTTGAGTGAGAATTTTTGGTAATATTTTCTTTCAAGATGCACAGAAGAGTCATTTACTGGGAAGCTTGCCACGAGATGTACATCATTATTTGACCAAAGAAAACGTCACAGAAAACTTTCACCAGTATGGCATGTCACCAGAGGTAATTACCAGTTGCTATTTTGAAATGTCTAATGCTCCCACTGTGATTGCAGAAGGGGACATCATATTTTGCTGTTGTCTGTCCATTTGAATGTATAATTTTTCATCTGTCTGTCTCTCAGTCCCAAATCCATTATAGAGCAATATTACAAAAAAAAATTGAATTTAGAACAATGAACTTTATAAATGTTATGCATTAGATTAATAACCTTTTCCATTTTCACAAAATTTTGCTTGCACAATTAAGCAGGAGAAAACATAGCACTTAAGGTAGACAAATTAAATTTGGAATGCATTTTTGCATGCATACAGTACAGTTCAAATGATTTTCAAAACCCTTTGCTTTGCAGTTGAGAGAGAGAGAGAGAGAGAGAGAGAGAGAGAGAGAGAGAGAGAGAGAGAGAGAGAGAGAGAGAGAGAGAGAGAGAGAGAGAGAGAGAGAGAGAATCATCTCGCCATGCATCATGATGGAGTTGCTGTGAAATCTTGCAGAGAATAGCTCTGCAGACCACACCATATTGTGGAGTCACATCTGATGATCACTTAGAGTGGACACAGTCTTGATAATATGGGTAAAATTTACTATTTAAGAGTTCTCCATAACATAATGTATGATTTCTGACATCCAATCACAGCATTATAGAGGGGTAATTTAAATGTGAGAAAGCATTTTTTTGAAAGTTGATATAACAAGATGCAAAAGCAAAAATTATTACTTAAAACATCATTATTAAAATTTTATATCTTTATTTTAATTTAATCTGTACTATTTTTTAAAATTATTAAAGTAGAGTTTGTTTTGATTTGGTTGCAAAAGGTCATCCTTGGTTGACAAAAACACTTTTCAAAGATAGTTTGCTCATGTGCAAACTAATAACCTAACACAATGGAAGCCATCAGCAGTTTGTTTCTTTTGCTATTGAAATGTTAATTTCAGGTGAAAACTGAGATTTTAAAAGCAACTTGTGATGGTTATTTATGGACATTCTTAGGGCTTAGTCTGCCTACAACAGTAGCACAATGGACAATTTTAAAAGATAAATATGTTCCTATTGCAGCATAGTCAGGTTACCATCTATATCAGGCCACACCAGGTCAGTACCGATGATTGATCTGACTACGGTGTTTGGTATCTTGCTGCCAGTTTGCTCCATTCCCAGCTGTGTCACAGTACCTAGTTAATATGATTGTCTCTGGGGAATTAGTTCTACATATCTGATACAAGTTTAAGGCCACAATTTTTGAGAGACAAATGTTGATAACAGCAGATAGAATGGGTTAATTGATCTAATATCACTCATTCCATTCCCACATTTATATACAGAACCATACTGGGAAGAGACATCCAGTTAGTGGAAACATACTGTATTGCTATTACAGACCCTGGGCAGCTGATAGGCATGACACACTCCTATTTATCACATGTCTTTGAAGGCATTACAACTTACAGGTCAGTCTCTATTCAGTGCCATCACAAACCATGTCAACAAGATCTTCTGTTCCATCTTATTTCTAGTACCGTCTACAGTGATGTTCAGTCCAGTCAAGGACACCCACACCATGTCAAATAGCAACAGGATCTTCTGCTCCGTCTTATTTCTAGTACTGTCTACAGTGATGTTCAGTCCAGGACACCCACACCATGTCATATGGCAACAGGATCTTCTGCTCCGTCTTATTTCTAGTACTGTCTACAGTGATGTTCAGTCCAGGACACCCACACCATGTCATATGGCAACAGGATCTTCTGCTCCGTCTTATTTCTAGTACCATCTACAGTAATGTTTAGTCCAGGACACCCACACCATGTCAAAGTGCAACAGGATCTTCAGTTTTGTCTTATTTTTAGTACCGTCTACAGTAATGTTCAGTCCAGGACACCCACACCAGGGATGATAGTTTCCAGTAAGTGCTATGAACCTTGTTCTAGTGAAGGAAACAATGGCTCTTGTTTCATTGAGACTGAGCTTTGCCACATGATAGAGATTATAAATGGTTAGAACAGATTGTGATACTGCCTTTTTCTTGCTCCTAGGGAATGGGTGACAGGGATCCAGTGTCCTGTATCCCTCCTAGGGGATGGGTGACAGGGATCCAGTGTCCTGTATCCCTCCTAGGGGATGGGTGACAGGGATCCAGTGTCCTGTATCCCTCCTAGGGAATGGGTGACAGGGATCCACTGTCCTGTATCCCTCCTAGGGGATGGGTGACAGGGATCCAGTGTCCTGTATCCCTCCTAGGGAATGGGTGACAGGGATCCAGTGTCCTGTATCCCTCCTAGGGAATGGGTGACAGGGATCCAGTGTCCTGTATCCCTCCTAGGGGATGGGTGACAGGGATCCAGTGTCCTGTATCCCTCCTAGGGAATGGGTGACAGGGATCCACTGTCCTGTATCCCTCCTAGGGAATGGGTGACAGGGATCCAGTGTCCTGTATCCCTCCTAGGGAATGGGTGACAGGGATCCACTGTCCTGTATCCCTCCTAGGGGATGGGTGACAAATATCCAGTGTCCTGTATCCCTCCTAGGGGATGGGTGACAAATGTCCAGTGTCCTGTATCCCTCCTAGGGGATGGGTGACAGGGATCCAGTGTCCTGTATCCCTCCTACGGGATGGGTGACAGGGATCCAGTGTCCTGTATCCCTACTAGGGGATGGGTGACTAATATCCACTGTCCTGTATCCCTCCTAGGGGATGGGTGACTGGGATTCAGTGTCCTGTATCCCTTCTAGGGGATGGGTGACAACTATCCAGTGTCCTGTATCCCTCATAGGCAATATAACATGGTCTTCTACTTTGCATTCACACAGTCTCTAGCCAGATATGAACTTAACAACTGGTGAAGTGCTATACAATGCACTTAACCTCCACCTTTCCTAAATACCATAATAGGCTAAGCTAAATTCATAACCTTAATAATCTAATCTCCTCTTTGATAATCAGGTTGATGAAAATTCACAAGCCATGATGGATATATTCCTTCTTTCCCTGACAGTCATAGCTACAGTGGAGTGATTTGTAAGGCAATGAACAAAAGACCACAGGGACTTCCTGCAGATGCCACTAGAAAGCAATTTATAAACATTGAAAGCCACAGTTCTCTGGAACTAAACATGAAAAGAAAGGGCAATCATTTTCATCAGCTTTTTGCAGGAGACCTATCCTATCTCAAAGAACACAACTTTCACCATCTTGAAATCACAGATTCTGGTAAGGGGAAGGCTTCAATCTTTCATTGCAGAATGAGGACATATGGGCTTGGTTTTCTGGGGACTCGGTATCATGTCTAGTGTGCATCCTTTACCAAGAGTTCCTTCAGGCACTCATATGGCACTCATCACTTGGTTGCCAACCTAAGCACATTCAGTTAGTTCTTTTGCACTCTTGGATTCATGATGGAATATAACAGCAGGTTCTAGATGCCATCCATTGAGGAGTATATGCAATCATTTTGGACTTGCATAAGGCATGATGTAACTTTTCCACTTACATGGCTTCCAGACGTCCTGTGATTTGCCTACGAAACAGCAGGGTAGTTATATTTTGGAGCAAGTCATGATATCATTTGTTACCCTCCCTTTCAAGATTTCAGTCAACATGGTCTGGAACTCATTATTCAAGTAAACAGGGTATGTCTTCCCCAGGAGTGGGGACTAAATTAGTATAATGGTGGATTCCTTGCCTATATGGCACAATGCATCTGCTAGAGAATTCCTTCACCTGCTGACTTTTGCTCAATGCACCAGCAGACATCTTAGTCCTGGGTTACCTTCTTGGGCTCCAATTACAATGATTCTGTCATCATAATGGAGGACAAACCTTTGAACAACTTTTGCAATCAGCACAGTATGAGAGTACTTATTGAAGGCAGGGAAACCTCAGCAAGTACAACCGCTGGCGATTGTGAACACAGATGACTCCAGGAAGTAGCAAGTTTTCTACCATTTTGGGATGCTAGAAGAGTGTGGCCCTATTAAGATCATTTACAGATCAACATTCTCATGATGAAACCATTTTGAAAAGCTTTTATTGGTTGCTGGAGAAACTTTATTGGAACAGAGTTCTCATGCTGTCCAACAACTCTACTGTGACTTATCTCACACACCAAGCTGGAACCAAGTACCCAGACTTTTATATTCTTACTTGGGATTTTCTAAAGTGGTGTCCTCCATGACAAATCCACATCCATATTCTTGGCTGTTTAATGAATGGTGGACTTGTTGTGCAAGAACTGATGCAAACTGAATAGTCTCTTGTTTATTGGAGACAAGGTGAAATACCTAATTCCCAGTCTTTGTCTCACCAGTCCTGAATTCAAAAGGCATGGATAATCAATGCTCATTTTTTGGATTGTAACAGTCAGATGTATACACTCCTCAGATGCCTCGGGTTCCATTGCAGGAGGCAAAAAATTAGGAATGTCTCCTAATCCTAAGTACTCCACTCTGATGGAAAATCTTGGATCAGTCTCATCAGTCTCACAACAGAATTGACAGAAATCAAGATACTCTTTCATCTGCTTCAAGCAATGATGATGGCATGTGTTTCATCCCAGCTCAGAGTTACTGATCCTACACACTGCACATCTTGATTTTATTGAAATATGTTCTTAGGTGTTCACAGTTCTCACAGCAGGTGGTGGAGAATACCTCAAGTGAGATGGCCCATCTACTTTAAATGCATACAAAGGCAATGGAATATTTTCTCAGCAGTGAGCACAAGAACACTTTATACCAATGCAGGGATCCAAACCTCAATAGCTAACTTTCTGTGGCTCTTAACTGAGAAACAGCTCAAGATACAATTAAATCTACCATTCCATGATTATTGTCAAAGATCTATCCAATCTTCTGCTCATTTTGGATTTCAGCAGTCTGATGACACTGGATAATTGCCCAAGAGTAATTTATCAGGGGTACTAAATTGTCTCAACAAGACACCACTTGATCTGCTCTTTGAGCTGGATTGGTTCACCTCATATA
Organism: Potamilus streckersoni; assembly: GCA_016746295.1. NCBI lineage: Eukaryota > Metazoa > Mollusca > Bivalvia > Unionida > Unionidae > Potamilus > Potamilus streckersoni. The sequence goes on from JAEAOA010000401.1 coordinate 688,070, forward strand.
AATCATACCTCTTCACTACATTGGCAAACAGCAGGTAGAATCCGCATATCCTATTGGTGGACCCAGCTATATGCATTTCTGATAAGAATAGTCAGTATCAGTCTTCATGCTTTCATTGCCAAGAACAGGTTACCATTCATGGGTAATCAGACTTTGGTAATAATTCCTGTATTTTGTGGACACTTCATCTCAAGGTCATCTAGAGGACTCAGAGTGAGTTCTGAAGTGGTACTTAAGAAAGATGAAGTAATTATGTTGAGGGAGATCACACCTCTTCACAGACACTTTCATCCTGGATGAAGTGGGTTATCAGTCCTACATATAAGAAATAATCCCACAGCAATGACTTTGCTTCACATCACATATAAGAAATAACCCCACAGCAATGACTTTGCTTCACATCACTTTGCTTCACATCACATATAAGAAATAACCCCACAGCAATGACTTTGCTTCACATCACATATAAGAAATAACCCCACAGCAATGACTTTGCTTTACATCACATATAAGAAATAACCCCACAGCAATGACTTTGTTTCACATCACATATAAGAAATAACCCCACAGTAATGACTTTGCTTCACATCACATATAAGAAATAACCCCACAGCAATGACTTTGCTTCACATCACATATAAGAAATAACCCCACAGCAATGACTTTGCTTCACATCACATATAAGAAATAACCCCACAGCAATGACTTTGTTTCACATCACATATAAGGAATAACCTCACAGCAATTACTTTGCTTCACATCACATATAAGATATAACCTCACAGCAATGACTTTGTTTCACATAACATAATAAAATAACCCCACAGCAATGACTTTGCTTCACATCACATATAAGGAATAACCCCACAGCAATAACTTTGCTTTGCATCACATATAAGAAATAACCTCACAGCAATGACTTTGTTTCACATCACCTATAAGAAATAACACCACAGCAATGACTTTGACTTTGCTTCACATCACCTATAAGAAATAACCCCACAGCAATTACTTTGCTTCACATCATGGTGTTAGGACCATAAACATTGCATATGAGTGACTCTGTAATAGTTATTATTTATGCAGTGGGATGGAGATCAGAGTACTTAAGGCTATGGTGTGACTTTTTCAGCAATTATTGTTCAGTACTATTCTTAGAGATTTTCACCCTCAAAGGCTCAGCATGATCTGGTGGGACCTTTATCCATGGTGCAAACAGTTACCTTCTCAATTTGTTCAACAACTTCATAAGGATGTGGCTTCATACTGGATTTTTGTGAAGTATCATGGCATAGTAAATATTATTGAAGAAGTGTATCTTATTTTTAAAAAATTGGTTTCTTTGTGAATTTCAAAACTTGTGTTTACAATAACAAATCCATGGACTAGTTTGTCTCATTCCATAGCAGACTCCCTGTCCTAGAAGTATAAACTTATGCAAACAGCCTTCAACACCTCTGATTCCTTAGGTGATGCATACAAAAGGCAAGACAATCAGAGTGTAACATCATGATTGCTCCATCATGGATCAACTTTCTCATCAATCAAGGAGTGGAAATCCCCAGAAAATAGAGTGCTTTCCTCATGTATGCAAGCAACCAGTACAGCAGGCATTCCATCCCATCCAGAGGTGTTGAACCTGCACATCTGGATCACATAAAATAAGCTCATAAGAACAAATAGTTCTCTCAGCAAGGTGTGGAGAGAATTACTTGAGTGAGACAGCATGGAAAATAGAGAATTTTTGCCCATTATTATCAGTGCAAACACATTATACCACTAAATCAATACCCATTGAGAGCCCTGTACATCAAGAACAATCCCACCTCTTCTTATCTCATAAGGATGACATAACTGTGAAGACCCTCTCATTCGGGGTAAAATTGCTTATTTGCTCTGCATGTCGGGAATTAATCTCAGATCAAATGAACTTATTATGTATCACAGCTCATGAAGTTAAGGCAGTCACAACAAGCATTGCATTCAAGCAAAACTGTTTCCTAGCTGACATTATACTAGCCATGGGATGGAGGTCAGAGTCAGTGTTCTCCAGCTTTTACCTCAAAGATATATGATCCAAGAAGGTTCAGCTAGATCTGGTGGAGTCTATCATCACTGTATAACATTTATAAGTGATTTGGCAGCTTTATAAGGTCATGGACTCCCAACTTCCACTGGATATTTGCCTCTGCATAGAAGCTGCCTCACAACCCTTAGGGGGCAGGGGCCAGTTTTTATGTACAAATTTAATGCTGCAATCAGTGACCTAGTACAAAAAAATCATAAAAAATACAGATACACAAGTGAGGTCAAGAATGTCCATATTTTGAGATACTTATATTAAAACAAAGCATAAAAATATTATCAACTTGACCAGAAAAGTCAGTGGCAGTTCATAGCAGAAGTTTATGCACCCCAACCCCAAATTTATACCTGCAATTTTCATGTCCAAAGGTTATTTTTGATACCATGTGGTACTCACAGTGCAAACACAAGACCTTTTCCTAGATTACAGTTCTGCCAAACGTGTGTACTAAACAGGCTGATGCAGTTGAAAATAGTTATCATCCAAGCCATTTTTGAGATATGCTCCTTGTCCCAAACCCACATGTTTACTGTTATGAGAGGCTAGCTCTTCTTCCTAGACAACTATTGGTATTTCATTATCAACATATTGCAGAGTAACTATGGAAGGTGTACATGCCTGACATCAATTTCAAGAACAACACAAGCCCGAAACACCTAGCTCACAAATATATCCATATCTTTAATTAGTAGACAATAATTGCTGAAAAAGTCACACCATAGCCTTAAGTTAAGAAATTTGCCAGGGGCCAAATTACGAAACTGTACCCTGCCTCCTTAGGAGACCAGAGATGTCCTCTCTTGGGTAAGGGGATATAATTCCTTCCACCTCTTACCTATTCTTATGTATTATGGTCAGGTAACATATATGAAGAAGAAACCAGCTTTTTTTCTAGTAAAATATGTTTCTTTAATACTACTTACCCAGTCATAATAAAGATGCACCCTTCCAGCCTTACTACAGACACATCGATTTTGAGAGCATGCATACTGCTCCACTTAACTGAAGTAATCATGGGATTCTGTAACAATATCTGTACCAAGGGAAGATCACTCTGACTGACACCTATCATGGCAGGTACGTATAAACTTCTTAGCTAAATAGTTTAGCCTGGGAAGGCTTGATTGATGAGGTAGTACTAGTTCTCCTAAGGTATTATAATTGGGTAAGTATTTAAAGATGCATATTTTACTAGAAAACAAATTGGTGTTTTATGTGATTGGCTAAACATAATGTATAATAATAGAAGCTTGGAGTTGAACAAAAGTGTTTGAGGAAAAGAAATAAATTTAAAGATAAATCTGTATTTCAATCAAATTTTTGGAATTCTTTTTTCTGGTGCCCTTTTCAGTACAAATCTCTAACCCTTAGGCAGATGTTTCCTATTCCACCCTGAATGACAATATCAGAACAGAGATTTCTTAATCTTTCTTTTTTTCCTACAATCACCTCAAAGATGAAGAAATGGACTACTTTATTATGGTCAGAACCTTACATAAAAATCAGAATTATATTTCTAGTATTTAGTATTGTTTGTTCTCATGTACAAATGCATATCAAGCAATAATTGTTTCTCTTAATTTATTATTCATTCCATGTTCACAATGGATCATTATTGTTGTTATATAGGTTAGCTTTCATTTATTAATTTGTTTCAGACTTTTAATGGTAACCCTGCCTTGTCAAAATTTTATACAGTTCTGTCTACCAACATGGACAGAAATGGTAAAGTCTTTATATCCACAATGGAAGGTAAGTAAAATTATTTTACATTCATTTCTAACATTAGATCCTTCAAAATGGGTTAGTAGCATTACTTGTCATTGACCAGGAGAGTTTATGAGATGGTCTGCTGTCTACCCATCTGTTAATACATGTTTGCTATTGTATCTCCTTCTAAACTAGATGGAAGATTACCATGAAACTTAACATTCACATTCTTCCTAGTTGTTATTGCCACTCTTCCATAATTGATGGTCATATCAACATAGGGGGTTCACTGAAAGATTTTGTCTAGTTTGACATAAATGAAAATGGTGCTGATCAGACACCCAGTATGGCCATGATAGATGCTATTTTAAATTCTTTGCATTGTTACCTCTGAACAGAAAATCATATTGACCCAGGGATTTCACTTCTTATAATGTCTTGTTGATCCTAAAGGAAAATTGTGCCAATTTGGTGTCATTTATGGCTGCTGCCAATTAGCAACCACAGTAACCATCTTGAAGATCTTGCTGTTGCTAGTCCTCCTGAATGGATGGTCATATCAACATGAGTTTTTACTGATAGACTCATGATAATATGGTGGCCAAATGGAAAATCTTACTACTCCTTTTGAACAAAATAATGGTTGCAATAGGGTTACACCAAAAAACATCACATGATGTCCAGTTGGTCCCAATTGGAAATGATGCTAATCTGAGATCAGATGCCACAGTAGCTATCTTGATAATCTTGTTATTGCTACTCAACCTGAACAGAAAGTCATATTGAAATGGGTTTTCACCCAAAGACTATCTATGATCTCTTGTTAGATCTAAAATGAAAATGGTTGATGTCTAATATGGCCACAACTGCAGCCCTCTCTGAAATATTATCACTATTCTTCTTCAACAAAAAGTAATATTGCCTTGAGGTTTTCGCCAGAAGACTTTGTATAACTTCTGGCTAGTCGTAAGTGGCCATCTTGAAAATTGTGTTATTGCTACTCAGATGAATGGATGTTCTTATGTATGGGGTTTTCACTAAATGACTTCTTATCATGTTTAGTTGGTCCTAAATGTAAATGGTGCCATTAGAGCATCGAGTACAGTTGCCCTAGTGACCATCTTGAAAATATTATCACTTTTTCTCTTGAATAGATATCAAATCAGTGTTTTCACTGAAAGACTTCTATTGGTGTCTATTTGATTTTAAGTGAGAACAACCATCTTAAAAGTCTTGTTAACTTCTTCTAGATGGCTGTTCACATTGACATTGTATTTTAACCAGAAGACTTCTGGATGGATCCTATAGCTATAAATGGAAATAGTGCCAATCTTACATCCACTATGACCTTCATGGTAGCCATCTTGTAAACTCTTGTTATCATTGCTCCTACAAGACAAAGTTATATCATCATGGGATTTTCACTGGAACTCTTTTTATTATGTCTTGTTTGTCTTTGGAGAAAACAGTGCCAATCTGACATCCAATATGTCAACATAAAGGCTAATTTGAACTGATCTGACATCCAATATGTCAACCACTGTGAGAGGCTAATTTGAATTGATCTGACATCCAATATGTAAACCACAAAAGCTAATTTGAACCGATCCGACATCCAATATGTCAACCATTGTGAGAAGCTAATTTGAACTGATGTGACATCCAATATGTCAACCACAAAGGCTAAATTTGAACCAATCTGATATCCAATATGTCAACCACTGTGAGAGGCTAATTTGAACCGATCTGACATCCAATATGTCAACCACAAAGGCTAAATTTGAACCAATCTGATATCCAATATGTCAACCTTAGTGAGAGGCTAATTTTGAACCGATCTGACATCCAATATGTCAACCACAAAGGCTAAATTGGAACCATTCTGACATCCAATATGTGCACCATAGAGGCTAATTTGAACCAATTTGACATCCAATATGTCAACCATAGAGGCTAATTTGAACCAATTTGACATCCAATATGTCAGCCACTGTGAGAAGCTAATTTGAACTGATCTGACATCCAATATGTCAACCACAAAGGCTAAATTTGAACCAATTTGACATCCAATATGTCAGCCACAGAGGCTAATTTTAACCGATCTGATATCCAATATGTCAACCATAGGGGCTAAATTTGCACTCAGGATGCTATTACTGTTTGTTGTTTCTGCACTCATGATAAAGAATAGCAGAGGTGGTTTTAACACTCCGTAGTTAAAGGGAAGAAATGGTCTTATCTTGAATTCATGGAAATTCTTTTCAGCAAGTAGAGCATCCGTGCATTTGAGAGACTCTTGTTTGCACAAAGTGACAGGATCAACAATTTGTATCCCACTGGAATCACGAGGAAGAGTAGCTAATTATTATGTGATGAATATTGGAATTATGAGTCAAGGAAATATCTGGAACCAAAATAGTGATAAAGCATGTGATTATCTATTATAAAAACAGGTGACCAAATAATGACAGCACAATGTCAAATGTCATTGCAAGACCTTAAATGAAAACTGGAAATGTCAAAGATAAAATGAATGTGCAGGACTTCTGCAGTATGCCAAGCAAATACATGTGCAGTAATAAATAAATTAGAATGTCTAGCAAAGTCACAAAAGGACAGAGATGTTGGTCATTGTGTCCCACAGTGGAAGTGTTGCTTAACAGGATTCCTCAAACTCTCTGCACTCATGATATCATTACTGTATGTGGTGTCTGCACTCATGATGTCATTACTGTATGGGGCATTTGACCTCACAGTGCCATTACTGTATGTGGTTTGATTTATTTAAGCAAATGAGAAAGTAAACTGAACAGGTATAATTATTCAAAAACCTAAGTTGCATATGACCATAAAAACTGCACCATGCTTACGTAGATAGACATTTAATTACATCAGTCCATAATCTGGTATCTAATAATTCAGAATACAGTGGTTAGACAAGTGACTTTTCCCTGACAAGTGGCTGCAATAAAATCTGTACAGTCCTAGTAAAGCTGTGTTTTGTGCATAATGAGTTGTCATATAATTAACAACATTGTTAATTTATCACTTATTAGTCTGTACTGAATAATTGTAAGCATTGTAAACTTACCAGGAAAGTTGTCTATATTATGTACTAATTCATTGCTGTAAAAACAGTAAATTCATCTTTCCTCTAAATATTTTTGTAGTAGTAGAGCCATATTGAAAATTCACAAACATTTCAACCCAGACCACATGACTAGAAAGTCTGCAGAGTTACCAGTCCTGTACTCAACTCCCCATTCAGCAACTTTACAAAGGATCTGAGTTGATTTCTTTTTTCTGCCCTGGCAGTATATTTTGTTCAAAAGTTTGTTTGGAAAACTAAGCTAGCATATGAATGGCAATTTTATTTTATGCCACTTTGAAGTCCATTTTAAGAATCACTTTTGGCGGCCTGATTTTGAACTTGAAGATTTCCTTAATTTTGGAAATTTTCTTAAATCTAAAACCCCTCCCCCATCACCCTTCTCAGTCAGTCTGGTGTGCTGTTTACAATTTTTAATGGTCTGAGGCAGTTTTCTACCACATTAGACTTTATGATGTAGCATTCTTATATTTGTATTTTTTTTATCTTGGACTCATCTTGCACAACCCCAAGTCTATGTGAGGTGCCATTAACTCATTATTTATTATTTTTACATCAAAAAATATATATTGCTTTACATAAAAAAATTAATTTTATATCATGTGTTATATAATAAAATGTTATGTTTTGTATATGTTTTTCTCTGTTGAATACATTACCCAAACCTGTCATGTGTTATATAATAAAATGTCATGTTTTGCATATATGTTTTTCTCTGTTTAATACATTACCCAAACCTGTTAACCTTAGGAATTACTTCAGTAATGTTTTGAATCCATCCATCTCACAAACTTTAAAAAGTCAAAAGTTGTATAGACAAAGGAAATTAACTGATTACCTCCCCTTACCCCAGTAGGTGCATGCTCTGTACATCAGCTATCATAAGTTTAAACTTTCACCACAAATTGTCAACAGGCTTTAAAAGAATCTGTGGATTGTTATCCTTTTCTAAGGTGATGGAAGACAATCCAGAATCCAGCCTGCTCTAAATCATACTCATCATCCAAAATCTGTAAGCTGTACTCTTTGTGGACAGAAGATGTATGGGCAAATGTTCTTCAAACACAGTTCAAGGACAAGGACAAAGGGCTCAATAAAAATATCTAGTGAACAAGACATTTTTCATTTACACCTTCCACCTTCCATCTGACTCATTATGATCTAATTCAGCCAGGGATACAGGAATGCCACCTCTAACACCTATTAATTTTTTCCAGAAGATCTGTTTCAGATGGGTGCCAACAGAGATCTTGAATCAAGAGTGATAAACATGATCTATAAAGCTTTGCCCACAAGAATGCCAACAAGTAGATATGAAAAAGTTACATCATACAAATCTGGGCAACTACTGTGTACTGGTTCAGCTTCCCACCCATACATAATATAGGTGATGAAACTGGGAGTATAGAAGTATTTTATGATATTACACACTGTCCAGCATCATTCTTATAACTTAATTACTGTTCCAGCTACTGACCAAACTGTCCAGCAAACTGACCACAGTAATATATTTGTAGTCCTGGCTGTCAACATAACCATCTAGCCATTCAGACATAGTAGATATGGTACATATAAGTATATATAAGTTGTTAAATATTGTTTATTCATTTCATTAGCAATGTCTTAATCTGACTTTGCTGACTGACCTATCCAGTGAGGCTGTATAACCAGCCCAGTAGCACCTGTGACCTTGGTTCAGAATGCACAAGCACAGCAGGCTACCAACCAAGCCTGTCAGTTCTAGTCACACTTCTGGCCACTTTTTTATTGGTACAGTAACACCTGTAAAGTAGATGTGTATAGCCTTGACAAATATTTCCATGCCTTAAATATTTTATCCCCTCTGTATTACAAGTTGGACAGACATGTTTTCAATGTCACATCAAAACTTGTACACAATGTGGTTTCTAACAGCCTCTTCTAACCTAGATCTAACATGAGGGGATACTATACTCAGGCCACACCTGTTGTGACTATGCACACCCATACTTACTCCCTAGTGGATGTATAGAAAAAATCAGGAAACAGATAGCACAAGAGTTGCCTCTACAATTGTCAGTACAAAATCTGTTATCAGCTTGCCTTTGTCACAAGCAGCCTCAGAGATGGGATGACAAGCATCGTAGGTATGGCAGAGGTTATACTCTGAAATGACAACCTTATAGAGGCTAAGTGGGTAATTGGAGATTGCCTAATCCTACATTTTGCAGACAGGCAGGAAGGGGAGGGAAGGGAGAGAGAGAAAACAGGTTTTCTCCTACTCTAGGCCTCCTAACCCAAAACAATGACTTATCCCCTCTAATCCCCCGCCCCCGGTTACTGTCAGATGGATGCCAGGCTCATTCTTGTTTACAGCTCATGGGCCAGTTTATCTCCTCATGACCAGTGATTGACACAATTAGTTTTTGAGGGCTCCACACCTTGTTCAGCCAGTCCCCTCCTCTCTTGTCAGTTCCCGTCATTATGTTGGACTCTATGAGGACAGATATATTACAGACAAGATAAAGACATTGCTTGATAAAAGTGCAGAAGAGATTATTTGAAATGCAGCATTCCATGGTTTCTGTTCCTGTCAGTTATTTTCAAGAAAGCCAATGGGAAATTGGCCCAATTATTGATTTAAGCAATCTTAGCATCTATGTAAAGCCTAAAAGTTTAAACTGGAAATAGCAAGGTCTGTCTGTCCATAATGAATACACAATAAGCATGGACTTGTCCCATACATACTTCCACATTTCCATTCATATAACATCAATAAAATACTTGTGTTTCTCTTACAAGGGAGAATTGTATAAGTTTCATGCAATTCTTTAGGTCTCAAACTCAGCCTTTGGGCTTTTACCTGAATATTGGACTTGGTTATCACCCATTTCTGTAAGATCATCATCTGGAATATCAGCATACCTAGAGCACATGCTAAAAAAAACACTTGGTAAGTTTGTTGACATTCCATGATGTGTACAACCTTCTCTGCCTCATTAGGGTGGATAGTATACATGGACACATCAGCATTTGTTTCTTCCCAACATTCCATTCATTTGGGTATTGAGTTCCTCATCCATATGAACCTAACTCATATTTCCTCCCAAACATATCAACTATATTGTCCTAGCATTGGAGAGAGCTTCTTCAAAACATTTTGTCGAGGCAAGAGAGTTCTTTCAACTTCTCAGCCTCTCCCCTGCACAGTGGATCTAATGAATTTACACACATGCACCTTATGCAGATGGCTCCCATCTTTCATTGGCATCCAGTTCTAGTCCATGAGATCAGAAGGTAAAGATGTCAATGAAAATCACGAACTTCCTGATTCAGTGGGAGAACAGAGAATGGATCAGGTTCCTTAAATTCTGTTTGGAGCCCCACAATCACAGGTCACACTTCCTGAGACACAATGTTGTCAGGTTGGAAAGCCCACTTGCTACAGACTTTGAAATGGTCACCAGCAAGTGGACACAACAAGAGAGAACCAACCATATCAACCTCTTTGAAATAAAGGCAATCCTCAAGGCCTCTCATTTTTGGAAGGATCATCTTCATCCTAAAACAGTCCTAATAATGTCAGACAATTCAGTGGTGGTATATTACCCTCGAAAACATGGACGAATGATGTCAACACAACTATGTGTGTTAATATGGACTACCTTTGTTGGTGTTCCCAAAACTGAATAAGCTGAAATAATTCCAAACATTAATGTGATTGGGTAAATATTTTTGAAGAAACATAATTTACAATAAAATTTTGTTTTTCATTAAAAAAATCAGTATACTTTTTATGCAAAGTTAATTCTGATATAAAAAATTTATCAAATGCAATTATTTTTCCCATTTGCATCAAAAAATATATTTTTTATTAAAAATTTTGTCTAATTTTTATATTGATAAATTTTGGGGGAATATAAATCATTTATCAGATGCAATAATTTCTCCCTTTTAGTAAGTCCACACAACTATCTCACAAGTGATCAAAATGCTTTTAGTATTTAATTTCTTGAAACAATTGTCATCAAAATGTGCATTCATTCTTATGGTATTTTATTGTGTATTTGTACACATAACATAAAATTTCATTAATTTCATCAGGTATTTAAGTGTAGCCATATTCAGTTCAATTTGGTCCAGTATGGTAGTTGTTGTTATAGGGTTTAATGCCATTTTTCAGCACAAGATAGGCTATACATGGCAGCCAGTATTAATGGTGGTCAAAGAACCCGGGGGAAAAAAACGGAAAGAACCACCGATGCATGAGAAGCTACTGGCAAGCTTTCTCACATACCAACATTGGCCCAGCCCATGCAGATAGAGGTGAGATGGCAGTGGTCCGTAACAATAAGTGCTTTAGACCACTCAGCCACTTGGCAGATTCTAGATGCCTGACAATCAGGATAGACATTACAGATAATGCACGAGTTATATTGATGTCAGATCAATTTGGTCAGACAGATGAAATAGACTAAAACAGTGCTCTCTCAGATGGTCCCACAAGGGTAGCAGTCATTGGTTTACAGGAAGGGAATTTTCATATTGAATAAATTGTAGAATAGTACACCATTAATCCTCTGTAGAAATCAAGTTCATATTTATTGTACAGTGATAGTGAATCAGTTGTTTAAGATTTAAGCATCAATAGCTTTTTTGTTTCCAGCCAAAAAATATCCTATTTTTGGAGTCCAGTGGCATCCAGAAAAAAACTTGTTCAATTGGAACCCAAAATATGATATCAACCATGATGCTCATGCAGTCAGAGTCTCACAGTACTTTGCCAGCTTCTTCGTTTCAGAAGGTACTTTAAAATTTTTAATCTTTAATTTTGAATCACTGTGTATAGTGAATTCATAGTCGTGCAGTCAGTCTCAGTACTTTGCCAGCTTCTTCGTTTCAGAAGGTAGTTTAAACTTTTCATTCACTGTGTATCATGAATTCATGAAGTCATGCAGTCAGAGTCTCTGTACTTTGCCAGTTTTTTGTTGTCAGAAGGTACTGTAAAATTTTGGTGTCAGAAGATACTGTAAAAAGTTTGAATCAATCTGTGTATTGAATTCATAAATACAAACTTGCACTTCAAATGTGAACATTTAATTTTTCATAACTTTGCACAAAATAAAGATAGAATTACATAGTTTCTTGAATTAGCTTAATATTCATCTACATATTCATCTACATATTCATCTACATATTCATCCCAAAAGGCAAAAAGACTGTAAGGCATATCATTTCAAAATATGGTTTCTCAATTTTGTGGGATGAAGCCTAAGTTTGTTTTTATGCTCAACAAATTTGTGTACTTATGCAATCTGGTCATATGAAATTATAAAAATAAAAAGACATTAATATTTTGTCCTTGGAATGTGTGGCTAGCTTGTCTCAGATCTGTAAACCAAAGTCAGACTCTCAACTCAAATTAACTAAAAATAAAAATAATACATTCTTAGGTAAAATATATTTTCACAAAATTGTCATTACATCTATCAATACTTCTAGTTATAGTTAAATCCTATGATTTCATATATGCACTGTTATTAAAAGTATTTATAATGTCTTTCAAAGAAATTTTGCTAGTCAGCAAGTTTGTTCCTAATTTCTGAAATTCTTGGCCCACTAAACCTTTTCCTGGATAACTGAACTATAAATTTGTTTTGCTCTTTGCTCAATTCCTTTCCCATTCTACTTATTGCTGCTTGCAAAAGACGTAAACAAATGAGCTATAATTCTACATACCTTTTGCAAAGGGAAATCTGGTGGCAGCTTAGTAAGTCTATGTAATGATTTCTATTATGGTCTGTTTTAATGACTAAAGATTATATTACATAGGTATTTACATGATGAAACTGGCTACTAAGACTCCATAGCTTGTTAAGCTGTACTACAATGTATGTTTTGGCATTATGGGAGCTCAAGGCCTAACTAAATTGGCTGTTTTGGCATTATGGGAGCTCAAGGCCTAACTTAATTGGCTGTTTTGGCATTATGGGAGCTCAAGGCCTAACTAAATTGGCAGTTTTGGCATTATGGGAGCTCAAGGCCTAACTAAATTGGCAGTTTTAGCATTATGGGAGCTCAAGGCCTAACTAAATTGGCTGTTTTAGCATTATGGGAGCTCAAGGCCTAACTAAATTGGCTGTTTTGACATTCAGCAGACTAGGTAGGCAGGAGTAAGCTATGCTTTACATTATGCCCATACAAACATCCATGTATTTTCATGACCGATTCATTTTTATCACCTGCAGAAAGTACATCTTGCTGCAAGCATCAATAACATCAGTCTTTTTGTGGAAATATTCTTTGACTCATAACTGGTTAAATGAATCTTTAATTTTGCACCTAAGTTAGTTTAATGCCTAAGAGGGAATAGGAGCAGTATTGAAAGTGTTGCATAGCATTGTCATGTTCACCATGCTGTGCCATACTACATGCATTGATGTCTGCTTGTACAATAAAGACCTTATCATTTAAGGAAACAATTTAAGAAAGAAAGAAGAAAAATCCCTAAAATGAATAGACCTCAAAGGAACAAAAATATGAGAGACTTGCATTGTGAACAGTATCTGCTGTACACTGATTATGTACTTTAGGTATTTTTTAAATCCTGATGTAACTAGTGTATGATATGTGACAAAATATCATTTAACCATACAAATACAAGCTACCAGAGATGATGAAGTAAAAAATACAGTGGTTCTGTAGAAACAGTCTTTGAAATACTGTACGGCTTTGAAATACTGTACGTCTTTTAAAACTTTTACACAAAATCTTCACTTTATATGCCAGAGCTGAAACCTCATTAATGTTTGTACCTTTGTGAATACTGTAAATTCTCTTAGACAGTAGGATATATTTTGCACTGTATCAAAGATATGATTTCAATGGTGTATTTTTTTCTAGCTCGTAAGAGTAACCACACCTTTCCAGCCATGAAGGATGAAGCAGATGCTGTGATTGCCAACTATCAACCTGTGTACTCTAATGATGGCAGTTTTGAACAAATCTACTATTTCAACTACACATTAGGATGGGATTAAAGAGTCTTCTTCCTTGATCTTCTTAACACCAGGATTACACACTATTATTATTTTCCTGTCAGAAAGAATGGAATGTATATTGTTCAAATTTATTTTATCAAGAATACTCACATTATTATTGTGTTTTAGGTTGGAGACAACCATGTCATAAAATGCTTTTTCTTGAAATTTTTTTAAATTATCTTCTTTTACTCCATTATTTATTCCAGGTACATAAAGATCTTAATTGTTATGCCTTACAGAAGACATGTACTTTATGGTATAAGCCTCACTTTTTAACTCCTCAAGAATCATGAAAAATGCTTGGATATACAGGAGTGCAGGGGAATAAGTTTTGGTCACTTTAGATACAGGTGTTTTGATTATTTTAATCTGCACACTAGATACAGGTGTTTTGGTCATTTAAATCTGCACACTTTATACAGGTGTTTTAGTCATTTTAATATGCACACTAGATACAGGTGTTTTGGTCATTGTAATCTGCACACTAGATACAGGTGTTTTAGTCATTTTAATATGCACACTTGATACAGGTGTTTTAGTCATTTTAATATGCACACTAGATACAGGTATACTGCTTTAGGGTTCCCATGCTACCAGGAAATTAGGAAAAAGTCAGGAGAAATGATAATTCTTTTCCTGACCATGAAAAGTCCTTGAATTTCGCAAATATTGATGAAAATTGGGAAGAACCCAGGAATTTTCTGCCATTACTTGATGCCTGAAACAATCACATAATTATTTGGAACTAAAGTGATCATGAGTTAAATATATCATGTTCTAATCAGAATAGTTGCATGTGTAGATGATTTGGGTGCTTGCAATAAACATATATGTTGAGCCAATCCAAATGCTCAGTGGATTAGATTTGTCTAGTAGACTTTTATTTTCAAAGTCAACTCGATATTTGTATCTTTACTTACAAGGAAAGCATGAAAAGTAGTCTAGCATCACAAAAAGGCCAACATGAGGGTGGCAAAGTGTACTGCTTACCGAATGGCCTAGCAAACTTTAAACATTGTTAGATTGAGTGATACATGCATTAAATCAATATGAAAATTACTTATTTTCTCAGTAAATGTATTAAAATTGTTATGTCTTTTATCTGCTGAAAAACAAGATAAAACTATGGTGTTGATGAAATGTGACCTGGTACTCACATTTTGCATTGCTAGTAGCATGAGTACACAAATCTAACAACCCACATTTTCAAATGTTGTAGAGAAAAATCAAATTAAATGAAAGTCATATACTATATGTGAAAAAAATTTTTAAAAAAATTAAAGGACACAAAATTTTCCATATTTATATATGCCAAGAACAACTTCTAGAGTCTTGTTGCATCACATAACTACCACGTTGACGTGCTCTCTGCTTGATAAATCAGACTTGTCAGATTGCTGGTTTTTACAAAAAGTATCTGACTTTCATTTAATATAAATGAATTTCTGTACAACAACATTAAAAGGAGTTTGCTTTTGATATCATGTGACTATTGGACTTCCAAAGACATTGTTTGAAATGTGCTAAGTCATGTGACTAGTAATGAAAATGACAAGTAACAGGTTAGGTTTCATCTATGCCAAAATTTTGTTGAGTCTGTTAGTGGACGAAAGATGTAATGATTATAATAATTGTTATTTCTGAGAAAATAAATCAATTTCCTCTTGATTTCATGCAGGTATAAATATATACAACATAAATTTAAATTTTCTAGGCCCACTGGTAAGTGACTACTATATGTCGCTACCACATGGTGGTGGCAAATTCCAAATTTTCCAAGTGCATTTGCATTGACCATACACACCAACCTAAATGTCCAAATATGAAAAATGGGGTTGGAATATTCGGAGGAAACCCAGATTAGAAAATGAACTTCTATTTGTTTTAAGCCAAATTTATAGTCCAAATTGTTGAATCTGAGAGCTGAATTGAGAAATTATCATCCCTTGTATTATATATTAAAAAATGATATGACTCCCTATATCAATATAAGTTTGGGGAGTGGTTTAACAAATTACAATAAGACAAGATGATTTACAGAAAATTCAGACATTAATTATACAATATATAATTTTTAAGGTTTTTATCAAAATTTAAATCAACCCTTTTGAAAATGTTGTTTAAATGATGAATTTTTAACCAGATCATCTAAAGAAGATTAGGTTGTTAGAAAAATTTTGTTGGGATTTTATTGGCACAGATAAGTTCAGGATTAAATTCTTTTTGTTAAAGACAAGATTCTGATTATTTGTCTTTATTGTTCCTTTTAATACTGTAATAGGAAATGTTTTATATATATATATATATATATATATATATATATATATATATATATATATATATATATATATAATTGTTTAGAATTAAAGGTTTAAAAGGAAACAAAACTAATATATGTTAATTATGTTGATATCACCTGGCAACATATTTGCAGGTCTGCAAAATAAAGTTAGAATTTTTATATTGTACCTTGAAATGACTTTACATGCCAATTTATAGGAATATAATCAAACTTGTTTCATCTTTTCTGACTTCGATGTTTTGGAGAGTGTTAAAAGAAAAACATCTTTAGATTTAGAAAATGCATTATTGTATAATCTAAAATGTTCTTTAATCCCATTCCGTGAACCTTGAAAAAAGGAATTTCATCCTGGAAAAGACCTGTAAATTTATCTTGAGAAAAGTGTGGGAACCAATAATCTAGATGAATAGTGTTCCAGTATAGGAAATTCATTGTATATAGCAAAACCATTAACCTTTGGGGACTCCTGAAATCACTTTCTTGCATCTTAATTTTATATATAACTATTATAAATGAAATTACTATAATTGATGCAATATTTCATACACAGTCAATTAAAATCTCTTTTACATCAAAGATTGTTTTATTATTGAAAAATTTTTTATTTTTTCCTCGCTGTAGTTTAACATAGGAAGATTACCATGTATTTTTATGTTAAATTATAACTGAAAATATTGTACAAAATGGTAGAAAGAAACAAGATGCTTACTGAAAATCTATTCTATTCATCACTTTTCTATTGTCTGACCTTTCATTATATATTTAATTATTTTTCTCTAAAGCCAGTTTATGGAGAAATGTACATGCCATTATTCAGTAATGTACAGTAAACTGATATTATTACAAAAGTCTAGCTTTTTTGTAAATCCAGGTATAGGTCTCTCTGTAGGTGTATATCTTTCCAATAATATTAAAATAATCATTGATGATTCTTTTTCCTGTAATTCTGCTTTTCTTATGGCCTGAATCCTATTTTCCTCTTTATGGTCTGTATTTTCTATCATCTCTGATCTTGTTTTTAACAAATGATCTTTCCAGTCCCATAGAGCAATAATTTCTCCCTTTACAGATGATCCTTGCAATAGTATTAGTCATTGTAATGAGCATTTTGATTGGTCAAAAGTTTCTTCACATCCAATGAATAATGGAAAATTATGGTAATAAGCATGCTTGCCAAAAATGGTACCTCAAACTATTCATAGAGACATGGACAGAAAGTTTGGATCAAGGTTTGACAAATTTGTGGAAATGAGAATGACTCAAATGTGGAGTTGATGGGAATGTAGTTGGTCAATTTGTAAGAAAACTGAGCATCAAACAAGCAAATAAAAACTGTTTTCGCCAGTGGAACCTACTGTTAATTCTGGTAATAAAAGAAGAGCATTCTAACTTTGCCTTTTTCAATGTAAGAGTCTTCTAAACAGACTGAGAAAAATGTTTTGTCATCTAATCGCTACTCCTGTCTGTGGCAATACCAAACAGCCCAATTTTCATGACCTCTGCAATTTTAAGTGATTCACTCTCTTCTACCAAATACCTAACAATATTTGATGATTTTCTTCTTCTACATACATATTTTTGACAATTTTGTAATTAGGAAACATCCGTTTGAACAAAGGACCAATGTGATCTTCTACCCCTATAGGGTAACACATGTTTTATTAGGAACTCGATAAATAACGCCTCTGCATTTATAAAATTTGTGTCCACAATTGAGTCCTGCTGTAAAAAAAAGAAGTTACCTTCGTGTTGGAGTTAGTAATTCAAGGTTTCCTTGCTTTACTACCAAGACCAATATTAAACCTGCAATGGGCGTGAAGCTGCATTATAATGGAATGCTGTAATGTAATTCATGTACAGTAGTCCCCCTCTTATACGGCCACCCCTTCTGCACCGGGAAAGTGGCCTTATAAGGCGGGTGGCCTTTCCAGAGGGGGACTAATTTTTTGTGAGAAGTATATGTACGTAGTAAGAAAGCTTCGTTTTTCAAAGCATTAAATATCTTCGTTTAAAAGCAACATTAAATATTAAACAGTTCTTGTGCTATAATAGTTGACTTATTTCAACTGAGTATGCATTAATAGTTCTTATTCTTGGCAAAATCGCGATATGCGAGCGGGTGTTGTCATGCACATAGCAGAACCATACAAAAACGTCATTTGAATCTTGGTACATACGCAATTATCTATCCATTTGCTCCATTTTCCCACTGCTGCTAAATAACTTATCGGTTACAATGTTATTTATTCAAGTCTTTTCAACATAAAATTGTTTTATTCAAGTCTTTTCTACCTAAATTTGTTTGACCAGTCCCCCTCCCCACCTCACCCAGTATCGTAGACTATATATAATAACCGACGTTTTCTGAAAAAAATCATCTTTGTTTACGTGATGACATGTTTTTTTTTTTGGTAATGAGTTATTCCGATGTTGCTAACTGTATGCGATTTAATTATGCAGACGACACATTTGTTGAGCGGACAACATGCTTTCTTCGTAAAGAAGCGACAAGTTGTGTTGTCACATGATTTTTCGGTCTTTGTCTAGTACACTGTTTCTATTTTTAGCCAATGCTGGCCATGTAATCTTGACCTTACCTCCAGTTATAATCATCAATGTTGCAACTACCAGACGGATGAAACAATTTTTTTCTGCATTTAAACAAGATGCCGTATATTTTTGGTGGCGCTCTACAGTTTCGTATTTAGCATAGGGTTAAAATTTTAAAGAAAAAGAGTTTCCCCAGGTTTCCTCACTAGTTATACTGGTTATTTAAAAGAGACTTTGTATATCTTAGGTGTTGTTCAAAGAACCTTTAATTCCCTTTATTTTGATGTATGATTGATAGGTGTAATATGGGTTAGAGAATATACAGCTTGGCCTTACTCCAGATGTGCATCTTTCAAAAAAGTGCTAGCTCTACTTGCTCATTTTCACTTCTCGAACTTCAGAGGTAAATTGTAAAAAAAAGAGCCGATAACTTTTTTTTACATTTTATGTATTTGGTAATTCAGTCATTGCACTTTTAGAAGCTGGTATTATCTAGTTTGGCAAAATTCATTTTCCATATTTTAATAGCTGCCAAGAATAGTGTACTTTAGACAAATTTAGGTTGATTTTTGGAGCACAAGGGAGCAGTCATTTTAGTTAGCAGTGTCCTAAGCTCATGTTAAATTTCCAAAAGTACAATATCCAAAGAAATTTCATCCACATTACATGAAAGTAGTATATAGGTATGCCAACATTCTCTGCACTGTGCATGTTTAAAATGCAAACAACTTCACCTTACATACATCACTCTCTCAAAAGTACATAATAACTGGTGAGCGCCACCATAAAGAGAATATAGATATTATTATTGTATGATTTAATTTTGATTGTACGACTGAAATATTTAAGTCGCAAGCATCAAAACAATCCTTTGTAATAATTGTCATGTATTTCCCCCCTCAGAACAGCATTTATTAGAGTCAGAGTCTTAAATCGGTACAGCCCCCCCCTCCTTTTGATAAAAAGTGAACTATTTTAAAAATGCGCATTGCATTTTGTCAACATAGCAACCAGTGTTATGCTGATAGACAGGAACATGAAACTAGCCATATTTATTCCTGAGATGTCAACAATAAATGTTACAGTTATAAAAGGGATACAACAGGTGAGGTTCATAAAGGTCAAAGGTCAAAGGGTAAATATTAACTAATTCTTTGATATGGAAGAAAGCAAATTCGCTTTGTTATCATTTATTTTTTAATTTCATTGCAAATAAATGAAATAAAACATTTTCACTATGGATTTCTTTTACTTAATGCAACATTTTTCAATTTAAGTTGACTTTATTCCTATATTCTAAGACTTCTAATTTCCCCATAATGAAGGTCACTACTCACCCAAACATGCCTCATATCAAATTATGTATGCTAGAGCAAAAATAAGCATAATTAGCTTATTTTCATGAATAAAATCATTGTTAATGTACCATTTTACTCAGAACATCATACATAATAATATGAAAATAAGAAAAATAATTTCATAAATGTTTATATTTGTTTTTAAGGTGGCGCTCTACAGTTTCGTATTTAGCATAGGGTTAAAATTTTAAAGAAAAAGAGTTTCCCCAGGTTTCCTCACTAGTTATACTGGTTATTTAAAAGAGACTTTGTATATCTTAGGTGTTGTTCAAAGAACCTTTAATTCCCTTTATTTTGATGTATGATTGATAGGTGTAATATGGGTTAGAGAATATACAGCTTGGCCTTACTCCAGATGTGCATCTTTCAAAAAAGTGCTAGCTCTACTTGCTCATTTTCACTTCTCGAACTTCAGAGGTAAATTGTAAAAAAAAGAGCCGATAACTTTTTTTTACATTTTATGTATTTGGTAATTCAGTCATTGCACTTTTAGAAGCTGGTATTATCTAGTTTGGCAAAATTCATTTTCCATATTTTAATAGCTGCCAAGAATAGTGTACTTTAGACAAATTTAGGTTGATTTTTGGAGCACAAGGGAGCAGTCATTTTAGTTAGCAGTGTCCTAAGCTCATGTTAAATTTCCAAAAGTACAATATCCAAAGAAATTTCATCCACATTACATGAAAGTAGTATATAGGTATGCCAACATTCTCTGCACTGTGCATGTTTAAAATGCAAACAACTTCACCTTACATACATCACTCTCTCAAAAGTACATAATAACTGGTGAGCGCCACCATAAAGAGAATATAGATATTATTATTGTATGATTTAATTTTGATTGTACGACTGAAATATTTAAGTCGCAAGCATCAAAACAATCCTTTGTAATAATTGTCATGTATTTCCCCCCTCAGAACAGCATTTATTAGAGTCAGAGTCTTAAATCGGTACAGCCCCCCCCTCCTTTTGATAAAAAGTGAACTATTTTAAAAATGCGCATTGCATTTTGTCAACATAGCAACCAGTGTTATGCTGATAGACAGGAACATGAAACTAGCCATATTTATTCCTGAGATGTCAACAATAAATGTTACAGTTATAAAAGGGATACAACAGGTGAGGTTCATAAAGGTCAAAGGTCAAAGGGTAAATATTAACTAATTCTTTGATATGGAAGAAAGCAAATTCGCTTTGTTATCATTTATTTTTTAATTTCATTGCAAATAAATGAAATAAAACATTTTCACTATGGATTTCTTTTACTTAATGCAACATTTTTCAATTTAAGTTGACTTTATTCCTATATTCTAAGACTTCTAATTTCCCCATAATGAAGGTCACTACTCACCCAAACATGCCTCATATCAAATTATGTATGCTAGAGCAAAAATAAGCATAATTAGCTTATTTTCATGAATAAAATCATTGTTAATGTACCATTTTACTCAGAACATCATACATAATAATATGAAAATAAGAAAAATAATTTCATAAATGTTTATATTTGTTTTTAAGGTGGCGCTCTACAGTTTCGTATTTAGCATAGGGTTAAAATTTTAAAGAAAAAGAGTTTCCCCAGGTTTCCTCACTAGTTATACTGGTTATTTAAAAGAGACTTTGTATATCTTAGGTGTTGTTCAAAGAACCTTTAATTCCCTTTATTTTGATGTATGATTGATAGGTGTAATATGGGTTAGAGAATATACAGCTTGGCCTTACTCCAGATGTGCATCTTTCAAAAAAGTGCTAGCTCTACTTGCTCATTTTCACTTCTCGAACTTCAGAGGTAAATTGTAAAAAAAAGAGCCGATAACTTTTTTTTACATTTTATGTATTTGGTAATTCAGTCATTGCACTTTTAGAAGCTGGTATTATCTAGTTTGGCAAAATTCATTTTCCATATTTTAATAGCTGCCAAGAATAGTGTACTTTAGACAAATTTAGGTTGATTTTTGGAGCACAAGGGAGCAGTCATTTTAGTTAGCAGTGTCCTAAGCTCATGTTAAATTTCCAAAAGTACAATATCCAAAGAAATTTCATCCACATTACATGAAAGTAGTATATAGGTATGCCAACATTCTCTGCACTGTGCATGTTTAAAATGCAAACAACTTCACCTTACATACATCACTCTCTCAAAAGTACATAATAACTGGTGAGCGCCACCTTTAAAGGCATCGATTATCACGTGATTCATTAGTCACGGTCCGGTACCCTATTGTTTTTATATCTATATTTTTTTTTTACTCTAAGTGTGATAAACGCCTTGGATACGTACGCAGATTTGATCTCGCACCTCGAGGCCGTTAAGATTTATAAACTTTACAATTGTTGCATAATAGCCGCTAATTATGTAAGTTAACCAGCTCAATATCTTGCAAAGGGAAGCCACAAAGGCTATCAAACCATTTTCCGCGTAGACTTTCGTATTGTACATCAATATTGCCCCTTCTCCAATGTTACTACTATTAATAAGTGTAATCTTAACAATTATCTGTGGATAAACCAGACTTCTAGAATAACACGCAGTACGGATATATGGATTACCTTTATGTATGGATTAAAATTTGAGTCTTTCTCAGCTTTAGGAAATAAATGTTGCTTCTCATAAGGTGTAAAGGATGTAATATTAACCTTAGTGGTACACATAGAACACTTTTTTGAAGAACGAAAACCTGACCACGGGAAACAGAAATCCGATTACTTAACACAATTAGAAAAAAAAATTGTTCTAGATACATATTACAAAATAAAATGCGGCCGCTTGTGAGGGGTAAATTTTATGTTTTTGCAAAAATATGCTGGTCGCGTTAGCCGGGTGGCCTTTCGTGATGGGTAATTTTGAACACAAATTCGTCGGTGCCTTCAGATTCTGGCCGTAAGGAGCGGGTGGCCGCTGGTGAGGGGGGCCGTTCAAGAGGGGGATTACTGTATTCATCTCCGAATTAGTTTTTAGTTTTTTCCTAAGACTTAAATAAATCTGACTCGACGTTTAGCACCAGATCCCAACAGACTGGTTCTGTACCAGATATGAAATGGAACAAAGAATCTGAGAGCAAAGATTAAAATTAGCATACTAGTCTGTTCTCTCCTAACTAAGCTATGCAGCTGCTATAAATAGAAACCTAGATCAAAAGTTTGAAAGTACATTTTTTTTGGAAATAGGGTAGCTGCTATAAACAGAACACACTGATAGGAGAATGCATGTCATTCTACAGACAAGTGAACTCTTTATCTCATAGTTGGGTAGATGCCATCCTTTCTAGAATGTGGTCTGTTGCATTATTGGGATGTTAATAAAAATGAGAAAATTATTTTTTTTAGCGGATATACAGAAAAAGTGTAATCCTGATATGTTTATGCATAAGGCATGATTTAGTGAAAAAAAATGTTTATGATTATGCCAAAAGCGTAATAGCTGGCATGTATGACTTACAGCATGAAGACTGCAGAGGAATTTAACTATTTTATGGCAAATGATTGGTCTGTATATACTCTATATATACTTTGTAAATACTAAAATTTTTGATCAATTTTAATTAAGATTTGAAATATATATCATGATTTTAAATATGAGAAACAGCCACAGATATTAATGTGTTGATCTTGCAGCTAAATGATTGAGCTTGTAAACATTTTAGAGGCCATATTTCTAATCAGAATTTAATGATTTGAAACTCATAATGTTCTCTGATGAGTTCTGTTACAGGTAACAGCCACAGATATTAGTGAGGTCATCTGCCTCTGATTGTCTGAGCTTATGGTCATAGTGGTCATATTTCTGATTCGATTTGGTAATATCATTTTATGGATGAATTGTATTATGAGTGGCATGAATATTAATGAGGCTATCCTTCATCTGACCAGTTCAGCATAAGGTCATAGTTCTTATCAGACTTTGATCAGATTCAGTATGCAAACTTGTATCATCAAATATTGGATGATTTCAATTATGAGCAATATTCATACATGTTGATAAAGTGATCTTGCATCTGATTGGTTCAGTTGTGAAGAGCCTGGTGCTCATATATCAGATTTCAGTTTGATTTGTAAGATTCTATTATCAAGATCTCAGACAACATCGATTAATAGCCAAATCTAAACAATGAGGTGGTCTGACATCTGATTAGTCAACCTTTTGAACACACTTGAAAGAGCAACAAAATTATCATAGATGGAAAATGAATTACTGTTGAAGTGACAGAAACCTTAAAATTGGGGTGATAATATAGTAGATGAATTATATAAATGATGAATGATGCTTGAAATAAATGAGTTGGATGATTATGGATTAGATTACTACAGATTCTCCTTGAAAGGAACAAGTCTTATTTGCCAACTTATGTGTGTGTTTGTATGTTGGTGTGTGTATGTGTGTACATTATCTATTGATGTTTTGTTGTTTCTTTTAAATCCACTTTACACAATTCTTAACTGTATATAAAGATCACTCTCTATAGAGACTATTCTTGTGTGGTCCCTTGAGTAGTTACCATACGCTTTTTCACTATGCATTTGACAGATGCAATTATTCCACATCTGGTACACTTACATACTGTCTCATGGAAATTCGTACTAGGGCCGTATCTATTATTATTGTCTTATGCAATGTGATATCATTCATGACATATTAGCAATGAATGCTTTCTGCATCAATGTGTTTGACAAATGATTTGTTAATAAAACAGAATCAAATGAAATAAAATCAGTGCCATGAGTTGCTGAATGCCAGCAACAGATCAGCAAGGTCAATATCTCTGAAATTACCTTGGTGGACAGAGAAACTGAAGTATGATGTAATGTCTTACATTGTTAGTATCGTCCATCCTTTATTACCATGGTTATACAACAAACACAGCCATTTTGCTACATTGCATGCAATGGGAATTTGCTTCATCTGAATTTAGGGAATGACTAAGTGGCAGAAAAGCCAAGAGAATAGTGCATACAAATTAAAAAGGACAATAACTCCATGTTTGATCATTACTGTCATGTCATACAAGCTAGGCCTATTGTTTGGATCATGGGATGTACATCCCAGTCAAATAAATGATAATATTCATTATCTGATAAACTTAATCTCACAATGGTGCTAATTTCATACAAAACTGATAAAATTGATTAGATAACTATAACACACTGGCTTGAAACAAGATGAAAGGTCACTCATTTTAGGCACTATGTGAGGAATAACCATCCATGATAGATAGATAAATACACAAAGAATGTCAATAGATCTATAGAAAAACAAAGTAAAACAAAAAGAAGATAGATAAAATATATAGTAGAGCCAAGTAAAACTACATTATTGAATAATATGAGTCACATGTACACCTCTGGAACATGCAGATTTCACAAAATGTGAGCTTTTGCATCTTCGCTCCCATTTTTCAGAATATATTTTGTGTCCTGCTGAGAAATTCTGATAAAGAAAAACTGAGTGGTTTAACAATGCTTTTATTTCAAGTCATGCTTAATCTGTTATTTTACGGGTTAAACAAATACTAATAAATTTGGCATCTTTTGTAAAAAAATGAAACAGATGTCCAGTATCTACTATCAAATTAAAAAACAATCATTTGTTTTGATTATTATAAATGATGTATACAGCTCTCCCTTATTATAACGCACTTTGTTATGACATGATCCCAGATATAATGCAGTACCATTATGGAACAAATTACTCAAATTCCAATAAATGTATAACATGGGTTAAAAGAAATTAGTGTTATACCTTTATTTTATTTTCAAAACATCACTATTTAAAATTATTTAAAATTTCCTGCTATACACCAGTATACAAAGTTGTTCTCCATACACATACTGTGGTTCTAAGGTATGATACATGATGCATTCAGTGGTTACAGACATCTATGATAACATTATAAATACACAAAACTGCATATGTCTTTGACATTGCAAACAAATATGTAAAGGCATTCAGGCCAAGATGTATTAAGTCAAATCAAACGAGTCCTTTTATCCTGGCTTGGAACAAAACATATGATTTTGTTTTTTTTTACAAACCCAACTCTTTTATGCATTTAAAATATTTTTAGCTTTACTGTAGATATGAAATTAAAAACAAATTGAGATTTATAAATGTTTTATTAAATACATCTAAAAATATCTACATGTGGTCATCAAATAAGACATCTAAGTAGTTCAACTCTGGTGTGTGATATGCAAATACCAACTGAACAATTGTATGGAATGCCAGGTCAGGCATGCAAAATTAAATGGGTATGTAATAATGATTGGGAGCTATACTAGAATCTGTTGAGTACCATTTGTGTTCATTATGACCAATTCTGACAATAAAAAGTTTAAGCACAATCTTTTGAACTTGCAGCCAATAACATTCCAAATCATGCTTATGTGAATTCCTAATATTAATTCAGTTCTGAGAAACACTCTTTCACTGTCTCGGGTGTTATTTCATAATGTTCATAGTTTGCATGAACTGCACCCTTATAATCCTCCCATTTCATATCTGTAATATCAGATGACATGTTGCACCTGAAGCCCTCCTCCATGAATTGATCAAGGAGTTGCCTGGCCCTAGGGTCCAGTAGACTGTTTATCTGCAGCTCGTCCTTGACTCTGCTGAAGTTTGACAAGTCCACAAAATTGCCTGAGATGGCTAAAGATTTGTCCAAGTTCTCCACACGGTGTGGGCATCCAGCAGGCACAAACAGCACATCTCCTGCATAAAGTAAACACCTAGAGTAACATAATCTCAATATACCTAGGACAACTGCAAAGTGAAAATTCTCTTTAACCTTGTCCCTGATAATGATTTGGTGTTGTGTTTAAAGCAATCACAACTGATTGTAAATGATATGGAGGCCATATTTCTGACTAAATAATGAGTATGGGTCTGCTCGGTTATATCACTGAGATCAATAATAATCACTTGAGATCAATAATAAGTGAGATCAATAATAATCACTTGAAATCAATAATAAGTGAGATCCACTGCATATTAATGAGATAATATTGCATCTGATTCTCTGAGCTTGTTACCATTCTTTTGACAATATTTCTTATCTGATTTTGAAAAATCCTGGAATGTAAGCTTTTATTATCAAGATTTCTTAAAAATTTGATAAAAACTAAGATCCATAAATATTAATTAGGTGATATTACATACAATTTGCTAAGCTTGTTACCTGTATGGAGACATATTTTATGATTAGATTTGATCAAACTTGCAATGTGGACTTGTATCATTAGGATCTTGGATATGTTCAACAATTAGCTAGATACATTTTATGTGGTCTTGCATCAGATAGGTTAACTTGTTATCACTCTGTAAGCAATATTTCTAACTTTAATTTGATCAAACTTGGAATATGGGTTTATATTATCAAGATCTCTGTAAAGTGCAATTATATGAGGTGACATTGCAGCTAACTGGAAAAATGTTTTACCACTAGGAAGACTATATTCTGATTTGATCTTGATAAAATTTGGATTATGGGCTTGTATCATCTGAGATCTTCAATAATGAGTGAGATTCATGTTTACTAATGAGTTGATCTGATTGGCTAAGCCTATAATCACTCTGAAGGCAATATTTCCAATTTGACTTTGATTAAACTTGGAATGTAGGATTTTATCAAGATCTAAGGCCAGTCTGATAATGAGCAAGATCCATACATACTAATGAGTGATCAACCATCTTACTAAGCTTGTTATGACTCTGGAAGACATATTTGTCATAAAATTTTGATCAAACTTTAAATAATGGTTTATATCCTCACAATTGTGATAAATCCGATAACAATCTGACCATTTATCAGCTGATCTTGCATCTAATTGGCTGTTTGTTATTACTCTGAGGCCAAATTTCTAATATGATTTTTATAAAACTTGGATTATGGGTTAATATCATGAAGACCTCAAATGAATCAACAATAAGCAAGATTTATGCATATTAATAAGGTGATCTGTCATCTAATTGGCTTATGGTAGCTGGTAACCAAATGATTTAATTGGGATTTTACTTGGAACATGGGTTTCTATCTACAAGATTTTGGAAGAGTTAGACTGAGATCTATACATATTAATGAGATGTTCTACCAGATGACTCTTAATGGAATACATTTCATCTAAATTTATCATCAAGATCTCTTATAAGTTTGATAATGTGTGAGATCCATGAAAACCATATTTCTAAATATAAGCTGATGGGAACAAGATCTTGCATAATTTCAATAATGAGGCACCCATATTATTGAGATGATCTTGCATCTAACTGGATTAGCTTCTGTAAACAACTTCTTATCTGACTTTAAAACTATCATCAGTATGTCAATTATGAGCAAGATCCATACATGCTAATGACCAATCATGCATCCGATTGGGTGATACTGCCAACACTCGTGCAACTCAATTTCAAATCAGAATTTCATCATATTGGATAAATAAGCTTATGTTGTCAAGGTATCCAATGGACTTTAGTATCAGTGAAATTTACACATAATAATGAAGTATCAGTGAAATTTACACATAATAATGATGTATCAGTGAAATTTACACATAATAATGATGTATCAGTGAAATTTACACATAATAATGATGTATCAGTGAAATTTACACATAATAATGAAGTGATCTTGCATCTGAATGACTGAGCTTAATACCATTAAAAAAAAAACTATTTTTGACCAGATCTTAAATAAACTTAAATCAAGATGCCTGATGATTTTTATTATGAACAATACCTCTGTGATCCTACATGTGAATGTCAGATAAGTATCAGACCCACTTTGGACTCTTATTGCTATTCAGTAGAACCTTGTAGTAGAATGTGTACAGCAAAACATTGCTGGTGAGATCAAGTCTGCTGGACTTTATCTTCAATTGTAAATTATCATTCCTTTCACATATTTGAAACATAAGAGACAAATGTACAAAAAAGGCCAAAAATTTAATATGGGTTATCACAAATTCATGTCCGACAGGAGACAACAAGGTCTTACTCCAATTATAAATGAATTTACTAAGGTTAAAACTTGATTATAGCTCTTGATTGTGAATAGATTAGTTTACAAATCTTACTTGCAGTTGCTTGAATCAGGGATATGTGTGTGTATGTAATTTGGTTTTTTAATGCAGCTATAACAATTTTCCAGTCATATCACTAAAATGTCTGCACTGTGGCAATTTACAGAGATGTCTAGCACTAGGGCATCATGCTGCAGACATGTAACATCATGTCCCACCCAGTCACATTATCCTAACACTAGGCTGATCAGTCCTAAAACTAACCTTTTAATGCTGAGTGCCAAGCAAGGCAGCTGCTAGTACCATTTTTATATGTCTTTGGTATGACTTGGTGAGGGTTCTAACCCACGACTTCCCATATCTGAGGCAGATGCTCTAACCACTTAGGCCACCAATTTAAGCAGTCAAATCAGGGATGCTGATTTAGTCCATGTGCATTTGTAACTTACACTTTAAAAAGACCATATGTTAAAAAAATGGACCATCATTTCATCTTTTTTTCAAAGGAATAATCAATTTTAGTCATTTCAGTACACTAAAGAATTATCTTCCACTTTATCAAATCCTGCATATGAAGCTGTCTTTAGGCTCCAATAATAATAATAATAATAATAATAATAATAATAATAATAATAATAAGAATAATAAGAATAATAATAAGAATAATAAGAATAATAATAATATAATTATTATTATTATTAATGAGGACTTTATATAGCACCTAGTCTTTAGAAGCTCTAAGCGATTTACAACACTTAAAAAGAATAAACAACATATGATATGATTACAAAATTAAAAACAAACACCACAAAATTAGAAACAGAAAAACATGCTGTAAATTTTTACGGTAAGGATATTTTATAAGGATACATTATTAGGTCTTTGTGATAATACCAAACCTTTTTATCAGAAACAAATTTCATTCCATCATCTGACAACCAAAATTACCTTCATCTACAAGCAACAAAAATCTTGCCAATACTGTAAAATTCTCTGTTCTCTAGTCACTACCTTTGTTATTAACCACCATCTCCCCAGTGAATGTCTCATCTTTGACAAATTCAAAATGTCCTGTACCATTCCTCTCATTGTGCAAAGTAAATTTAATGAAATCACAGCCTTATATCGTGGCCATACGTTGCTGTATGCAGATAGTTTAACATATGGAGCAAATGGTTGAAGCTGCTACTGCAACACACCATGGCATCAGCTCAAGCCAGTTACAAGGCAAAGTTTAAACTTTTACTAGAAATTACTGCCATATTCAAATCACTGAACTGCATCAAAACCTTTCAAAACCAATTTTCATAATACTTTTGGATTCCCTTTTTTGTACTGAAAATATTAGAAACAAAAAATCTTAAATCTGATAAACAATTATTATCCCAAAAAGCTTACACAATATGATTTACTCATAAAATCTGGAAAACATTTTCTTTACTCATGGCTGCCAATTTAGATCACTATTAAAGGGAATATAACGCCTCTAAAACTTCCCTGCAGTCACCCATTTGTGAATGGAACATTCCATATACTGACCTCAAATATTATATACATCAGGATGTTCTATATATTTGCAAAAATATGTGGAATTAAAACTCTACAAATAAATGTAGAACATCAAACTTACCCCTCATACAAGAAAGTGCTGAAATGAGACAGTATAATGCCACTCCAATTTGGGACACACATACCTGATTCATGGATAAAGGGTGAACTTCAATCAGAGTGCAAGGTGCCAGTGTCCACTGACAGTTAAACACATTCTTGTCAAGTATTTAGACTTCTATGGTGTGAGATGCAAGTTACATGTGTACTCACATTCTTGTCAAATATTTCGACTTCCATGGTGTGAGATGCAAGTTTTTGCCATGTGAACTCAATTAAGAAGCTTTGTGATGATGTAGCACACAAAGAAATCTTGGACTTCAGCATTTTAAGATTTTTAAAAGTTTACCATCATCATTAATTGATATACCATCATCAAGATTTTAACATCTTTATTGTTTTCCTTGGACTTTATTTTCAAGGATTTTACTTTCTTACCTGTCTTTTGTGTACCTTTAACAGAATTTTAACATCTTTATCTTTTGTGAAATATATGCTACATTTATTAGGAAGGGTTGATTATCTTGCATAACATTGTTTGAGCTTTTAACTGGCACTACATAATCAGGATTGTGCTGACATGCCATTAAACCCTATACATGCTTATCCTATTTTAACAAACCAATTTTGTATGTGAAATTAAAATCTTTGCACAATTTTCACCAATGAGAAATGTTTTTGAACAATTTCGATAAATCTAATTTTTTGCTAAGTGTTTAAAACTACACATAATAAATCTGGTGATATACCATTGATGCAAAATTCTGACAAAATGAAAATAACCCATATACAAATGTTTTATTGTGACTGCAACCTGCAAGTCACCAGCAGTTTCCTTGAAAACTTATGCATGGAGACATGATTCCAGCTTACTATGCAGTCTTGTACAATATTGTTACCTGGTTCCAATATGCATTCCCTTGGCTGGACATTTCGTAGCAAAGGATATTGCTCCAAATCTGGACAGGACAGG
This sequence comes from Potamilus streckersoni, assembly GCA_016746295.1. Taxonomy (NCBI): domain Eukaryota; kingdom Metazoa; phylum Mollusca; class Bivalvia; order Unionida; family Unionidae; genus Potamilus; species Potamilus streckersoni. The sequence continues at coordinate 719,803 of JAEAOA010000401.1, forward strand.
TCCACATCAAACACTGGATCAAATGAGTGTTCATATCTTGGGTACAACATTGGTAAATCAACAGGATCAAAGAAAACCCACCTACAAAATTACCATGATTTTAGCTTGTTAGTGGCCCATAACAAAAATCTACACTGGACAAACATTCATTAAAACCACTTTCAAAAGCTTAATTATCCTTGATAACTGATTACAGTATATGGGAACATTGACAGTGTTAGTATCTAATTTCACATATTCCATCCCAAATGTTTAATTTACAATAAAAATAATCATGATTTTGGAAGAAATTTCTGTACAGTAAACTAATGAGTAGCCATATTCACAGAGAGACAGGGATTTTCTACAAACACTTGGCTTGCTGAATAAAATTTGCATATAGAGAACACTGTTAGTCCAAAAAATATGTTGTGTCTATAACACATTTTTCTGTAATTTGTTTTAATGCCATTCCTATTACATTAATGTTTAGTGCACAGATCAAGCTGTAACTATGTTTTATGTTTTACTAAATAACATGGTAGTTGTATGTATTAAAATTGGGACCTTATATGCATAGCTGCCAACCCCAGAGTACCAAAATAATGACTACTAAAGACAAAGATACTGATTATCAGGAACAAATACGGATTCTTTGATAACTTGAATGCATATGTAACTATTTACAGTATCTACTATTTCAGTAAAGTAGGACAGTAACTTTAATTATTTAATGTGAGAGATGCATGTGTTGCACTCTTGCACCTTCTGAACAGGCACCTTGTTCCATTCAGGTGCCCATTCCGAAGATACAAGAATGCAACACACACAGGCTTTTTATAGGAGCCTTTTACACACCTTGTATTTTCAATTATTATTGATTCCAGTGTACTATCTTCATTGATTATCTGAATTCTGTGCAATTTTTTTTAAAACTGTTTTCTTTGCAATTTTACTGTCTGTGTGTGAAATAAAACACCAGCAACGCTAGTAACTGAGGAAGATTCATTTCCAAAAGAAATTTAGTAAACCAAACTTTGATCAAATTACATCAAGGTTCCCTCTGATGTTTATAAACGTTGCCAAGTTCAAGCTGGATTGATGATGATGAAGCTTCAAGCTAATGTTTTTTAGCTTTTCATGCCATTTTATGTCATGGGTGCCTCCATGCCCAATGGCAAATCACAATTACACAATCTGGAAAACCTAAGGTTTTCTCCTTTACTAGATGGTTTCACAAATCTAAACAAGAAAGCACAATTGTCCTTCCAGTTTTGTTTTCTTTGCTGGAGAAAATTCTGAATCTTCTGCCTTTCTTTTTGAGATGATTAAAAGTTGAATATCATGAAGATGAGATACAGAAAAAGAGGCAACTGCTTTGCACAATCCAATATGGTAGTTAAAGAATGGCATGATAACCTCAATTTTAAATGAACCAGTCATATTTTAAAATTCAATATCCCTATATACATGTGATACATTTACTCTCAGAATGAAACAGAAAATTGCAAGGAAATTTTTTTACTTAATTTAAATAAATTAAAACAGATTTTAACAAGAATAATGTATACCTGTACTCGGGTCCAAAATTACAGAAAAAATGGGACAATGGGCAGCCATATATATGTAACATGTCCAAGATTATTTGTAAACTTTACATTATCCTCTAAATAAACATCTCTGTATAAATACATTAACTTCCAGAAACAACAAAACTAAAGGAACTATCTGAATTTCATTATTACCAAGCTAACATGAAAACACAATAAAGGTTATTACAATTTGTTTTTTAAGATCGAATTCCATTATCAATGGAGATTACTTTAAGTATTAGCTAATATCTATTATCTGTGTTTTTGTATTGAAAAATGGCATTAAACCTACAATAACAACAAGGATGTTCAGTACTTTGCACATACCAACTGCTTAATTATCAGATCATGAATATGTACTTGGACACAAAGGCAATCAAATTACCTACTAATCATAAAATGTTTGATGATTGGTAGGCTCTGTACAAATTTTAAAATACATTTAAATGACAATGGCTATGAAGATGGAAGTAAATAAAGAAAAACAATTTTCTTGAGTCAAATAATGTTTGTTTGATAATATTTACCCGATCATAATACCTAAAAGCTACTATTAGTACTACCATGTGAATCATGCCACAACAGGCTAAACATTTTGGCTAAGAGAGCTGTAAGTTACCACATAGTAGGCAGTTCAATAGAATGATCTCCTCTTCATACAGGAATTGGCATCAAAGAATTCAACTGCAGGAAGACTGGGAGGGTGTATCCATATTATGATAAGCAATATTGAAGAAACATTTATCAGAAATAGCTAGGGTTTTTTCTTTAAATGTGTTACCTGAACTATATATATTAGGAGAATATGTGAAAGGTGGAGGGAGTTGCATCCCCTTACCCTGAACAGGCCATTTCTGACCCCTTAGTATGTGCTTACAGACAGATAACCCAGATGCAGCACTGGCTCTTAAGAAAATTCCCTCCTGCCACCCTAAGAGCCATCAAAGTGTCCTCAGGACAAATGACCCGGGAAGGTAACCTGCTGCACTGTGCTGATAGGCCCTACCAAATGAAACTGAGGTTTCTGGGATGAAAGTCCTATGATGAATACAGCTCTGACCTCCATTACACAGCTTGAAAAATGTCAGTTATGGAACAGTTTCGCGTGATTGCAATGCTTATTATGAATGCTCAAACTTCATAAGCCTAACTATGTCAGAAAGTGTTGCAAATTCATTGATCTTGGATTAATTCTCAATATGGGTCAACAGACAAGGCTTGTATTTAAAATTGGTGATTCTGCTTGCCATGACAAGAGAAAATAGGAAGCTGATTTTTTAAGTATGGTGAACTGTTGAAGCTTTCACGAGTGGCTCAAATGGTGTAGAATTCAGCCAGCATAGTACCCAAAACAGATTCCACATTGGTCAGTTAATGTCTCTTGATGTCTGAAATCTGAACCACACAGAAGATTGGATAGGTCATTGTTTTGTTTACTAATCTCTCTTTAAGCGTGTCAGAGATCATGGAATGGTGGTCTTTTATCATAACTGGAGCTAATTATTTCTTATCTAAGAACTAAAGTAAGAAGTTAGCCAAGATATTGATGTACTTGTGAAAAATACTCAAACCAATCTGAGAAAATTCTTCCTAATTCCTCATATGCTATCAAAGTGGTTAGCCTTTATGCTTGAATAAATCTCACAACCACTTTTTGGCATGAACTGTTTGTTATGAGTGGCTTGTTTAATACGATCAAGACATGTAGGTTCAACATTCTGGATTGGTATAAAATGCCAGCTGGCAAGGTTGCTTCAGCTGACAAGGAAATATCTATATTTTCCTTGGGATTTCCAATGTTATATTTATTAGATCATTTATCCAAATATTTTCACTTGTGCAATCAGGATGAGGTAACACTCCTATTCTCTTGCTTTCTGTATGACCTTAAATTCGGAGGTGGTGGAGGGTAAGAATATGCATTGACTGCCCTGGCCTTTGGATCAAGGATCGGTGGGACCATGGTTGGGAGTTTTGCATTCCACCTTGTCACTAATTGAATCTATTAGCAATCGATCCAAGCCTGCACATATGCAAGTGAAAACTGATCGATGAAGTGACCATTCTATCTGAATAAGTTGATTCTTCCAGGACAGTGAGTCTACTAATACATTTAGACTGCTTGGCATTATCAGAAAGATTGAGAATGCCCTTACCACATAGCTGCTCCTACAAAAAATGAAATGCTTTCTATGCGGGTTTTTCCTCAAGGATGGTGATCTGCAAAAAACAATCCTGAGGGGGCCACACTCTACTGACATCCTGGAATGATGGAAGGAGTTGTGCACTGCAGCCCTCTTTGTTCACATCTATACAAATCATCATCTATGGAGGCTGCAAAGGAATCTTATTAGATGAAATCCCCTATACATGGCAACTGGAATTGGATGGTCAAAGATACAAGTCTCCTCCTCTTTTGGGTGATTTAGGACAAATAGGACTGCTGCCACAATGAGCAAACCCTGTATGCAAAGGAATTATCAGACTGACAGACTGTCCTGTGTAAGAACTGAAACCACCACTGAAATGAATTTCAATGCAAACTCCTGGTAGAGACCTACTGTGTTTTTATGTATTTTGAACTCCATACCCAAATGGATAAAATGCAGAGTTGGAATGATCTCAGAATTTTCTTGAGGTTGTTGTGGAATCCAAGGCTGAGAAGGAGAGTGCCAATGAATATCATAATATATACTTGCTTGGTGTTTTCAAAGAAAGTTGTCCAGGTAGTTGGATGTCACTGAAAGATGTCTGATACCAATATTTTCTGTAGGAAAGAACGAACAGTCTGCCAAACATCATTTTTAATAAAGTTTTTTGTCACTGACTCAGAAGTGGTTTGAAATGGGCTATTATTCTTTTCACAACACGTGAAGACCCAGAGTCCAAAAGTGAGTGCCCTGAACAGTCTCCCTGAATGTGAACCACGGGAATTTCCTAGAACCTGTGTGAACTGTGACATCTAGATATGCATCTTAAAACATTTAAAACTCTTTCTTCTATTTTTTAGCACAAACAAAAAACTGAAGACTCTAAGGTCTATGCCTGGTCAAAGAATAGGACCAGGAACACACTAAAATATAAAAATGATTTTATCTTAAGAATGATTTCTATCATCCTTTCTGGAGAAGGATGTTGAATTTTTTGCCAGAGCATTTGCATTGAATGGGTCTCTGGGAATGTCTGTAGCTAAACAATGGAGAACATGCATTGAACATGATACTGAGGGTCTCTAAAACCACTTGTTGAGTCCATTGATTATTGTGGCAAATACTTTTTTTATTAGACAGCAATGAATAGGTGCCTTCCCACCAATGGGATATCCCTCAAGGGTGGCTTTAAAATGGCATCATTTCTTGTTATAGGGTGGCTGGCATGGATAGAAAATAGGTCAAAAATGATTACCTTTTCTCTACCTCTCTCCTTTCATTCTTGAGAACTGTGGCCCTTTACTGGTAGGTCTACTTCCATGTCTGCTGTACCTTAGGGGCTTCTAATCTATCCTTTTGTTTACTTCAATGAAAATCGCTGTCCGTTACAGATCACTGCCATCTCACCTCTGTCTGCGTGTGTTCGAGTCTAGGATTCGGCGAATGTGGATATGTGAGAAAGCTTGCCAGTAGCTTCTCGTGGGTCGGTGGTTCTTTCCGGTGATTTCCCGGTTTCTTCCTCCACCATTAATACTGGCCGCCATGAATAGCCTATTGTGTGCTAAAAAATGGCGTTAAGCCCAACAACAACAACAACAACATCAATAAAAATCCTCCCTTGATGACTGTGTAAGGAAAAGTTTCTCTTGGTGGCCTGTTTAGTTTAGCCATGTATTGAAGAGAAGGTTAGAAGAGAATGGCTGCAATCTTGGATTTGTTATGGTCTTTCCAAAATGTGAAGAGGAGAGCGCTAAATCTATTAATGCCAGTCGAAGGTCTGTCGCTGCTGTTATGGCACTGGTCTGGATGTGCTCAGTAGCTCTGTTCAGATGCATGTCATTAAAGAAATGCTTATCATTAGAGAAACAGACTCTATGTATGTCCTGGATGTTTTGAAATGGGAGATGATAAACCGTTTTCTGCTTGTTGCCATCAAGACTAAAACCAATATGGGACTCATTTCAATGTCATTCCATACCAACTATTGTGTGCCATTAAAAGACTTTGTTCTTGCATGCTGTGGAGGGATTTGATGTCTCTAAGGCTGCAATGTCTCTGTCTAATTCTGGTTTGTCCATGTAAAAATGTGAAGTATGGGTTTTATTGAACATCCTACATAGGTTTGATGGAAGACAATGATGCAAAATGAAGAGTCTATTGACACTAAAGTCATGTAATAGGAAACATGGGAAGTAGCTTAACCAGATGTGGTGGCAATTTGAATGATGGACAATCCTTCTTGATAGTAAGTCAACTCATAACGGAATTTCATACCAGGCTGCTGATGGAAGCAGGACAAGAGAAAAACTTACTTAATTGATGCCTCTTTCCTGTGAGATGTACTCAAATCAGCATGATGTCCACTACACATAATTGCTGCCCTCCTGACTTTTTCCCCAAGAATCTGAATATTCCAATTCTTCTTCCCAAACAAAATTTTTAGGCAGATTCTGCCTGGATTTTAGTTGGATTCAGGGTGTATTCTGCTTAAAGTCCCAAATTTCAGATGGACTTTATAGGTGGACTGGGAATACAGCTAAGGTGACACACTGAATCCATCTAATAGTTAAATGGTTTTTTTCATATTCCTCCTAAAGGATAACTCTTAAACAGAAAAATTCTAATTGTCCAGTCATTTTACTAATGTATGATGGATTGTGGACTTAGATTGATTTTAGCAAAAATGTTTGGCAGAATTCTGAATTTAATCAAAAGAACTAACAGCACAAATGGATCTGTGAACTTAGAAAATTTGATGCTAGATGGATTTTGAACTTGATCTGAATTTTACTATGTGAAATATTCTTTTTTTACTTCCTTTTAAAACATGTTCTACAAAAATCATACCCTAGTAAAAATGTGATTGTAATTTCAGTGAAATGCACTAAAATGTCCTTCTTTCATAGAAATTATGGCATTTCACCAAATTTTAGTGAAATTTCATGGAGATTTTGCCAGAATGTCTGAAAGTACCAGTCAAATTTTGTGACATATTTCACTGACCCTACCAAATTGTTTTTTTTTAAATATCAGTGAAAAGGTTGGAAATTAGAGTTGGGGAGTTATCAAGGGAAGATAACTCTAACTGCCACCTATGTAGCAAGGTTAATGTTTCAGCTTTCCTAGCTCAAATGTTTTACTTGTGAGGGCTAGAATTTCAAGATGGTAGTAGTTCTAAGATATTATGATCATGTTAACATATTTGCAAAAGAAATCCCTCAACATATAGCAGGACAAATAAAAATAGCAAACTTTGAAGGAATTTAAATAAGGCTAAAGGTCCTTGTGGTCCTGACAAACCTTTTTCTACCCTGAAAAAGAGCCATCCAAAAGTTGGATGCAAAGGCATCTACATGCAATTCACTAGTCAGACCAGCTGGAGCGATGAATAAACTTGGCCAGCTGTCTTTATACAGTGAACCAGCCATCGTACGTTGCAGAAAATCCCCTGAAATTTGAACAAAAACCTTTGTTTTTTATGAACATATAGTACTGTGAAAATAATCTAACTTGTCAATGTCAGCATTTTACATACACACATGTTGCATATTATTTGAACATAAATAATAAATCATAAAAATGCCTCTTTAATATAATTGAGATATTCTATATTTATCTAATTATTTGAATGGAACTTCTTTGGTTACAAATAAAATAGTCTTTAACATAAGATTCTTAGTGAGGCTCATCTCACTCAGGGTCAAGATGTATTAAAATATACAGTATTTACATTATGTATAATAAAATACACAAACTAGTGAATAATATTATCATGATGAACATTCGTACATACATAAATATGGTACATTCGTAAATCATTAAAAATGATATTTGGAGTCATTTGTTTTTCCTTTGTGTTTAAAAGTAGAAAGACTACATTATTTATTATGATTAATGAAGATATCATATCTGTCAACCTTCAAAAGCCAAACAAGGAGATTGAATAAAATAAACAGGGTGATTGGGACCCAAAATCTGGAGGTTTTTCACTGCATTTTTATAAGTTACTAAATAGTGACCCATCTTCTGGGTCCAATACCCATAAAATTCTAAAAGGACATGCCACTTCTCCCTGTGACACACTTTATTATCTCCCACAACATGCCTACTTTTTATATTCTTGTCAGCTTTGACTAAACTACACAATAGCTGAGTCTTAAGTAAAAGAGAGATCCAGTATGACTAATTAGAAGTTAATCCATAACATTTTAATTATCTTGTGAAAAAGACTGGCCCTCTCAAATATAATTGTTATGTAAGTGCTAGCAATTATTGGCTGATAAATGATGCACAATTTTGTTATAACTAGCAGTGCCTAAATATACAGTCTCAAGCTACCATACATGTGGCAACTATTGTCGGACCTTTTATATCCCATCTTATTTCTTTATTCTCAACTCAAAAGGCATTTAACATTTTTTACTAATAGCATATTTACACTGAATTAGTTTTTTTTCTTTCTCAGGGCATGTCAGATACATGGTTTATTCTTTGTAGTTAAAGATGGCAATTAACATTTGTATATAGGGTACAGTAATGCCAGGTGTTCTTTGGTGGCAATGGAGATGACAGTGACTGAAAATGCAGACAATTTTATTATGGTTTTCATTTTTTGTGGCTTATTTTCTGATTTTAGTATTTGTGTAGGGTTAAAACAATAAGAATAATGCTTGAACTTAATACTCTATATAATGAAGAAAAGAATTCATTGTTGTGTGATATTATTTCAGGACAACAATATTCACAGGTAATAAAACAGAATATGGTTTTTGAGTATTGCATAAGATATATCTATTTATGTGGGAATATTTTTTAAGGAGAAATGAAAATCAACAGACATAATGTAATAATATGGAGTTCTTTGCAAAACTCAGGAGATAATACAAAATCAAGCGGCAGGTGTGGAGCAACCCCGAATAGAGAGAATTTACTTCCATTATGAAAGCTGATAAAAACACATGTCAAAAGTCCTTTTTTTAACATACAAGTCTTGATTTTGTTCATAGCAAGGGTTCAAGTCAAAACCGCAATTATTTCAATAATAACAGAATATTAAGACACTGTTGGGCATGGGAAGAAGAATGTTGGTCCTACCAGCAAAATATTTTGGCATGGTTATCTCCTCTGCTAACTGGGGACAGTTTAAGGGCAGGCTCCAGTCAAACAGATAGGTCTTCTCACTGCTGTCATCTGATAAAATTTTATCTATATATTCCCCCACTGTAATTCTCTTGGCATCCTCAAGCCTTGCCCATTCTACTGAAGCTGGTATTGTTTTTTTAACTGTCACAAAGCAGTTACCTGAAAAAATTATCATTCAGAAATAATAAATATTATTTCTACAGAATATACATATATATGGTTACATATCAGCTCATTCAAAGTAACACAAAGAAAGAGTGAAGACAACAAGGTTTGTAAATTTTAACAAAAATAATTTATTTTCCTAGAAAACATAAAAAAATGTAAATATGTCAAGCAAGACTTATGATTTACGAAAAAGATCAAAATTGTTTGATCTAAAGATATAAAACACACAAGTCCTGTTAAGAGTTTTAAATTGACACCGTCTGAAGTTCAGTTCCAGTCCAAGATGGTGGATGATGACGTCAGACAAAGGCTCACACAAAAATCCAGATTTCACACAGTGAAGCACAGTTTGTAGTGTTCCATGCCAAGTTAGAAGATTTTCAAAAAATGACTTTGTTCAAACCAGTAGTGTTGTTCTCCAGGAAAATAATTATTTATAAAGACAAAGTACAATTAGCTCCACTAACAAAACACGTCGTTCTACATAGACACACAAACAGGCAACTTCTTTTAGCACAAAAATACCTTTTTCAAGGTAACAGAAGCTGTGTGATTTTAAGATGATGAAATCGGTTACAACTCTGTCTTTTAATCTGACTGTGACAGTGACTCTCTTACAAATAACTAAGCATATAAACAAAAACATAGCTTCATGTACATGAACATGGAGGACAATACATCTTGACACTAAAAAAGTCTGATCAAGTATCAGCCAATTGTTTTCATAGTTATTCCTGAATGTTTACTAGCCATGAATTTACCATCATACACAGCTCGTGCTTACATGAGTCACATTTACAATTTAAGTAAACATGACGTTTCTAACAACATATGAGACCCATGCTAACATAATCATAAAAATTACATTTAATGAAATAAAATAAAATAAAAAGATTTATACAGAATTCATATTTTAACACACACACACTTCAACTACAGGGTCGTATATATATATATATATATATATATATATATATATATATATATATATATATATATATATATATATATATATAGAGAGAGAGAGAGAGAGAGAGAGAGAGAGAGATAGAGAGAGAGAGATAGATAGATAGATAGATAGATATGCTGTAGAAAATACTGAAGACAAATGATTCGGGGACTAGTGGAGACACAAATTGTGTAATCCAGTAAAAGTTTTATAAAGAACACACAAATATTCTCCAATTACTGGCTATTAAGTCTGAAGTAACCAGGATTGTTGCCTAGTCGGAAAGATTCAAAAGCTGATTGAGATAAATCAATATATGAAATTTGCAGAAATTGGTCTATTTACATTCATGTATTTATGTTAGTTAACACTTCTGTAAAACTAATAATATGAGCTAAACACCATTTCAACCAAAGTTCAATTCACATAAAAGGGCAAAAGCCCATTATCACCATTAAAGTCAAATACACTAAATATGGAAATTAAGAAAGAGGAAGCATATAAAGAGATTCGTGATAATCATTTCAAAATGAATTCAATCTTGAGGCAAACAAACTGAATACTGAGGAACAAGATGTCGGACTAACCAAGGTAAACTATATGTTTGATTCACTGTCTAATAAAATTAGCTATTCAACACAAGAATGATATTTACTACTCTTGTTTGCCATAATAACAATCCTGTAGCTTAGAAAACTAAAACAACTATACACATGTCTCATATGTAAACTGCCTTTGCCAAACAAGCATTTCACAGAACACAATGGTTCTTCTGCAAATTTTAAAAATTGATAATACATATAGCATATGATTGCTCTGTCTCCATTACCCCTGTCAACAGAAGGGACTAAATCAATCATGGCACAAAAACGATTATCAATACACTTTCCTTGTTCTTGATATATTTCATTTTCATTGGTAACAGAGACATAATATTTTAAGTTTTGCTCTTCTTCTGCATCCAAAATAAGATGCTGCACTCAGTCAAAATACACTAACAATTAACTGGTTCCCATCAGCCACTGGTGCAGACCCTCTATATATAAATAGCTGCTAACATAGATTAAACAATAAATATGGTTAACATTATAGTTATAAATGTATCAATAATGAACATATCTTAACCTATTTACAAATAAATTTAATTAACTCTCAGTAAACTATCAAGGAAATATGTTATACACTAAATTCTAATGAGCACAAGATATTCAAAAATGCACATATATTTGATAATTGTATCACATCAAATATAAGGGTTACTGATAATCATATAATACATTTTGGAGGAAAATGACTTTTTATTTTTTCATTTATACGTGATATCCGTAATGTAACACTCTATTCCAGTACCTGCTCTTTCCTTAATATGCTGCATTGTCCATGGTGCTACTGTCATCTTGGTTGCAAGTCCAGTGATCACAACAGGTGTGCTGGTCAAGGCAAATTTGTAGAAAAAGTCTGCATAAGACAAATCCTCAATGTGGACCCTCATCACCTTCAAAATAAACATGATAAAAATAAAACTAAAGACTTACATGAAAAACAATTTTCTTACATGGATTTCTGCATGACACTTTTGTCAGAGTGCACAGAATTTCTAATCTTTCTATGGGCCCAACTCTCTAAAATTGGCCTTGCGAGGCTCTAAGCGGAATAACTTCTGTCTAGTAAAATATCAACATTCATGGACCATGACTCTTTTAAAGGATATTAAGGTATGCTAATATCAAATTCATTACATGTCCCAGTGACATAAGATACATAATAACTTTGCCTGAAATGCAATATTACTTAGTAAAGATATGCTAAATAAACTATGGCAAATCAAGATTAATAACTCTTCTAAATTGATAATGTGGAAGATTAGAAATTAAACTTATTCAAGGCTGCATTTATATAAAGCTGCATGCAAAATTTTATTGAAATGCAACAAAGTTTAGAAACGTTGTGTTGTGTTGTGTTGCTGAGACCAAAACAGAAAATGAACCAGCAGGGGCCATAACTCTTGTAAATTATTTTCTGGATGTTGGAAATGAAACATATTCAAGGTCTCATTAAAAATTTGGTTGAAAGACTGATATATGAACAACTCTTGGGGCTTAAAGAATCCCTTTTGCCCTACTTGCCCACAATACAGGTGGAGTGGCCAGTTGGAGCAATGATGGGTCAGATGGAGTGATGCTTAAAACCATGGCATCATCTGGTGTCAGTGATGTGGTGCATAAACATGCATCATGACATATCAGATGGGCAGACGCTGCAGTGCATCATGACATATCAAGTCCAGATGGGCAGAGGCTGCAATGCATCATGACATATCAAGTCCAGATGGGCAGAGGCTGCAATGCATCACGACATATTAAGTCCAGATGGGCAGAGGCTGCAATGCATCATGACATATTAAGTCCAGATGGGCAGAGGCTGCAATGCATCATGACATATTAAGTCCAGATGGGCAGAGGCTGCAATGCATCATGACATATCAAGTCCAGATGGGCAGAGGCTGCAATGCATCATGACATATCAAGTCCAGATGGGCAGAGGCTGCAATGCATCATGACATATCAAGTCCAGATGGGCAGAGGCTGCAATGCATCATGACATATCAAGTCCAGATGGGCAGAGGCTGCAATGCATCATGACATATCAAGTCCAGATGGGCAGAGGCTGCAATGCATCATGACCTATCAAATCCAGATGGGCAGAGGCTGCAATGCATCATGACATATCAAGTCCAGATGGGCAGAGGCTGCAATGCATCATGACATATCAAGTCCAGATGGGCAGAGGCTGCAATGCATCATGACATATCAAGTCCAGATGTGCAGAGGCTGCAATGCATTAGTCATTGTAGGATGAGTTGCTTGATTAATGACCAGAACAATTCAGGCCAGAGAACTCAAGTCGCCAATGAGACCAGACCAAGCACTGAAAATGTGGCAACAGCAATTTGAAAACCACCATCTATGTGGCAAGAAACAAATTCTTATTCACTTTACAAAATGGTGTGACAGACATAGCAACTGCTGTTACATTCTTATCCATCTCATAGAATCCAATAGTAATAGGTGGTGGAATGTGTCCCATACCAGTGTGACAAAAATGTTGCTGGTAGTTGGATTTCTGCAAAGAATGCCATAGCATTCCCTGGATCACAGATATATTTGGATATTTGGGTAGTCAATCGTAAAATCTGCTTGAGGTTTGCTAACTGGGGAAGCAGCTGGAAAGGTGGAGACTTAGTTGACATTGATTTATACTTTACACAATGCACTGTGGTAGGAGTGGATGGCATTCCACCATGAACGACTCACATCTGGTTCACATCTGCTTCATTTTGAGATAAAGCATGACCTGAGGTCATCATCTCAAAATGAAAGACTGCTTATACACATATTGATAATTCACACACATGGGGTTTAAAAAAGCTGACGACACTGTAAGCAAGGGGACAAGTTACAAAATGTTTTCAAATAAACTAAGAATGGGATGCCAACCCCATGGTGGGGTGTAATAGGGCTCTGTAATGCTTGAATATTTGTTTTATAATCATGCTAAAAATAATTATCAAAAAAGAACTTTTTCTAATGAAGCTGTTCCTGTGTATATATAAATTATCTTTATTCAAGATAACAACCTCTGCAAAATTATCAACAACATTAATCCAGGAGGTTTCAACAACAATCACATGTATGTGACAACAGTTTATTACATTCCTGCTTTTTGTTGTTGTTGATTCACAATAAAACAAGATTCCATTTTATAAAAAAACTAGTGACATTATTTAGGAAAAAAATGACCATCAATGACAAAACTTGAGTTTTGTTATATTGATACATTAGCAAAAAATTGATTTAGTAATTTCATTGTAAGTAACTGTTTTGACTTTAGGTCTTAAACTAAAAGAAGAAAAACCAACAAATTAAGGAAATCAACAATCTATTTCTCTAAGTTACAAAGTGAAAATTTAAGAGACACTACAGTATATGATCTCAATTCCAAGTAATCTTAAATGTCCTATAACAAATCCAAAAGTATAGAATGTTCCAATTAATTCTAATAGTCTTGCATGTCCTAATGTACTACAATGATACAATCCAGAATGTACTTTAATGAGTTCACAATAATCCCAAAGTAGTGTTTTAGTCCAAAAGTCATAATACACTGATCATAATACAAGAATTAATAATTGTTTACCAAACTTATATATATATATATATATATATATATATATATATATATATATATATATATATATATACATACATACATACATACACACATATACATATTTCAGTTAACCTATTCTGCAGTGTTATATTTTCTATGGAAAATTCACCATCTCATATTCTTGTAAATATATTGTTTATAACATTCAATGATCACAAAAGTGAGGTAGGCATAAATCAGCTTCAGTGCAACTTCTTCTTATCCTTGAGGAAATCTCTGAGTGCCAATTCAGAAATGTTAGGTTCATTACATACTCTGGAACTCACCTCTCCATAATAAACCAAAACGATGAAACAAAGCTTTCATTCACTAAGTATTTCTTTCATGTTTAGTTGCCATGCTATTTTTGTTCCTGTTTGTGAATGAGTACACTTAATTTATAGTAGTTTAATTATGTTATTTACACAATAATATTTGTAACAGTGTTCAACTGATCAATTGAAATGAGTTGACTTGACATGTGATCATAACCATTAACACACATTGGATATGCATGTTTTGCACATTTTTTAAATTATCCCACATCCTTTATTTGATTTGATACAAATAATGTATTTAAATTTATAACACAAAACAGGTCTGCTTTTAACTGAGCAAAGCAATACAACAAATAATTCTGCAATACATTAAAGCCCCTGAAAATGGGATACATGCATTGTCAAACAATTGGGCAGGTGACACTGTCCTTGGATATATTTAAGCTGGACTAGTCAGCTTTGGTACTGGTGATCCTAGAAGCATTGCTGGATGGCTGAATACTGCAACTACCATCCCAATCGGAAAATGCAATTGTCATCTTGGTTTTATGGATATATGAATGACTCTTTCATTAAGATTTCCATCCTTTATTTATATATATATATATATATATATATATATATATATATATATATATATATATATACATACATACATACATATATACACATACATATATACACATACATATACACACACACACACACATACCCATACACAAAACCATAAGCTGAGCTAAAGAGATCTATCATTCCCACAATTCCATGATTTAGTCTGGTTTGGGTCAATTAGACTGGATGGATGGCCAGTACTTCATACTTGATCACTAAATCTTACAGGTCTGAAGGTCAAGCTCGGACTTGTGGTGGAGACTCCCACTGGGCTGCCTAAAATAGGTGAACCATCCTCCATTTATCCAAATAACTATCTGTTGTAGTGAAAGATGAAAAAATGTAAAATTTATCATTGCACTCACACCTCCAGAGGCTAATCATTTACTCTAGATTAGGTAACAAATGCATGGATTTTCACTGACTTCAATCATTTAGCTTAGGTTTGGTTATAAATGCATGGAATTTAACTCACTTTAAGCTTCACGTGTGAAGTCTCTACATAAATTTCATGATTGAAATGCTGTTAGATATAAGTAATCATTAAATTTTAACACTAATTTGGGACAAAAAAACTATGCTGAATCTGTTTTACAATGCTCTTTGAAAAAGAGAAAAAAGAAGATACTGCACACAAAATAAGAAAGCACTTAATTGTAAAAGGGAGTTAAGGTAAATGAGATGCACTAATACAATAATTTCATCTGAATCACCTAGTACGGACTCCTAGTATGGACTCATAGTACAGACATCTACTTTACAACCTCAACAACACTTTTAAAGGTGTTATTTTTGCTATGATTGATTAACAGCTTTCGCACCTTTTAAAAGTTATTTTTTTTATATAACAAATTGGAATACAGACATCACTAAAGCATTTGGTTTCATTCAAGGGTACTCTTATCAATTTCTGGCAATCCATCTCAGTGCAGTGATATCAAAGACTGAGCTTCCTTGATGAGCATGGTGTTTTCATGTAAAGATGATGCAAAGGTTTAGAATAGGTCAAGCTTAAAAAAAAACAACTTGTTTTAGCAATATCCTGAATACTTTGTGTGATCCAGCTGGAATTATCAGTGTCAATGCTATCCTGTTTTTTATGCTTTTACTCGATGCCACTGAATACTGCAGTTGAGCATCAAAAAGGAGAGATATACCTGTTTAGGAAATTTTAGAACTCCATCTCTGCTGGATTCAGAGTTTATGTTCATTTTGACAAGAACTTTCTCCTGTGCTGCACGCACATTGTACATTCTTTTGAGCTTTGCTATCATCCACTTGTATTCTGAATCTGAAGAAAAAAAATTAGTTCTTTATCTAGATTTATCAACAAAATATTTAACTGCATAAAATGCAAAGACTAAAAGTCTAAAAGTCATGCTGGCCATTATATCAGCTGTAGCTCAGGTTATGCAAAGAGCATTCTGTAAGTCAGAGATGTCTATGCCTTCACTCTAAAAAGTAATCAAGTTTTCCAGAGATCTTTCATCGATGATTTAAACTATTTGATACCAGAAAGGAAGGAGTTAATGATAACTATGGCATAAAATCCTTTTTATAACTATGAAGATAATTTGGACCAAAAACCCTTTGTACAACTTTGAAACCTATTCTGGCCTAAAACCCTTTGTATAACTTTGAAACCTATTTCTGGCCTAAAACCCTTTGTACAACTTTGAAACCTATTTCTGGCCTAAAACCCTTTGTACAACTTTGAAACCTATTTCTGGCCTAAAACCCTTTGTACAACTTTGAAACCTATTTCTGGCCTAAAACCCTTTGTACAACTTTAAAACCTATTCTGGCCTAAAACCCTTTGTACAACTTTGAAACCTATTTCTGGCCTAAAACCCTTTGCACAACTTTAAAACCTATTCTGGCCTAAAACACTTTGTACAACTTTGAAACCTATTTCTGGCCTAAAACTCTTTGTACAACTTTGAAACCTATTTCTGGCCTAAAACCCTTTGTATAACTTTGAAACCTATTTCTGGCCTAAAACCCTTTGTACAACTTTAAAACCTATTCTGGCCTAAAACCCTTTGTACAACTTTGAAACCTATTTCTGGCCTAAAACCCTTTGTACAACTTTGAAACCTATTTCTGGCCTAAAACCCTTTGTACAACTTTAAAACCTATTCTGGCCTAAAACCCTTTGTACAACTTTGAAACCTATTTCTGGCCTAAAACCCTTTGTACAACTATGAAACCTATTTCTGGCCTAAAACCCTTTGTACAACTTTGAAACCTATTTCTGGCCTAAAACCCTTTGTACAACTTTGAAACCTATTTCTGGCCTAAAACCCTTTGTACAACATTGAAACCTATTTCTGGCCTAAAACCATTTGTACAACTTTGAAACCTATTTCTGGCCTAAAATCCTTTTCATAACTGTGAAGAAATTGCCTAATTCTGGCCTGAAACCTTTTTCACAACTTTGGAGATGAGATCAAGCAATAAACGTTTTAGAAACCGCAAAGACAAATCACTCATAATTTCTTCATTTTAGCCCACCAACTGATTTGTGTGTTCTTCATTCCATTTTGAACCTAATGAAAACATCATTAAAATAAAATAAAAAAATTAATCAGCTGATAATCAATACACCAACCTAAAAGTTATGAAATGACTAGCTGAAAATACATATATGCTATACTGTATGCAAACAAAGACAAGCTTACAGAACCTCTATGGGGAGACAAGTCCATTTCCCACAAGCTACATCGGGATAGGTTTCTACTGCATAATAATGAAAGCCAAAATGTGCAGGGTATGTATGGAGCATGACAGTAATATGTATCATATTTAGGTAGGTGTAAGAATTTCCTCAAAAGCTGGAACATTTTGAACTCCACAGAACTCCACATTAAAATGTTTTAAAAACATTCTAACTAAAGTGAAAAACAATAGAATCACTCCATTGTTTCAACCTACCTCATGTCTGAGCCAACTTCAACCACTAGACTCTACTTAAAAATATATAATCAGTGGAGCTAATTGAAACTGAATGAACATATTGCAGCTCACACATAAATGTGAAAAATCAGATCTAATTATCTGTGGTCTGGTTTAATTCAACAGTTTTAGGATTATTTACCCGACAAACATCTTTTTTACCCGATTATTTACCCGACAAACATCTTTGTCAACCAGCAGACTTGAGTAAGGCATGTTCAGTGGTTTGGTCTCTGAAAACTAGCATGGTATGAACTGCAATACTCTGCTGTAATTATTTTATACACAGTGTTTTATTAGTAGCTGAGCCTCAAGCAATAGTTTTAGTACCTTGCGTAAAGTTGTTTACTAGGATTAGGAAGGTATGGATACAATGAAAGGTAATTTCACCAGGATATAAATTTTTTAACAACACTGTCACTTGAATAAAGATTCAGTTGGAATAAGTATTAAACCAGTTATTAAATCTGATTTTCATCTAAAGTATCATTTTCTATTCTTTCTTTCATTTTTAGTAATAAAAGTGTTTCAATACATTATGATTTTTCTCATTCTCTTTATCCTACAACATACTGATTCAAGGCAGTGAGTCAAAAAATAATATAAAAAATGAAATGAGAGGACAAATATTGTAAACATGCGAAGAAAAATGCAGACAAATGCAAAAACTAATATTTGTAATCAAAGTAATGAAGTAATTTTGATTTATTATAGCTTTGTTGATCCCCAAGAATTAATCACAGTAAAAAATAAGGCAAGGTGAACTTTATCATCTGTGGTTAATTCTTCACATGGTTGTTAACTTTGTGGCTCAAGGCAACAACAGAATCCATGAAAGGTTATACTTAATGAAAATTAATGATACTACAGTGTGGGTGGGTGTAGATGGAAAGATAGGCATTGGTTTTGGAAAAAGCTAGAATTTATACGAGAGAAAGGAAAAAATGTTTGAATAGATCTTAATAACCAAGAACAAACCGGTGTCAATTTAATTTTAATCATGTTTTAAAAATCATTTTTCACATGTTTGTGGAAACTTCAGCAAGTTTCCTTTTCTTGCCTAGATAAGTTAGCAGACTCATCTCTCCAACTACATCAACAATAATGATACTTGTTAAAATAATAATACTTGTTAAAATGATTTATTTATACTGGTTTGAGAATAATTATTTTGTCCATTCACTTAACAATCATTGTGTATCACCATAAAAAATTAATGACATGCATCAACACAATCCTTTGACTTCAGTAAACTTATTTTCATTCATTTCATTTTTTTGCCAAGCATTAAGTATGTACAGGTCTCTTGTAATTGTTATATAAACAGTATATGATCAACACTGCTTGTGAATACTAGAGTTTCTGTATATCAACTAAGCTTTAAAGATATTCCTGAGGCTATACATTATTTCAAAACACACTTGCCAAATAAATCTCATGAGTCATATTGAAATACAGCTGAAACTGTTAAAAAAATCTGATAGCCCAATACCCAGGGCCCCTCTACTTTTAGTTCAGGCTTGTCAAAAACAAAATTTGAATATAAATTTAATAAAAATGAATTACACTTGAATACCATTCTGATAACTGAAAAAAAAATCATGCTTTGCATTCTATATAAGCAGTAAAATTCTACTTCAAAGAACAGTTGCCAATGTTCACAAACTTGTCACAAATATAATATATAGCAACTGAAACATTCTCACTCAAGGCAATATGTAATAATTTTTGTTCCTGTACATGCATCTATCATCTCTTTGAGGTACCTTTAATGGATTGTTCCACTTCCTGATCCTACCTATGCAAATTGGCACAATGGGTTCACACACATCTCACTAGCTACTGTTAATGTGCAACTTGGATTTTATACCTGACTTTTTTTTCTTTAATTGCCTCTATTTAAACTGCCCAACAGATAGTTTTATATCAGTTCCAATCATTACAGATTACCACTTATACATGCTACATATAACAGGCATTGACTGAAAGTTTTTTTATTTTTTAAGATTACTGAACATTGTGTTTTCTCAAAACACATCTGTGTGAGGGGGGTTTGGGAGTAAAAAATTGTATTTTTAGCAAAGCTTCCATTTGATTAAAATCAGATCTCAATTTCATGTAGGACAGCGGTAATCTGATTTGGACTGTGCTGTGTTATGGCATGTATGTCAACATATTGAAAGTACATTTAATCATTTCATCAGCATGATCAAAGTTTCATCAGGCAAACTTTTTTTCCAACAAGCCCAATGATCACCTCACATGGAATACAAGATGGGCTGAACTAAAATTAGAGAGGTCCCTGGTGTTGGGCTATCTGATTCTTATAGCTCTGTCTGTACAAGAAATAATAGACTGAACTTGACATTAACTACAAGATGGAAATTACAGACTTAACAGTGTATCATGTGAAATAATGGACCAATAGATGAAAAAAAAACATGTGTGTAATAGTAACAGAAGAATGTGGTACAGATAAATGCTATATAAAGGGAATGATATCTGTTAATTGGCATGAACACCAAGTAAAAAATTTGCAGAACATAAAACATTACAAAGTAAACATGACCTAATTCTCTTTCAATTTATTGGCTTGTCTCCAGGCTTGAGTTGCCCAAATTGAATTTGATCTTGTTCCAAGTGTTGGGTTAGTGGATCTGTAAGGTCCTGTACATAGTATGCAAAAAACCTATTTGATCATGAAAAAACTTAACCTAAGTCCCCCCACACACACTGAGTATTTATTTCATCTAAAGCATTTAATGAGAAACATCTCACTTCTGTGTGCATGGGTTTTAGTCTCATCTTGGCCAATTTGGGTATGTGAGAAAGCTCGCCAGTACCATCCCATGAGATTTAGGTTCTTCCTAGATTCATTCTCCACCAAATATTCTGGCTAATCACATATAATCTATCAAGTGCAGAAATCAGCATTCAGCATGAAAACCAAACAAAAATAATGAAGAGCTTTTGGAAAGCATGTAGCTTAATAAAGATCAAATAAACCAATCTACTGCTATCCTTTTTTAAGTCTTTGTTTTTACCACTATCTTTCATAAATTCTTTGTTGTCTATTTGGTTCAGCGAGTTGTAAATCTGTCTTTGATTTAATAATGTCCAATGATCTTTAAAAGAAAAAGAACTTAAGTTTTTGGCATTATGCATGAACAAACCAAGTGTTATTAATCAACCAGTCATCATCAATTAAAATCTTTTAAACAGTGGCATATATTCATTATTATTTATATGAGTATTAATTTTAATTATCCAGTTAGTTGTCCTGAGCCATATTTGCAATATTTTTTAGAAAATGACCAGTAATTAACTTGCGTAAGATGTGAGAGTAACCCCAGATGTGACTTCAGAATGTGGCTGATAAGGCAAATGATAATGGTAAAGAAAAGAAAATGTCAGTCACACTGGGTTTAAATATTCCCTTGGCAAAGAAATAAAGAAAAAAATGTTTAAACTATTAGTGCTGTTTGTTCCTGGAGTGTTGAATGATGGGATCTTTCAATAACAGAAGTTCTAATTTGCAGTCTTCTGAATTTATATGATATGAGATGAACCTGGATCATGTGAAGATAAAGGTAATAATAGTGATTATGCTTGAAACAAACTATTGCAAAAGAAATTGGTTTTGTTCACAAATATCACAAATATGTATCAGTTTCTCTGATCTTCTCTCTGCCTCTCCAGTGCAGAAGCAGAATATCACTTTATCTGTGTGCAATGCAACAGAAAACCTTATCTCTTTTACATTTTTTTTTATTGTATAGTAAGGCTTCATAATTCATGTGTCTCGGTTTGACACCCACTCAGGCTATCCAGGTCCCTGGTGTGTCCTTGTGAATGGCACTTAGCTAACATCATTTCCCTGACAATGTATTAAAAGCGTTGATATAATTTCACTTCCAATAAAATTATTTTATTCCCAAAAATGGGTTCAACTGTTGCATTGCAGTAAGTATAGATCAGGACGTGATGATTTCTTACACTGGAGTTGGGACTGTGACTCCCACGATTCTCCTTGTAATTCCCATTTTTGAAACCAAAAGTCCTTGACTCCTTATTTTACACATCAACAGAAATTCATTTTCCTCTGTTAAAAATCATGTATTCCCTAAAACAATTTATACAACCCAACAATAAGTTACATTTGACTAGCAGAGATCAGGAACTTCATGAACAATCTACTAAAACAACAAACTTCCTTAAGTTTTTAATTGCCAAATATACTGTTTGTATTTAAATGAAATTGGCACCTTAAGATTTGTATCCACCATAGTTGATTTTGATTCCTTGTACCAATATTGATGAGTTAAGGAACAAAAGTTACATTTAATCATATTATTATTGTAACACATTCAATAATCTCATCAACTTTTCATTTCATTTCAAATTGTTCTCAAAATATTTTGTTCACACACAACATGCACAAAATCTCAGACAGTTAAAACTGAAGGCTTTCCATTTATGCATGCTTGCATGCATATATATGTTATATATGTACGGATGGATGGACAGATGGATGGATGCATGTATGTATGGCTAAATGCTACTAAATACTGTAAATGCTGTGTCTTGGCTTTACAACACTGCACTGAGGTGACAATAGAATGGGACTAAACTCACTGTCTGGGCATTTCTCTATGGCACCCTCCATATGAGTGATGGCCAAGCTCAAGTTGCCCATTTTTTCATAGAAGCTGCTGAGAGCAGCATAGACATCTGGTCGTCTCTCTCCATCTTGAATTTTACATCTCAAGCGACGGATTTCTGACTGAATATACTCTATACCTGGACCAGATCTGAAGGCAAGAGATAGCAAACATCATGAATGTCAATTTTATGTAAAGGAATATTAATTTTGACTGCAGACAAAATTAAATATGCAGAATTTAAATGAAATCATACTTTAATAGTTTTAAGTTTTTTTTGTAGAAAATCCAATTATGTTCTAGTTAAAAATGTAATGACAGTAACTGTAGCATTTATTATGCTCAGAACTTAATTATATTTACCAATATGAGTATTTAGACAATGTCTCTTATAGAACTGACAGTTATTTGGGGGGCAGTACCAACATGAAAAATGGGGTCAATTTCTTAATTGTAAGAGGACTGAGACTTGAAAATATGACACATCATTTTTGAACATTTATCTGACATGTTAGAATGATTATGTTTTTATAAATTACTATAAATCATGCAATCACACATTCTAGAACAGACCCTGCTTAGAATTTAGTTTGAGAATAGAGTTTAAAAGAACAAAAGGTATTCATTCTACACTGAAAATGTATGAGTGCCAAAATGTCCCTTATTTACTCAAAGAGAATTCCAAAGCTCTCTTCACAGCATAGTATACCTTGAGATAAAGCTGATCAGTGTATTTGGATTAACACTATCTGGCAGTTCTTGTTCATCAGATAGAAGTGTTTTTCCTGTAGTTTTCCACCATCTAGACAGGGAAACATTAGCCACAGGCTCTTCCTCAAGCTCTTCTCCACTTCTCTGACTTAAATTCAGCTGTAGGTAAAGCATGTGACACACAACAAGAGAATTATTTGCATATTTTTTAATCTAGTGAAACTAACAGGTTCTCAATGACTATATGTACACAAGAAACAAATAAATTGCACACAAGGTAACATGAAATTTGTAACTAGAATGTAGTACTCACTTTCATTAATATAATTCAGAAAGATGAGGCCATTTTATAAATAAGGTTTTCCATTATATCAATTCTGTCAATATTTCAAGCATAAACAAGTAAATTCCAGGAACTGGCATCACCTGACTTTTGTTGCTCTTACAAATATCAAGCTGACTGTCAAATTTGTCTGAAACTGAATCATAATTAATGGAGTTATTGTGCAAAACCAAAATATGGGCCATGGATCTGCCATATTATGACTCTGAACACAGATGATCGAAATCAGCTCAGGCTTGATCAATTTTAAGTCGGCTGAACTCACTAATATTTAAATTAATTTGTATTTCTCTAAACAACTGTGGGCATGTCTGCCAAGCAAGGGCTTTAATTTTCTGCTATACAATGACTCAGACAATCAAATACAGCCAATGTTTCATCAATACTGAACTGCATATCAAATCTGTTTTAAATCCAATAATATTTGCAGCGTTATTCTGAGGAAACAAATGCAGGATATACATATAATCAGGCATAGTTTAATATGATCTTTTTTCCACAAAAAGAGATGAAAAACAAATGATATAACAGAAAATCGCATTCATATTTCTCATCTGATGGTAGATTCAGTGCTCTAGCTAGATAACTGTCAAAAACACAAACACACAGTCCTTGTAAATTCCTAGAAAAAAAAGTGCAATCCCTTTACCTATACAGTACCTTCTTAGGTGGATTGGTCTTCTCATTTGCATAAGACTTGACTCTTCTCCATAGGAAGGATCCCATTCCTGACAGTGACTGTATGTCATTATCTTGACTTCTGGTACCATTAATTGGCCACTCACTGATATACTCTATGATAGTGTTATCATTTTCCATGGCCAGACTAAAAATAGAATTTAAATTAGATCATACATCTATCAGCACAAAGCATTACTTTCTCACAAGTTCCCAATTTATTACCTTTTCATGTATTCATATATGTCTTTCAAGTATTCAGGTTTTGATCAGTATTACTAGCAGTGAAAAATTTAGTTGGAATAAAGTTTTGTACAATGACTCATTTGAAGTCCCTACAGGAAACATGATAAATTGATACAGTACCTGATCATAATGGAGTACTTCAACATCATAGGAACATTAACAACATCCCTATTTTCAAACATTAAATCTACAAAAATGTTGAAGAACATGGTATATACACATCTACCAGGTAATTAAACCATCGACTCTTATTGCATGTATAAGTTTCTTCCTAACACCCTGGTGGCTTGTATGCTATATTTTTTTAAAACAAAAAGCATAAGGATATTAAAAATGCACAAAACTATTCATGTCATTGATTGATTTAAACTTTTAACTCAATTACTGGCATGTGGTCCCCAACATAATTAACTTCTTCAAGTTTTCAATGTAAATGAAGAGCATTCTGTTACTTTCTGGTTGTTGGAAAGACTATTTTCAATGAAAGGGAAGATGAAATGCCTGCACATAAACAGACCACTTGGGTGGCCTAAGTGGTTAGAGCATCAGCGTCAGATGCAAGAGGCTGTGGGTTTGAACCCCTTCCAAGCCATACCAAAGATTTATAACAATGGTGCTATCAGCTACCTCGCTTAGCACTTAGCAATAAGCAGTTAATGTTAGGACTGGTTGGCCTGGTGTCAGGATAATGTGACGAGTGTGACACGATGTTACATGATGCCCTAGTGCTAGACAACACTATAAGCTGCCACAATGCAGACATCATAGTTATATGACTGGAAAAGTGTTAAAGCCATGTCAAAAATTCAAATTGCACACACACATATACACACTCCTAAATAAAAGGTAAACATTTTTATGTCTGTATCCAATGCATGCAATGTTAAATTCTAATACTCCACCACAATTTAAATAAGGGGGGGATGTGATCTTACATTTCAGTGTTACAGAAATTTATGGAAATATCTTGAGTTTAAGGAACACTATCAACTACATCACTCCTGTTGTGTACACGAAACATACATGCCAAAGCAAATTGGGTTGCCATATTAGTGTTTAAAGTTCCATTAGATTTGAAATGCAAAGGTGATAGTGTTATGGATCACTTGGTAGCAATTGAGTTAGAAATTATGAATCAATTAATACAATGAGTAAATTGTGTACATTTTTTTATATCATTATTGCTTTTCTTTTTAAAAAATTGGTGGGTGGTGGAGTAAAAACTGTCAGCAGTTGAAGGTAAGTTTTAACTAAAGAATTTGCTTTGGTGTGAAGTCTGCTGTGAGATTTTGTCCTACAACGTAAGAAATCCACCATGGTATTTATGTTGTCTGGGTGTAACAAATGACATAAAAAAAAGGGTCGATGTCTTATACTGTAGGACTAAATTGTGAGATTCATTGCCAATGGACACCTGTTAAATTCTTTAATGCATGTAATGATGTCTTATTGACACCAACTACTAATTTAGACTATCCATAAATACATATTTGTTGATGCAGTCACACTTGACTATTAGGCAATAGGTGGTGCATGGTCAAAGATAAAGTAAAGATGGTAGTGATAGAAAAGTCAGAAGAGCAATGATAGGAAAGGCAGAAATAAGTAAAAGAGTGTCAGTACGTTTTCTTCCCTTCATTCTTAGATCAATCCAGCTAGCATATCAGCAATGAGATAATGAACCTCAACCACCAGAGCTCTCAGAATCACTAGGTCTTACTTGAACTGTTGCTATTTTATTAGAAAGTGAATTTGGAAAGCTCCTGCTTGTGAGATACCAAGCCAGGAGCTTCTGAAATTATTGATGGTAGTTTGTTCCCCAAGTCTCTACTGTACATGGGAAGATGCTGAACTTGAAACAATTTGTTGATGCTGACTTTAGTTGGAACATTTTTCTGTTGTTAGCCTTAGTTTGGCTATATGCTAGGGTCAGGTATTTGTCCACTGGTATGTCCACTAGGTTGTTCACTATCATGCCCAACATAGTCAACTGGGCCTTGGTTCACCTGGATTCGAGTGATTACCACTGGAGATAGTTCAACATTGTACTGACACTACTTGTGTCACAATGTTTGTTTGTAGTGAATCTTTAGTACTAATATTAGTACCTTAGTCTTTTTGTGGACAAGTTGAGGCAACAACATCGTAGCTAGTGAATCTTTAGACCAACAAGTAGGTCTCTGCTTTTTTTTTATATCTGACAGCAGCTTTATATCTGATAGCAGCAGATATAAAAAAAAAAAAAAGCAGAGACCTACTTGTTGGTCTAGTGAATCTTGTCCTGGACTAATGGTGAAGCTAGCAGCTCTCCTCTGAACAATCTCTATTTATTAGGTCTTTATTATGTGCGTTTCACACAGTTGAGCAGTATTCATGGCCTAGTTGAACCAGAGTGAAATATGTTGCACGTTTTAATGTGGTCTACAGTCAAGGTGCTCATTTAGTGCACTCAATCAGCATTAACGAGTAATTCATATTTTTGCATTGGCCGTTTTAAATTACTTCGGTAAGTGAAACTTTCTTGTTCTGTGGGCTATATCTTCAATAGCCAAGGTTCCGATATGTTAATCGTCCCTACATGTACATAAGGTTAACATATCGGAACCTTAAATAGCGAAGATAAGGGGGGGGGCAACATTACAAACTTTATCTATTACTGACCTGTGCCTATATATAACCAACATAAATGCTACTTTTAACTGCTAGCATAAAAAACTGGTGTATCATTCGTGTATCAATAACATTTTTTAATGACAATGTTTACAAAATAAAATTACATATATCGCCTAAATACAACCTAGGCCAAGGATTGTGCTAACAATATTTCATAAAGTATACCGGGAAACCCAAATACCGAAGGACATCCGAATAAAGACTAAAATTGCCGATGCCTACAATGGTTGTTGACCCCGTACTTTCGTGATAGCACGGGAAAGAAAAGGGTGCTTACGACAAAAAAAGTTAATCTCTCTCTCTCTCTCTCTCTCTCTCTCTCTCTCTCTCTCTCTCTCTCTCTCTCTCTCTCTCTCTCTCTCTCTCTCTCTCTCTCTCTCTCTCTCTCTCCACTTGAATGTCCACAACCGCAGATAAATAATAAAGTAATAGTAACTGAACATGTCACACGTCATGAATAATAAAATAAAGATAATTGCATTGAAGTAAATAGCTTTTAGAATGGTTGTAGAAATATCGCACGAGTGTAGCACTAAACGACAATGTAAGTGTCTCGATACTCTTGAGAAAATAAAAGGTTTTTCACAAGTTTGGTATAACGCATGTCAAAGCTATCAATGTCAATTAATAACATTCACGTTAAAGAGAATAATGGTTTATATGTGTTGATTTAAATACCATAATACTCTGATAGTCCAGAAAAGATGCATATTTACGGATTTTATTTAATGATGGTAACATTGGGAAAAGTAGTATCAGCCATATGTGTTGATTTAAATACCATAATACTCTGATAGTCCAGAAAAGATGCATATTTACGGATTTTATTTAATGATGGTAACATTGGGAAAAGAAGAAATAAATTATGCCGATATTTATACATATTTGTATGCGGCTATATTTAAGTACATATAAAATATCTCATAAACTTGAAAGAGCCATTCTGCAATAATTCGACAAAGGCATAAACATAAATTATGAAAAATAATTTCAATTGAAAATATAAATACCAACTCATTATGTGAGTATAGTGTTGTGTATATTTGCAATGTTTGTTAGTAAGATTTTTAAGTTTGTTTATTTTCATTATATGGTATTGATAATAAAACATTGTATTTGGACTTTACCTTGTCCAGAATCAAGTTCATTTTCTACCTGAGCTAAATCATTGATTTTGGTTTCGTAAACAACATGTTTATTTTAATCTGCGTATAGAAAATTCCAAATGAATTGCCAGGTCTACCTGATGTTTACTACAGTTTATATTATAAATGTAGTAAAAGACTTCAATATTAACCGCCAAATCCGACAAAAATTTAATAAACTCTTGCACCTTAAAGTATTTGCTTAAAAAAAAAGAAAGAAAAAAAGACAAAATTAGTCATTTCATGTATCAATTATAATTTCCAACCAGATCTTTCACATGAGTCTCAAACAGCGTTATCTTGTTTACGGTTCAACCCAAACGGGGGTTTCTTTACTAACACTGTCGCCATATATGCATTGGCGAGTCTATATTTTCAGGCAACATATGTGATGTAGTTTGCTGTGATCAATAAGCTCTGCGAAAAAAAAAATAAATAAAAATAAAAATAAATCAGCAAATTTCCGTAACTTTTGGAGTTACATTTATTTCTTCTCATTTAAAAAATAAAAAAAAAAAACAAAAAAAAAACAAACAACAGAAATATGAAAACTAAACATTGCAAGTGCAAGTACTGGATGCAGACGAGACGACACAGATTTTACTGAAAATGGACTGTTATAGAAGCAGGAAAAGGACAAGTTAGCAGTCTCTGGTTATGTATATTGACAGCTTATATTTCATCTACAACGCGAATAAGATGACAAGATTAGGCGCCAATTGGCATCAATCAGGTTAGAAATTATAAATTGATGAAGGAAATGACTACGTTTTGTGCATGTAGTATAACCTTGATCTTTTGTTCTTAAATTTGGTAGGGGGTACAAACAAACGGGAGGGTAAGGGAATACTAGAAGAAATGTTGCAACTTCCTTACAAATACAAAATACCAGTATTAAGTAGTCGTTCTATTGGCTTACTGTTAACGCATCATAATAATATATCATGCATACAATATTTTCTGAATACCTAACTTTCGTTTTAATTGGCTGAGAAAATAAATAAATAAATAAATAAATAAATAAATAAATAAATAAATAAATAAATAAATAAATTATAAACCGTACCGAAGAGTCTGTGTTAGAAAAGTGAATGAGAAAGGGAAAGCAAATATTGCTGACGTGCAAGCATGTAAACTTTACTACGATTGATATAAGCAAATTTTTAGAGCGATACATATTTTCTTCAAATACGTGCTTTCTAAAAGTGAAAACAAATAAGGATTATAATACATACGATGCTCTTATAATAATCTTTAAAGAACGAAAAACTCAAAAGATGCAGGTTGACGAAGGAAATTAAATTTTAACGGGAATATTAAGATTTGTCTGAGCAAAGAAACTTTTCAAATACTATTCAACTTACTCCGACAAAAAAGCATATGTAGTTGAAAGCTTTAACAGAACACCAAATAATGTGAAAACATTGTACACCAAAATGAAACCTGATAGTTACAATAATACTCATCGCTAATCAATAGACAGTTGGACAAAGAATAATCAAACATATCAAGTGTATGGAATAATTTACTTGGTTACTTGCCAACAGATACATTTCGAATAAATAATTTAAAACGATGAAACAGACAGTATTTCAAAATACAAAATAATACTTGCTCAACAATTCATTCTTAACTTTACCGTCGAGAAAATAGTATATGTCTAGCTAGTAATGTTTGGGTCATCCATGTGTTTAAAATGTAGAAGATTAGAATGGAGAGGATATATGGATAGAAGTTATCTTTATACGATAAGCAAGAGATCATATCCTAAAGAGAACAAATATTAAAGACCAAATAAATGAACAGTAAAAAGTGTATACTCGTGGAATGGAACTGGTATTATGAATTGTTAAAAAATTGGGAGCCAGATGTATCACTCAAAAAATAAGTAAATTATTAATCTAAGACGAATGAAAAAGATTACATAAACAGAATGCAAACTGCGTTTTAGAAAGATATTAAAATTCCGTACATGTTACAGATATAATGGGGTAAAAAACTGCAGACTTTAGTTCATGCATGCATGACACGCGAATTTGTACTGCTAACAAACCAGAGTCAAAAAGGAAGTATGTCCAAAATATATAGCAAAATGGTACACGTGACCAACGTATTACCACAATGAAAACAAAATCCTAGCCCGGTAATAAACGATGAGACTAAAGTTGTTTATCACAAGTACTCCTCTTAGAAAATAGCTATGCAATGCGGATACATTGATCACAACACAGATATGCAATGCGGATACAGTGACCACAACATAGCTATGCAATGCGGATACAGTGACCACAACATAGCTAATGCGGATAGAGTGACCACAAGTTATTCAAAGATATTTAGAAGATTTCTGTTGTTGATCGTCTTTTGTTATAATTTGGAATTATGTTACTAACATTATAATATATAACATGTAATACGTCAGGTACACCAGGGGGAATTACAATAACCTAGATTCGGACCCGAATAAATACGTTTATTTCTATTAATAATGATCTTAACATAACATTATAATGTAAATGATTGTGACGTTCGTCTATACTGTATATGCTATACCGCATTAATTACTATAACTATAATAAAGGGCACAATATGAACAGAAGTGACTTAACCATATACATATTAGATTCACATTAAAAGACAATAGGTATTCTAGATATTATTATTATTATTGTTATTATTGTTATTGTTATTATTATTATTATTATTATTATTATTATTATTATTATTATTATTATTGTTATTTATTATTATTATTATTATTATTATTATTATTATTATTATTATTATTATTATTATTATTATTATTATTATTATTATTATTATTATTATTATTATTATTACAAAACATTTATAAGTGTAAATGTGAATGTCTGATAAACATATAAATTATTATGAATCAATTTTCTGTTGAAAAATCTGATTTAAGTTATTAATTTAAAAATATAAAAATATCTGATATTATTTTTTACAATATTATTTCTGTTTTTGTGTTCATTTGGTCAAAAAAAAGATTTTAGACCTGAATATTTTAAGTATAACTTTATTTTGCATTTATTTGATTCTTTCCATCACTGCTACTGCTGCTGCTGCTGCTACTACTACTTCTACTACTACTACTTTAAATGTAGTCAAAGCACTGACATTTTAAAAAAATAAATAATTATGAATTTTAGCAAAATGCTATAAAGTAATTTTTAATCGGACTGCATAATTTTTTACTTTTTGTAGTATATAAAAAAATGGTAAAGTCTGTTGGTTATATTTGTATGACTCCGATAATTTTGTCACTTGCATGTTTTAGTCAGTACAGATGTACCGTCTTGTATTTTATCGAGCGGTTATCTGAGTTATTACCATGCACCTTCCGATTTACTTCGGCTGCTCCATTTACTAAAAATAGTGCATTTGTCCTTGATGTGTTTATTTTCAACATTAAAATTATATTGTACTTATGGAATAAAGTTTGGTTAATATTTATAAGGTGGGAATGGATTAAATAATCCTCATCTGGATGGTAATTTTGCGAGGTAAATACTTTCCAAGGCAAGATGATGATTGAAGAACCTCGGGAAGAAGAGTAATGAAAGTATGACGGTTCTCCACATAAGACAGGAATTTGTCCGGATAAGAACAAAGAAGATGGCGCTGTCCATGATAGAAAAGTTGTTTCAGCAAGCAAAGTAAACAGTTCACCTGTATATCTCTCTATGAGAGATTTCTGAGACCCTCTAAACTAGAACTGAAACCATGCAGTCTTTTTGAATTGGATATAATAAAGAAGTTTCACTTCCGGTTAGGGTTGCCACTAGACCAACAAGTAGGTCTCTGCTATTTTTATTTCTGACAGCAACAGTCGTGCTATTTTTATTTCTGACAGCAGCAGTCGTGCTGCTGTCAGAAAAAAAACAAAACAATACAGACCTACTTGTTGGTCTAGGTTGCCACCCCTTAGTGTTTCGTATTTTAAGGAACATATATATATATATATATATATATATATATATATATATATATATATATATAAAGAATACAAATCATATGGCGAATAACAACCCTCTCAAGCGTACTGGATCCACCAAGGGATCACGTTTGTCAGGGATTAATTAAAATAGATGCAATAAACTGACGACGAACAGTACGAAACTAGTAACTAACTAGCCTAAGCGCTTTCGACTCTTAATGAGTCTTTTTCAAAGGCAAATACAAAACATAGTTACGACAAACAAATAAACACAAAAACGTTGCGTTTGTAAACCTCTACATTTCTATCTTCACATGTGCTAAAACTATAAATACAACCAGCTTGTATAGACTAGTTGCGGAAACTGAAAACGTATAATTCCCTAAAAGTCTACAAGCCAAAGCGACATCTATTTTTACTTTGTGTACATATGTAACGCAGATTATATCCCGGATATTTGGTTCTATACCGGTTATTCTTATAGTAAAAATTGAAGGATAAGAAGATTTAGAAAATGTTAAATGGTGGATCCAGTACGCTTGAGAGGGTTGTTATTCGCCATATGATTTGTATTCTTTATATATATATATATATATATATATATATATATATATATATATATATATATATATATATATATATATATATATATATATATGTTTTTTTTATTTTGTTTTTTAAGACTCAAATGTGTGCTTCGTATTATAGAGCTCTTCAGGTGGCAACCCTATTTTGGGGTGAATTAAATTGATACCTCACTTGGCCCAGATGAAAACTTGCTCATTATCATTAATGCAGTAATGGAGTGTAGGACCATATTCCGCAGTTATGACCATAGTATACACCTATATAATGTTGTAAATAGATTGAGTGCCTCATGTTAAAAACGTCAGTATGCTCAAAAGATTTGTTGAGCATAGTGTTGCGACTCAATGATCGTAAACTAAGTAACAAAAAAAAAGCAATAACCAAGAAACTTCAACTAAACTTCAACAAATAATTTATTTCCCTCGAATACAAAAATGAAACTTGAAGAGTCTTGTGAATTCAATCCCAAGTAGTCCAAAAGGTTCTATCACAAGTCCAAATGTTTGAAGTTCCAACTGAATTGCAGACTGGTGTTCCAAATAATTCCAATATTGAATGTGTTATGTCAGTAGCCTTAGATGTGCTAATGTGCCAATAATATGAATTCTGTTGATATGTTAACAGTCTTTTGATGTATTACAGTAACATAATCCGAAATTTCCTTGACTGAATTTATTATATTTCCAAATTAATGCTTTATTACAAAAATATTATTGGGGCATATAATTCCAGTGAATAGTAATTTGAATAAATAAATCCACCCAAATTACAAATTGAATGCAATAATAAGGCTGATTTTACTTCAGATGTTTAGGCAATAATTAATAATCATTAAATAAACATTATTATTTATCCCTCCACTTGACCTTGGTTGCAGTTTCATTTTTCTGGAAATACCATGTCAGCTTAATGGAAAATATCTTTTGGCACTTTCTAAGGTCATAATCCAGACTGTACCTTTACTTTGATCTGAATATTTTTTCTATAATCAATGAGGAATATTAGCTATGTATTATATTGTTTATAAAATAAATGTCATTGGTCAGATAGACCATTAATTTAATTCTGGACAAAGGTCAGTTACAAAATACAGATATGCTTGACATATGATCAGTGGCGAATGTGGATATGTGAGAAAGCTTGCCAGTATCTTCTTGTGGTCCTTTCTGCATATTTCCCTGTTTCTTCCTTCACCACTAATACGGGCCACCATGTATAGCCTATCATGTGCTGAAAAATGGTGTTAAGCCCCAGAACAATAACAACAACATTGGGTGTATAGAACTGATTCCTCATTTGGCTGAGGTGAAAACAGTATCATTCATGCAGTCATGCTGTTTGCAACATACATGCCATATTTCCAGACAGTGTTGTGGATTTTTTGAGAATCAAAAGTGTTTTAAGATGCAAGAAGGGGGGGGTCCATACAGATGATACAGAAAAACCATATTGTCCAAGGGTGAATAAACTATAGATCAGTTTCATATGTGTCCTGGCTTAAATATATTGCATGTACTGACTGAGTGATTCTCAGAAATGAAGCAATGGAATATACTTGGGTTACATGTGTTTGTGTAGGGATAATTGGCACATCAGCAAAATACTGGTTACATAGCATCAGTTGCATGTTGAGTTCTAAAACATTGCATATATCTTTCCAATAAATCTAAATATGTAGTATTATAGGAAAAAAATTGAAGATTATACAATTCTTTAAAAGGCAGATACAATTATAGATAAAGGTAAAAAATCTGAAATCACTAAAATAGTAAAAAAAAATGTTAAAAAATCACATTCTTATCAAAAGGCTGATACTTTCTTAGGTGGTACATTATCATTATTCTTGTTAACTGAATTCACATAAAATTTGTTGTCTTAAAGGGAATACACAACCAAGACAGCAGTATTTCATGACTTTAAGGACAATTTGCCCGTGCAAAGGAAGTGTTTGTGCATTGCATGAAATATTCATTGCTTTGATAAACATTGAACACGGATTTAAAATAATAAATTTGTGTTAGGAAAATGATTCTTTTATGTTTAGGGATACTGAAATATGTATTCTTTACTGTAATGCTCTTTGGACTAAATTAGTGATCCAACATCAATAACTCAGACTGCATGGACCAAAAATTGTTAAGTTGTCAGCAATACTTAATGCATAAAATTGTAATTACACAATTATTATTGTATTTTGTATGGACCACAAAAAAATGACCCATGGACCACATTTGGCCAGAAGGACTGTAGATGGACCACTCTGGACTGAAATATTAAAGAAGCTTGAAATAAACCTCCAGAGATGATGGTTGTTCAACTGAATTAATATGCTTTTCTTTTTTGTGCTTGCATCTTGATTTAGTTATTTATTCATTTGTAGCCCTGGGTAGCCAAGTGCTCTAAGGTACATGCTTTTAAAGATCACTCACATATCTGTCCATGTGAGTTTGAGTCTTGGCTCAACCATGTTTTACCTGTCATGTTCTACAGAATGGCATTAAACAAACCAAATCTTATTGTTAATAAACATCATTCAGTAATATATTTACAAGGATCAAATATTTGTGAGGATGTATCTATTGTGTACACTTTAATATAAGCCACTAGTTGTATAATCTCAGAAATTTGTATGCAGTCACTATAGTTAATACTCTTTCAAAATCTAACTGCATTAATGAAATAAGAGTAAAGCAGAAAACTGAATCTTATTGTTTCTTCAAATGGTAGTAATTGGAATACATTTTTTGTGTAAATTTTTTAATGTCTGATTCAGGTATTGATTCTGAAAGATACAGGTCATTATTGTAGATCACAGCAGATCATGGACTGTGTTTACAGTTGTTCTCTGTTTTCCAAAGTCATGTGTATCTTATATGGTCAAAACTAAAACTCATGAATCTGGATTTTAAAAATATTCTTGGCTTATATACACACACTTTATTTCATACATTCATAGAAACATATTGGAGATGGGTACAACAAAATATTTTGTACCATGTATTCTGCAGAATTTTTGAATGTATGATGATGCATATACGATGGTATTCTGCAATTATATTAGGGACCAACAATTTATTGCTTTGGGGCAGGGTTTTTTTTTTCTGTAAACTTCTGTTTGTCCATAGCTGGAAAAATATCTTGCTCATATTGATAGCAAACTTGCACAATATTTTGTCCATATATTGTTTGAAAGAAAAAAAAAATTGTCTTGGGATAAAAGTAGCTCCCACCTTCTGGCCCATTCCAGAAACTTAAATGGTCAGTACCTTATAGTAGATAAATTTGCTATGTGTATGTCAATGTTGTATAAGTTGTAATCTAAAAATTCTCACTTATATGGGATGATTATACTTGCACTGTTTGTGTGTGTGTGTGTGTGCTTTATTTTTAATGTAGCTTTAACAAGTTTAGTACAATGTCTGTAGTGTTGCAGTTTATAGCAATGTCTAGTAATAGTGCATCATGCTGTAGACATTTAGAATCACGTTCCTCCCAATCACATTATCCTGACACAAGGCTGACAAATCCTAATACATGTATTAAGCTTTTAATGCCAATGGCCAAGTGAGGCAGTTGCTAGTACCATTTTTAGAAGCCATTTGTATGATTTGGCTGAAGTTCAGACCTGCAAATGCCCACATTTGAGATGGACACTTTAGCCATTTAATGCACTGGATTAGTCCAGAACGTTTAGGACTATATCTGACACCTTGCAAAAGACAGAGAGCAAGTGATAAAAATAGGAAGTAATGACACTGAAGCCTACAGTAAAATAACTAGACTATTGTTATAATAGGCAGTGAAACTTTGAGTTCCATACTAACACCTAAGCAAGATATTTATCAAATAGGGCCAGTAAGTTTAACAAACATTTACTGACCAAATAAAATATTTAATAGACTTGAGAATCTTGTAAAATTCAAACAGAAATGACTGTTATCCTGAAAATCTTGGGATGTTTTGCAGCCTTACAGATGAATACATATACTTAACACATTACCATACACTTGGATACAACTCAAACAATTACTTTTTTCAATACAAAATTGTTTTCAAAATTAATATTTGGCTTGACTATCTTTTGCAACAATAAATTTGGCCTTAACATTAACATACACCAAACATGCCAAACATGGGTAAAGAATCATAAATATAATTCTGTTTGTAATATTCAGAATTAAATTCCAACATATACAACTATTTTGAAGAAAATTTATAAGTTTTTTAATTATTTTGTCATGACTAGTGAAAACGTGCTGTTAATATCATTAGTCCAGAATTTCCATTTATTCAGTTCTGATAGAAACATCAGAAGTACTGGTAGAGTAAAAAAAGTACCATTGTACATACCAATGGAAAAAAATTTACAGGTACTATGATTAACTAGTATACCAATAATACTGCACACCTTGAATATATGTATATCAATATATATAATACATGTACATATATATTCCAAAATATCTCTTTCAAAGTATGTGCACATCTTTGATAATAATAGCATAAATAATAAGAAGCTCAAAAATATGTAAAACCAGGCTTCTATGTCATTATTATTTCTTTTTAGGGAATAATACTAATGAAATTAAAAAAAAAAAATTTGGAGCCAAAGTTAAGACTGTTGCACAGAAAACTCTGTATTCGGTCGCCCAAAACACTGTAATTGAAATCACCTTGTAACTAAATTTTATCCTTAATAGGAGCTTTTCCATCAGGGCACTTTGAGGTGATTCCTGATTTGGCAGCACTGAAAACTGTCCTTTTTGCAGTCATCAAGTGTAGGACTGAATTGTGCCATACTGACAGTATTATACACTTGAATAATGTTGTAAATGATCAACATGCTTATGGAATGTAATTAGGTACTGGCAGAGAACTGTTTCTTGTCACAATTTCTACAAATTTTTCAGGGGCCCCTGAGTGGCTGAGTAGTTCAAAGTGCTCACCATTACGGATCACTGCCATCTCACCTCTGACTGTGTGGGTTCAAGTCTTTGTTTGTTTTTTTTTTAATTACTTGAATTAAATAGCCTATTCCAAACATAAATATCCAGTGTTTAAGTGTGAAAGAGGGTCTATGTCCGACTCATCTCACTTCACAGGTTGAAACATTATAGCCCTCAGTGACAATACACAGGATGGCTCACAAATATGTAATTGTAAATCATTTTTATACAGTGCAAAGAAGAAAAATGTACTGTCAGTTTGTCAACTACACTTCTCTTTATGAGCTATTAAAGTTTACAACCCATATACTTCATTTATCTTACATTTATCATCATCAATTTTCTTCTTGTTACATGAGAATATTTGGTACAGTGTAATAGTCTTCTAAGTGCCTGGTTCAATGAAAAATAAACATTTCATGTCTAGAATCAATAAAATCTTCACCATGCAGAAAAAAAGCTTTCAATTATCAGTTTGTACATAGTTAAAAAAAAATAAAATGAGGAAAATCTGTTATTGTATAGATTTTAAAAAAATTGATATACATGTAACTGAATCTCTGGCTTGTCTACTATATTACAAAGATTAAAGTACATACTCTTGAAATTTTTGCATAAGTCAATAGAATATAATAATTTGCAGCTAATTTACACAAACAAATGGATAGTGAGTTTGAAGGCCAACTACTTGTTTCATGTTTAGTGAGGGAAATCAGGATGGAATTAAGTGTACCAAACACTGTAGGGAATGATAATGGAGGATGCTAAAGGTAAACACAATTTTTATAACAGCATCTTTTGTGGAGAGAGGGCAGATGACAAGTTATATTTTTATGATCATAAACACTTCACCAACATATGCAAGTATCTACTCTCCCCCTTCAAAGGTAAATGTTTTTTTAAGGATTGCATTGAAGAAAAAAAACTAAGCATTGGTTGAAAAAAATTTGAATTGGTAATACAGGTTTTTGTTCAAATGGTCATTTTTTTTAGGTATTTTTAAAGATGAGTTTAAGAATTAAATATTTGTGTCCATTTGTGGGATATTGGCCTGGAGGGGATATATGGTACATGGCTAGAACGCCTCTGGTTGGTATAGTGATTTGAATTTTCTGAAAAATTTATGATGTATATACTTGTTAAGACTAAGTTACTTTATTTGTAAGAGAGGCAACCAACAAAAACTCACAATTTAATGAAAAACCTGACTATAGTAAAAATTTTATGAAATCCTTTTCCAGTCCTTGTTTTGAGCCTGCTCTGAAACTTTAAAATCTATATTACAAAAAAGAAAACTCTAAAAGAACTAAGTAGGTTGTACAGAGTTTTGATAAATGAACATCTCCATAATTTTGGAATAATGCAGCATCATATGCAGACCAGCAACAGCAATAGCTTGCAAAGATCAAGATTCAAAAGAATGGTTTGCTAGACAATTATGCTTAAAGTGAAAAAAAAAATAAAATGAATAAAGAACAAAAAGACCAACTGGTGGTATTGAAGCCCTAAACCCACCTTCCTGTTTTGGATCCATTACTATTGTGATATTTTTGATTTCCAATATGCATGTTTGTATAATTAATGTAGTCATAATCTTATTAGTGTCAATGTTTTGGGTCCCTTCACAGAAGAAACTATTAAGAGGCAGATTGATTTTCTTGCATCATGTGGGAGGTGATGTGTTCCAACCCTGGCCAAGATGTACCAGAGACTTATAAAAATGGTACTAGCAGCTGCTTCACTTAATGCTGAGCATTATGAGTTTAGTATTAGATATGGTTGGCCTGGTGTCAGGATAATGTGACTGGGTGGGACATCATGCTACATTTATGTTTCACTATAAACTGCCACACTGCAAACATCATAGCAATATGACTCAGATTGTTAAAGTTACATTGTACATCCAAAAACACACACACCCTTGATAAATGATTACTTTTTTCACATGAAACCCCATGTCGGTTGTTTTTGAAAATTTTAAATACAGTGTATATGCCCATTTATTTCCAGAAATACAACTCCAGAGGAGATTGAAAAACTGTGTAATGGGATTCTGGATGCAGTATACAACCCAGATCAGTCTTCTGAGCTGACAGTCCAGCTTCGACAGTTATATCTTGTTCTTTATGCCTCACAGACAGAGCCAAGGTGAACAGTTCTTTGTTTGGATTAGTTATATTTAGCTCACCTGGACTTGAAAAACTAGTGAACTTTTATATAGCACCTTGTCTGTCATGCATTATGGCAGGTCACAATTGTTATTTACTACAGAAAAAATGAAACAGAAACAAATTCACATTATTTTACATGGATCATTTTGGCATCATTGCCTTTCAGATTTGTTTAGTGGAAGCAGCCCAAAATGGAAATCCCTTCATAAGACATCTGTCCATTATTATGACATGTTAGTTTGGGTCCTTGTTATGTACATAATCATAATATAGCAAGAAACACATTGTGTACTGAACTAAAGTATAGACAGAACTGTGATATGTACTGAACTGTGATATAGAAAAAACTGATATGTACTAAATTGTACTACAGACAGAACTGCAAGATGTACTGAACTGTGGTATAGACAGAACTGAAATATGTACTGAACTGCAGTATAGACAAAACTGTGATATGTACTGAATGCTGATTAGACAGAACTGCAATATGTACTAAACTGTAGTAGACAAAACTGCAATATGTACTGAACTACAGTATAGACAGAACTGTGATATGTACTGAACTGTGGTATAGAAAAAACTGATATGTACTAAATTGTAGTACAGACAGAACTGCAACATGTACTGAACTGTAGTATAGACAGAACTGAAATATGTACTGAACTGCAGTATAGACAAAACTGTGATATGTACTGAATGCTGATTAGACAGAACTGCAATATGTACTAAACTGTAGTAGACAAAACTGCAATATGTACTGAACTACAGTATAGACAGAACTGTGATGTGTACTGAACTACAGTATAGACAGAACTAAAATATGTACTGAACTGTAGTAGATAGAACTGTGATATGTATTGAACTGTTGTTCAGACAAAACTGCAATATGTACTGAACTGTAGTACAGACAGAATCACAATATATGTACTGAACTGTAATACAGACAAAACTGCAATATGTACTGAACTGAACTACAGTATAAACAGAACTGTGATATGTACTGACTTACAATATAGACAGAACTATGATATGTACTGAACTGTAGTACAGACAAAACTGTGATATGTACTGAACTGTTTTATAGACAAAACTGTGATATGTACTGAATGCTGTATAGAGAGAACTGTGATATGTAATGAACTGAAATACAGACAGAATTGAGATATGTACTGAACAGTAGTAGTACAGACAAAACTGATATGTACTGAATGCTGTCTAGATAGAACTACAATATGTACTGAACTGTAGTAAAGACAAAACTGATATGTATTGCACTACAGTATAGACAGAACTGCAATATGTACTGAACTGTAGTAAAGACAGAATTGCAATATGTACTGAACTGTAATACAGACAAAACTGCAATATGTACTGAACTGAATTACAGTATAGACAGAACTGTGATATGTACTGACTTACAATATAGACAGAACTATGATATATACTGAACTGTAGTACAGACAAAACTGTGATATATACTGAACTGTTTTATAGACAAAACTGATATGTACTGAATGCTGTATAGAGAGAACTGTGATATGTACTGAACTGAAATACAGACAGAATTGCGATATGTACAGAACTGTAGTACAGACAAAAATGTGATATGTACTGAACTGTGGTGTAGACAAAACTGATATGTACTGAATGCTGTATAGAGAGAACTGTGATATGTACTGAACTGTAATACAGACAGAACTGCGATATGTACTGAACTGTGGTATAGACAAAACTGTGGTAATACTGAATGCTGTATAGATAGAACTACGATATGTATTGAACTGTAGTAAAGACAAAACTGCGATATGTACTGAACTACAGTATAGAAAGAACTGCAATATGTACTGAACTACAGTATAGACAGAACTATGATATGTACTGAACTGTAGTACAGATAAAAGTGCGATATATACTGAACTACAGTATAGACAGAACTGTGATATGTACTGAACTACAGTATAGACAGATCTACAGACCTACTTAACTGTTGTACATACAGAACTGTAATATGTACTGAACTGTAGTACAGACAAAAATGTTATATGTATTGAACATTGATATAGACAAAACTGATATGTACTGAATGCTGTATAGACAGAACTGCGATATGTACTAAACTGTAGTACAGACAAATCTGCAATATGTAATGTACTGTAGTACAGACAGAATTCAGATATGTACTGAACTACAGTATAGACAGAACTGTGATATGTACTGAACTACAGTATAGACAGAACTGTGATATGTACTGAACTGCGATATGTACTGACATTGTTATAGACAAAACTGTGATACGTATGAATGCTCTATAGACAAAACTGTGCGATATGTACTGAATTGTAGTACAGACAGAACTGGGATATGTCTTAACTGTAGTACAGACCGAACTGCAATACGTACTGAACTGTAGTTCAGACAGAACTGCAATACGTACTGAATGCTGTATAGATAGAACTACGATATGTATGGAACTGTAGTAAAGACAAAACTGCGATATGTACTGAACTGCAGTATAGACAGAAACTGCGATATGTACAGAGCTGCCGTATAGACAGAACTGCATTATTACTGAACCACAGTATTGACAGACCTGTGATATGTACTGAATAGCAGTATAGACTGACCTGTGATATGTACTGAACTACAGTATAGACAGACTTGTGATATGTACTGAACTGAAGTATAGACAGAACTGCAATATGTACTGAAATGATGATAGCTGTACTTCCTTTTTTGTAAAGTATACATGTAGTAAGTAGATAAATGTGGCCATGTTTTTCATCACAGTTTGTGGCTGTACACTGCAAAATATGTAATATTTGCTTGAAATGACTGTGCATCAAGTACACTTACTGTGACTGGTCAGTTTATTCTAGAATGATGTCATACTTTAACAGCAAACAGAGCATTGGTCAAAGGATGTAATGTTATTGTCAATTGTTGTCAATTTTGGGGGAATGTATCTTTTCAATAAATTTTTGGCTAATTTCCAGAATTTGGTTGGAGTAAATTTTATGGAGAAATGGATATTTTATCTGCATATATTGCTCTACAAAGAGAAAATCTTGATTGTCCTTAAAACAACTTCTTCAGAAATAACTTTTTGACAGAAAATATGATCAAATTAGACTGAACACGTTCTGGCATGAAGGTCTTCCAAAATTATCCATCATCAAATATGACCATGATTACTAAGAGAAGAACAACCTTTAAATGACTTGATAAAAACTACTCAATAGAATGTAACCAAATTTAACAGAAAGCATTAAGGTATAAAGGATATTCAGAGTTGTGATCCCTCGTCAAACA
Organism: Potamilus streckersoni; assembly: GCA_016746295.1. Lineage (NCBI taxonomy): Eukaryota > Metazoa > Mollusca > Bivalvia > Unionida > Unionidae > Potamilus > Potamilus streckersoni. The sequence continues at coordinate 763,269 of JAEAOA010000401.1, forward strand.
TAGTTGCCATTATTAAAATACAGAAAGCATTTATATGATTTCTTCCCAGAAAACTGATCAATGGAATTAGAACAAATTTAAAAAAAGGCATCCTGGAGTCAAAAATGTCACTTTTATACTAATGATGCAAGTCTGCCATTCAGTATGGTTACTGAGACATTTTTAAGTGAATTCTTCTAAAAATTGCTTTTCAGAATTAAGCAAGTTTGACAAGGCTTTCTGACATTAATGACCTGATATCAGCCACTTGAACAATTTGTGACTCATTAAGGCCACTTGCATACCAATCTATAAAGATTCAATTTGAAATTGATTTAACATATATCGGAAATACAGTACTGTAGTGTAATGTTCCCTACACAACCAATTCATACAAATCATGATATTTTTTTGCTCTCTTGTGTTTAGTTCAAATGGTCATGAACCAGAAGATCTAATGTGATGTTCTGATGTTCATTATCTTCCATCTATTAGTATAAGTTTGTTATCACTACTTTTCCTAAACTATCTCCATCTTTAAAATCTTGCTATTTTTTCTCATTATGAATGGAAGGTCATCTTGACATGGGTATTTTACCAAAAGACTTTTTATGATTTAGTTGGTCTTAAATGAAAATGGTTCCAATCTGACATCCAATATGGCCACCACATCGGCCATCTTAAAAATCTTATCACTAATCCTCCTGAGTATATGCATGGCCATCACAGAAGATCTGTTGAAAGTCTTTGTTTTCACTACTTGTTCCAAACCAAAAGTAATGACATGGGTCTTGCACCAGAAAACTTCTTATGTCTAGTTTCTCCTAAACAACAGTAGTTCTACTTGCATATCCAATATGTCCATTTTGAAAATCTTGTTATGGTTACTTTTTCTAAGTAGATGGTCATATCCATATGGTTTATACTGCAACACTGTTTATTATGTCTGGTCTGTCTCGTAAATGAAAATGTTGCCACTCAGACATCCAATATGGCCACCACAGTGGCTGTCTTGAAAGTCTCATTATCACTATATCAAATGGATGACTATATCTACATGGGTTTTTCACCATTAGACTTCTTGTGATAGGAAAATGGTAGCAATTATACAACCAATATGGCTGTCAGAGTTATCATGGAAATTTTGTTGTTATTGCTCCCCTTAAATGGATGGTCAAAATCAAAAGAGGTTTTTACCAAAAGACATCAAATGATGTCTGCTTGGTCCAAAATAAAAATGATCTGACATCCAATATGGCCATCTAGTTTGCTGCAGAATTTCAGAAATACTTTCGACATTCAGCAGTTAAAAAGAAGAAATAGCCTAAAGTTTCTTGAACTCTTGGAAAATCTTTAACAGCACATAAAGTGTCAGTCACTTCAAGGAACTCTATTTCTGGGTTCAGTTGGACATGCTTGCTGCCTTGGAATTAGACTGTTTCCTCATTTTCTTCCTTCTTTTGCTTTTACATTAATTCTTCATATGATTTAATGTCAACATCTCCCTTTTTTATTTATGAATCATGAATTGATAGGGCATATATATGGCACCAGAGGATTGTTGTCTTCCAGTAATATCTCAGAATATCTACTTGTGCCACACTTTGTTCATATTATAATTGCTTGAGTCTACTCTAGTTTTCAACATGATTTATTTCATTTGGGTGGTTTGGAATAATAAATGTATGGTATTTTTAAAAATCAACTGATTATTTTCATTGATATGTGATTGCTGTGGTGATTCCATCATTGACTTGTACACAGGTGGTAGTGGAATAGTCTCAAGCACTTTTCTGATGTCATCACCGAGTACCTAGGTGCCTTTTGTAATCATACCAACAATTTTCCTCACCAATGTCAATGATGTTCCCCTGGTTGTATCTAAGCTTTCTTGGAATCTGTTCATTTGCTGTGGCAAGCAGTCAATAGCTTTGGCTGTTGTAATTGAACCTAGTTCATCTTATGTTCCAATCATCACATTGGTGGTTTACATGACTTTCTAAACTTGTTTTGATCTAGCAAAAGGATTTAATGGAGAAATATGAAGCTGAACTTCTACACATCTGTTCACTGTCCATCCTAACCCTAACATCTCAAGAACCCTTGCAAAAACTATATCAGTTTTATCATTAATGGTTTCTTTGTCATTGTCATTTAGGATTAATTAAACACCACTATGAATAAAAGGGCTTGTGCTTTTAAATGCATCATCATTATAATTTATAATCAAATTCACATGAAGAACAATCTCCTTACCTTTGGAGGTGCTGATATAATATGGTGCTGCCATTTCATAAAGTTGGCTCAATCTCAACCCTGGCACTGCTGAAGAAAGTCATTACATTTCAAGTATGTCAGCTTTTCTCATTTTCCTTTGAATCTTAGTCCATGCTTTTACTCAAGTTGCTTGAACTGGTTCATGGTCCACATAATGGTATACAAGGGAAAAATCATTGCCTAATTGAAAAAGTTTTGTATTATTACCTTTTTCTTTACCAGGGTTAGAAACTGCAAGTGCTTCAATCTTGGCTATTATCTCATTGATTTCTGTCATTTCCAATGATGTTGGTTGCATGATTCTAGTATAAGCTATGTTTATGATATTGGTAAATTATCATGCTTTAGGCCTGTGTGAAATAATTTTTGACATATACATATTCATACATTAATTTATTCTTTATTTATGCATGTGATTATACTTGTAAATATGATCAGCAAAGCAGATTACTTGACTTTATTCTGATAACACATTTAAGAAATAGTCAAGCATGAAGACCAACATGTAATGTTACTAAATATGATATACACTGGCATGTTTGCCTGCTGTATTAAATCTGTGTATTAATTCCGAAGGCATTTCTCCAATTTTGGTGATCTTTTTTGCCTTTGCTAGTCGTTCCAATATTTTTTTATGTTTTTGATGGAAGTTTTGCTGTCTTCACAAGTCATTTGAATGTCTTTGTTGCATGACTTGGTCAGTGTCAGTGATTAAAGGTTTTCTTGTACAATATCATCTGTTCTACAATGAGTCTGTCAAATACTAACATTGGAATAAAAAACTGTCTCACTAAGACTGATACAAAATCCAATTAGAGAATTTTATTCAAGCTTCAGTTAAATTTTACAAAATGGTTTGAAAATAACAAACAAGTTGTGCACATTGCAATATACATTTCATTTTAATAAAGCATAAAATATACTTGACTTATAAAGAAAACAATTATCCAAAAATTTCAGGATTGCACATTTGAGAGTACTGTAGCAAGTTTAATTTCTCATTGAGTTTATCTAATATAGTATGATTGTTTTCAGTGTTCCTGTGCAATTTATACCAAGACTTCTAGCTGCTGTTCCACTGACTGACAAGAGTAGAATCAAAGAATGTCTTCTGTGCAGACGGATACTGATGGAGTTAATTCCCTTTCATTCAGATGAGAGTGCCCCACAAGATGGCAGTGAAAGCAAACAGACAGATACAGAGCCATCAAAACTTTTACTGCATGTTTTACAGGTTAAAGTTTTTTATTTGTTGTTTGATTTAAATTTAATAATTCTTCAAGATGATGGCTTAAAATTGAATTTGAGGTTCCTCAGAAATCAGTTTACCCAGATGGCTTATATTTTGAAATGCATATGACAGCTGAAGTGCAAAGCAAGTTCCATAACACTTTTCAATTTTTGTATTCAGCATTACATTAGTTTCTTGGATACTAGTCCAGTATCAGAAATAGAGTGTAAAGTGAATTTAGTAAAGTTTTAAATTTTTGTCAGATATGGTAGTACTGACTTTAAAAGTTTTCCAGTTCAGCTTAGTATATTAGTCACAAGACAAATTTTAAAAATGCATATTCGATATTCCTAATATTTCCAGAGGCACATTTCACATTTACCTACATTTATTTGTGTTTACATTGGGCATGAGGTACATTGGGTGTGAGGTACATTGGGCATGAGGTACATTGGGTGTGAGGTACATTAGGCATGAGGTATGATGGGTATGAGGTACATTCTTAAATTTTCTGTTTTCTGTTTCAGGGAAAGCAACTAGGTTGCCTGTCCAAACATTTAGCACAGGCTGTATGGTAAAATTGTTATGCTTTCTTATATTTCTGCTTTGAAAGAATGTTTCTAAAATTATAGGAATCCATACAAATTCCCAAGCAGATCTCTGTGTACTGATTTCTGCTGTTGCTAAATCATACTGTAGATCATAATTTCATGAGACAGATAGGTAACCCATATTTGTTAGGAGTGATTTAACAAATCAACGACAAATAAATTTACTTTGTAATAGGCTTTTATCAGTGACTTATAAGTTGAAGCCAACTTCAGTCATCATAGATCCAGATATGCTAGAACATTAGGCAGATCAGGGTCTCTGTTGTTTACTGGTTACTTATAATAAACTGCACAGTTATCTGTTATTTTGATTTGATGTTAGCTAGACAACCCCAGAGGTTTATGACACCTGATTAATAACCACAAAAATAGACCAATTTTCATAAATGTTTACAGACCCTGGGGGAGTAAAATCATGGTACATGCAGAAAGAACATGCCAGGGAGATAAGATGCTGTAGTAGTTGAACTGTAATTCATTAGATATTTTCTTAATAGTTGCAGTAATTAAATGATTCAAATATTGCTGATATTAATAAAAAATGATCAGTTATCATTTTCCTTCATTTACAGCATGTTTAAACAAACAATATCTTATCTTGAAATCACTAATTTTGGGTTCCTTTTTCTATATTAATTTCAGAAAATACAGACCCTGCTTAATACATAATGTAAAAATTTAAAAACAATTTTAATGAGTTGGATTTTCAGTGCTTATCTGCCACACCTAGTATATTAAGAGTCAGAAACAGATCCAGTAATTCTCCAAATACATGTATACTTCATTTTTGAGAAACCTTGCATATGTTGAATTTGCGCAACTCAAGGTGAATGTTCCCAAGAAAATATTAGAAACATGAGGGGTTGCATTCCTAGAACTTGCATTTTTGACACCAGAGATTCCAATAAAACTTTTTCAACCAGTACATGCTTTTAATCTATCAAACCATTTGGCAATAGCATTAAATGATTTGGCTTCAGGATCATCACATTTTAAGATTTCATAAATGCTGTGTGCCATTATTTGAATCATATTAATTAAAACCAGTACATGTTCTTTCAGTCGCTTAATGTATGTTGTAAAAACACACTCCAAGAAAACCTACCCAGTTCATGAAACATGGGCAGTAGATAAATGTGTAACACTCTCACAGCACTCCATTATTTTCTCCTCAGTGTCACCAATTTTATGGAGAGTTCACTCACTGAGCCCTGTAGCACACCTAATTTCTGTTGTCTTCTCCCCTCTTTTGTATTTCTCCACAACCTCAAGGGAATAAGAGAGCTCATAACTGAGACAATATTTAATCATTGATGATGCTACCGCAAAGGTGACAATGAGGTTAAGCAAAGCTGCCAGAATCCTGCTTTGGAATCCATGATGCATGTTTGCATGTATATGTGAATGATGTACATCTCAGGGTTATATTTCATCTTGAATGTTAATTCCAATAAAAAGGAGACTCGGGCAAGTCAGATGTGCATGAATCGGGAGTTTAGTGTATGGAGATTGCCTCTCCAGTGCATTAGTTGGAACACTTGTTCTTTTCAAAATATTACCTACATTGGGTTAGAATTTTACTAAATTCAACAATTATGGCCACCATATTTTTGTGGGCTGCCCAGAAAGTGTATTAGATTACTGGTTAAAGAATATTGATGACAGGAAATTACCTGTAGTTTTATTCTTGGACCTACATACAGCATTTGATACAATTAATTGCAAAGTTTTACTACATAAATTATTATCATTTAATGTTACTAAACCCTCATTGCAGTGTTGTTCATCCTATCTCAGTAGTAGATTATAGGCTGTATGTTGCAGTGGTCCTGTCTTAGACTTTAAAGAAATTTCCATTGAAATGCAACAGGGATCAATTCTTGGCCCTCTCTTTTTCATTTTATGTAAAAATGATTTTCTGCAGTGTTTGAAACGTGTATTTGCATATGGATGATATACCACAATACATTGCTGATAAGATGTTAGCATTGATGAGATCAAACTAAATTGGAATTTACTATGTAACAATAAACCTGGCTTAAATTTACAGAAAACCCAGTTAATGTTTATCTGCTCATCACAAAAAAACCAAGTGTAGAGAATTGAATATTGAAGTAACTGGTACAAAATGGAAACCTTTAAATGTGTACAGCTTTTTGATATCCTTTTTGATAATACATTTTTTTTGGTCCAGTCACTTTGAAACATTTTTTTACAAAAGTATATGTATCTATCAAAATCAATGATGGTCCTGGCTTTCAAACATTGTCACCCCAAAAAATCGCCAACCTCAATATTTTGTCTCCAGTTTTCAAAAAATGTTGCCAGAACAAGTAGTGAATTTGAAAAATATCAGATAGTTATTACTTTATTGACAGCAAGCAATACAGCCATAATATTACAAAATAAATCATTATATGACTGTTTTGCACTTCTTCCATGGTTTTTGCATCCTGCATCACTGTTAGTGCATAAGTATGACTGTTGTCACCTGAAATAAATGCATGTTGATCAGATGTAAAATATCTACATTCCTGACCTCCCTCTTTCTCTCTCTCTCTCTCTCTCTCTCTCTCTCTCTCTCTCTCTCTCTCTCTCTCTCATCCCAAATAATAGTTTTGTAAGGAACTTTAGTTAATGACATTTTAATACTAAAAGCCTATTTTCGTACTTTGAAATGTAAGATAAGTGATGTATAATATGACTGTCCATTTCATGCAATGAGGAACTAAATGCCCACCCTTTTTATGGCTAGCTTCACAAAGTATATCTCTGTAAACCAGGAGTTTAGAAATTTATTTTTACCATGCTTTACATGCTATGCTTTTAGTAAATTCCTAAGAATGATCACTGAATGATGTAGATTTTTTCTCGGCAAGCAAATTAGGATCTCCATTCCCACCAATGAAACTTACACAAGTCAACAACTGGCATTAATGTTTTATAAATGTATATATATATATATATATATATATATATATATATATATATATATATATATATATATATATATATATTTATATAAGCATTAATGTCGTGAGAATTATTAAACACTAATAGATATGGACAAAGACACAGTTAAATCAGAGCAAAATTCAGAATTGAAAATTCTATAGTGCAGACCATTATAGGTTAACCAATAATTCAGTATGTCCATATTTTTATGGATTAAAATTGGGCAACTCTTTGCATGATTCAAGTATAAGCAATGTTTATGATATTGGTAAATTATCATGCTATAGGCCTGTGTGAAATAATTTTTGACAGTTGGCTAACTAGTGCAGGAGTTGACCTAGACATGCAGAGGAGAGCTTTCTTCTTCCTAGTCAGTGTTTCACTTCTTCACTCCAATCAAGTCAGTACAGGTAAACGTTCATTATCTCTCAAATGTATCCTTTGATTAATGATATATTTTATGGATTTGTATTATTACTTTGCTTACATACAACCATAAACATTTTCCTGACATTTTCATCTGAAATAAAAAGTTTTAGAGATGCAACACTTCTTTTGAAACTTCTTTTTTGTAAATACAGTATTTACATCCTGAAAGTTAAATAGAAGATTTTGTATTAATCAGCATCTTCTAGAAGAAGTATACAAATATTAAGATATGAATAATTGTATTTTCACACTTAATTTGTATATAAAATATATTTCATCACCATTTAATTCAAATGACTTTACTTGGAGTTTGCTTGTAAAATTATAAACATGTAAATCTTGACTATCTTTGCACATTACCTTTTATTTGTACAGACCAGCTAAAAACAGTGAGTGATCAGATGTCATCCTGGTTGATGAATGCTAGCCTATGTCAGGCCCCAGTACCATACACATTCAATCCATTCAAGAAGGACCAAAATTACCCAGTCACAGAAGTGGATGGCAACCCAGCTACTAATTTCTTCACAGTCCTAAATATAGGTAGGCTAAATTAGTGAGTTTTGACATGCAGGTGTTACTTATGTCTCTCAGTTCATTTGAGATGAAATCCTAGTATTTATCCTTAAAACAATTGTCAGGTTTAAGACCTAAATGTAAAGGAAAAAATATATTATAATCTAATATAACAACATGCTTGAAATAAGTGCCTTCCAAAAATGTCATTATCGGTAAACTGAGCTATGAACATTTAACATTTTATCTTAGGTTTTTGTGCCCGCCCCCAATCTAAAAATAGTAAACACCTATAAACATGCATTTTGAATGCACAACATATTTAACTAATTTGTGTGGATCTAGAATTTTTATCTGAAAAATAATTAACAACTGAATCTTTGCATGCATCAATATACACTTCAATGCTCTAATTACCTTTAAACTTTGAAATGTTGGTAGTCATAAGGCCACCTACTTTAAATTTTTAGTGGTCAAATAAAGTTTAGTTTGCTTAGTACTAATACTTTAGTTGCCATAGAAATTAAAAACAGAAATCACTTAAATGCAGAGTTCTGGTAGAAAATGATTTAATATGATATTTTTAGTTAAGACAAATTTAAGAATAAATATAAATAATGCCTAAAGTTTTTTTTGATGATAGGTTTATTAATCAGTATAACAGTACTCTTAACAGTAAACTTCAAGCTGATATTAGCCTTTGGAATTCCATTTTATTGTATTCTAAAACCATTATTCTATGCTTTACATTGCCTCATATTCATTGATAAAGTGCATTATGCAAGGCAGATCTGGGTCTGTGCAGTTTGCAGTTGGACTCAGAAGCGAATAGTTTTTGTAATTACAAAGTCTCCAGGATGTTGAAATCCATTAACAAAATGAATGTATTGTTAACTTTGGATACAAGAAAATTCCAGTTGTAGACTCCTTGGTATTTGAGTTGTCTTGGGGCAAATTTGTCTTCTGTTTGATCTGTTTAAAAACATAAGTATGAAATTAGGGTGTTTGAGCTATCAAAAATGTCCAAGGAATTGTAAAGGGATAGGAGAAATTGCAATGGCCAAGCCTCCGATGATAAGAATATTATCTGTGCAATATCATAACTTTAATTAGTTAATTACATGTGTGTGTACTTTGAAACCTTGCTTCAGTAATCACTGTCCAGCATAGTACTTTAAATCCTTCCATACTACAATCTGTATTACTGATTCTCCTCATTACAGGACAATACTACACCAATGACCAGCTGCTGAATATATACACCTTTTCCATGTTGTATCAATGGCTGTGTCAGGCATGCAGATACACAAGGACAGAAAAATCAATCACAGATACCACTGAGGGGAATCCCCAACAACTTGATAAGATAATTCTAAGGAAAATCTTTGATTCCCTTGTGGGTAGAAGTATTGACTATGCATTCCGTGTTCTTGATCAGTGTGAAAGAAGTAAGTGGATGACCTCTTAGACACTGAGTTTTAATTATATTAGATAAATCTCTAATGGAATATGCAGTGTAATGTATTAATGCCTGTATCATCGGCTGGGCAATGGATTTCTTACATATGTAATTACTGTATGTCAGGCTATTAATTGTGTTGTCTGAACTAGTTTGATCATGCCTCATTTTAATTTAAATTCTGTTTGTTTTTTAAATTTAAATTTTGTAACTTTCTGGCTTTGTCTTAAATGTAATGCTTCTACTATACATGTGACTGATGCAAATCAAAATCTTTCAAATAGCCTTGTCTGTCTTTTTTAATTTCAGAGCCCAAAATACCAACTGATGCAGAACTGCAGATGGCTGTAAGTTTTGTAACTAAAGACATTTGACCTTTTTTTAGCTTAATTTAGGATAAACCTGTCATAATGGTCACCTGTATTCAGCTGTTCCCTGGTTACAATGGCCATTTTAATTTTCCCTTAGCAAATTTTCTATATATGTCATGTAATCAGCGTCCTATCCTCTATAGCCAGCAGCCATGTGTTTCTTAACCAGGAATTGGTTTCACTCTGCCTTCAGTGGTCACAAGAGCATATCAGCAGTGACCCCTTCTAAATATGAAGATTAAACATTTCTTGATTGATGAGTAAAGCATGGTAAAAAGATATATTGCATGAATCAGTGTTTAAACTTTTCATATTTCAGTTGTACTTAACATAATCCAGTGAAACTTGTTTCTGACCAAGCCAGATTCAGAGAGCACATGTCAATGCTGTAGTCACTTGATACAGCAGACCCATCATGCTCTATTCTTGTCACTTGTATGTAAGCAGATTAAATAAATATTGATTATAATAGTCTTAATTTATTAGAGAATTACTTAATCATCAAAAGTCACAAATAAAAGTCAGTCATGTCTTTCACAATTACAGGTGAGCTATCAATTAGTAATTTTATTTAGGAGCTGGTTCTACTTAAAATGAAAAAAAAGTGAGGAGAGAGATAAGAGAGAGAGAGAGAGGGAGAGAGAGAGAGAGAGACGGGTACTGATAAATGCACACATTGTTATTTCTCTACAGGGCAGATAACACCTCTTGTCATTGTCAAGTCAGAAAATCCAAGCAAGGATAGTCTCCTTGTGTTTTACTTATTAAATTGTTATTTTTTCTTTTTGCTGAAAGCTAAACTAAATACATATATCTTAGTAGAATACAAATGCTGCTAATACTAATGCTAATACTATTCAGGATGGAGCAGGCAATTTTTAGGGCACCTTTTCTAGCCCCTTCTTCATGCCATGGAGGTCTGAATGAAGTCTGTGGTCCATCTTCATCAGTGCAGATGGGAACACACTGATCACAGACAAAGAGGAGATCCTTGAAAGGTGGGTTGAGCACTTCAGCTGTGTCCTGAACCACCCAGCATCCATCAATGATAAAGCCATTGATTGGCTGCCCCAAGTGCCAGTCAATGAAGCACTGGATGACCCACCAACCATGTTAGAGACCCAAAAAGCAATAAGTCTGCTCTATAAGTGGCAAGGCTCCTTACTTGGACTCAATCCATCAGAGATTTACAAGGAAAGCAGTGCACCTCTGACTGAAAACCTCCATCATTTCAGCTCATGTGGCAAAAAGAGATGATCCCACAGGAATTCAGGTATCCTACTATTATACACCTTTATAAGCACAAAGGAAATCTTCAGGCTTGTGGCACCTACCGAGGTATCTCATTGCTCTCCATTGCAGGCAAGATATTCTCCAGATTTCTCGAACATCTCACATCACACCATGACCATGGACTCCTGCCAGAAAGCCAGTGTGGATCCCGAGAGGAGCACGGGACAGTCGGCATGGTGTTTACTGCTAGACAGTTGCAAGAGAAAAGCCAAGAGCAGAATACTGACCTTTTCTCCACCAATGTTGATCTGACCAAGGCCTTCGACACTGTTAGTGGAGAGGGCCTGTGGAAGATCATGGCCAAGTACAGATGCCCAAGGAAATTTATCACCATGGTGCAGCAGTTCCATGATGGTATGAAAGCTAGAGTCCAGAACACTGGTGAGATATCAGATCCTTTTTCATGTCTCAAATGGAGCAAAGCAGGGCTGTGTAATCATGCCAACACTTTTCAGTCTAATGTTATCAGCCATGCTCACTGACACCTTTATAGATGGTGTCATGGGAATCAACATCAGATGCTGAATTGATGGCAAACCATTCAACCTCAAGAGGCTCCAAGCAAAAACTAAGGTCACAACAGACATCATCAGAGACTTTCTGTTTGCTGATGGCTGTGCCCTCAATGCTGGCTCTGAAGCTGACATGCAAAGCAGTGTCAACAAGTTCTCCGATACTTGCACAAATTTTAGCCTTACAATCAATACAAAGAAGACTGCCAGCCCTAGGAAAACCGTATGCTGAGCCAAAAATCACAATCAATCGCTGCAAACTGAGCACAGTGAACAGGTTGACCTATCTTGGAAGCACTATGTAACCAGAATATCATGATGATGAAATTAATGCCAGGATTGCAAAGGCCAGCACAGCCTTCGGCAGACTACATGCCAAGGTCTGGAATGGAAGAGTCTTCAGACAAAGTTGAAGGTGTACAGAGCAATAGTACTCCCTTTGTTATTATATGCCTGCGAAACCTGGACAGTGTACCAGCACCATGAAAGAAGTTGAACCATTTCCACACTACCTGCCTGAGAAGGCTCCTAAACATCAAGTGGCAAGACAGAATCCCAGATACAGAGGTCCTTGCCCAAGCAAGCCTTCCCAGTATTTACACCATCTCGATGCAGACATGGTTGCAATGGGCAGGCCATGTAGCTTGCATGCCAGACCACTGGCTTCCCAAAAAATTCTTTTATAGCAAGATTGAACAAGGAAATTGCAACAAAGGAGGCTAGAGAAAACAATACAAGGACACCCTGAAGACATCATTTAAGAACATTGGCATTATCATTGACATGTGGGAACAGACTGCCCAGGACAGAGTCATGTGGCACTCTTCCATCACTAAAGGTGCTGCAGCTTGCGAGGCCAACAGGACAGCTGCAGCATAACAATGGAGGCAGGCCAGGAAATCCAAAGCCAGTAACCACACAATCAGTATTGCTACTATCTCATGTCCACAATGCCACAGAACATTCAGAGTGCACATTGGTCTCATTAGCCACCTATACACCCACAAACCATTTGTTCCTGATAAAACACTGGATGACTAAAGTGTTCCTCATCGACTTGATTGACAAACTACTATTCAGTTTGTATTAGAGTTGTCCCCCTCTTAAATGGCTGTATAAGATGGGTGGCCTTTCTAAAGGTAGACTATATTTGTGACATGTATATAGAAGAAAGCTATTAATAACTTAAGAGCATTTAATATCTTCATTTAAAAGTAGCACTAATTAAAAGGTTTTTCTTAAGAACCATCTGATTCAAGTTAATGTACATTGATAGCTTGTATTCTTAAGCTTGTATTGTTGAAATGTACATGGCTAAAGCATTCAAAAACATCATTTAAATCAGGGTGCATACATTGCATACTCATTTAAAATAATTGTTTTTCCTTTTACTGCATTTTCCTACTGCTGCAGAATATTCTTCTTATCTGTGACAATGTTGCATATTTGAGTCTTTGCAGCATCAAATATTTCGGCAAGAACTCTAGAACTCTTTCCATTGTCATCAAATTTAATAAATTTTACTTCTTCGAAAGTATTAATTTTCTGTTCCAAGTTTTTTAATGATTTATTCTATCTTGCTAATTGTTCAGTACTGCAACTTAATTATGCAGACTAAGCTTTTGTAGGGTCGATGAAATGCCTTTGTCTAGTAATCTGTTCAAAGTTAATTTTTCTTGGTGTATTAATCCCCAGAATTTATAATTAGCACATGCTGGACCATGTTGTGATCTAGACAATTACGTGTAGTTGTAATCATCAAAGAAAAAACAACTGCAATTTGAAGCCCAAAACTTTCAACGTTGTTGACCTAATTTCCTATAAATGTCAGCATTAATGATATAATATTAACTTTTGTGGTACATATACTCTGGCCAAAACTTCTTTTAGTAACAAAAACTTGATATGAGAAACATTGGTATAGATAATCAGGTTACTTGCTGTATGAATTGAATATTGGTTCTGGACACAATAAAATAAAATGCGCCTATTTATGAGGAATCAATTTGACATTTATTGCGCCAGTCAGCTTGCCTCTGGTCGCATTAGAGGGGTGGCCTTTCTTGAGAGGTACTTTTTAATGCAAACTTGTCAATGCCAAGTGATTATGGTCATAAAAAATGGGTGGCTGTTCAGGAGGGGCATTCATGAGGGGTCCCTTATACACAAATTTGTCAGGAACCTAGTTTGAGAGCTATACCTGCGTGCATGTATGTGTGTGTGTGTGTGTCTGTATGTATGTATGCATGTGTGTGCATGTATGTATGTGTGTGTATGTATGTATGCATGTATGTGCATGTATGTATGTATTTTGCTTCTAATAATTCATACTTTGAATGAGAAAAAATATACAGTTTAGTTTTCTTTATTTTGATCTATCTTTTATATTCATACAGTACCCTCAAAGGAACAATTTGTTATCTGTCATTTAATGTTTCAATTACTCATTCCACATAAGACAGTTAAATTTTTGAACTATTTGTGTTGGATTAACAACTTGATTAGTTCAAACCAAAATTAATGGTAAACTAGATATGTCTGATTTTATATAATTTAAGATCATTTCAAGGGACACAGAGCTCAGCATTGGCACTCTGGCACTAAATAGATTTTACTTGGTTTAAGATATTTCAAGCATCACAGCACATAACCTTGACACATAGCAGTAAATCTGATTCTCCATAATTTAAGAACATTTGAAGGGGCAAAGAGCTCAGCCTAGGTACTCTAACAGTAAAACTTATTCTATATAATTTAAGATCATTTGAAGGCACACAGAACTCAGCCTTGGTACTCTAACAGTAAAACTTATTCTAATATAATTTAAGATCATTTGAAGGCACACAGAATTCAGCCCTGGTACTCTACCAGTAAAACTTATTCTATATAATTTAAGATCATTTGAAGGCACACAGAACTCAGCCCTGGTACTCTAACATTAAAACTTATTCTATATAATTTAAGATCATTTCAAGGCACACAGAACTCAGCCCTGGTACACTAACAGTAATACTTATATATAATTTAAGATCATTTCAAGGCACACAGAACTCAGCCTTGGTACTCTAACAGTAATACTTATATATAATTTAAGATCATTTCAAGGCACACAGAACTCAGCCTTGGTACTCTAACAGTAGATTTGATTCTACATATATAATTTAAAATTTTTTTGAGAAGCACAGAACTCAGCCTTGGAACTCTAGAACTTATCTGACATAAGTTATTTTCAGTTCTTGTTGATGAAGATTTTCTGGGTACCCTGAAAAAATATGTTTTTTCAGGTTGAAAGCATTAAATGAAATTTCCTTTGTCTGGCAGATGTAAGTGATAGAAATTTATAAAAACACGTCAACAGGCAATCTAATATACTGCCATAAAATGCAATTCCAGGTTATAGTTGGACATCAGTTAGTCTGCTAGTACTTTAGATAGTTGGCCATCACTGTTAGGGTGCTAATACATCAGAACATGTAGTTGATAGATGGCCATCTCTCTTAGGAAGGATAGTATTTTAGAACATGTAGTTAATAGTTATCTTTATTAGTTTGTTAGTGCTTTAGAACCTGTAGGTTAGAGTTATCTTTATTAGTGTGTTAGTACTGTAGAACATGTGGGTGATGGTTATTTTTATTATTATGTTAGTACTTTAAAGCATGTAGTTGATAGTTAGCTTTTTTAGGGTGTTAGTACTTTAGAACATGTGGGTGATGGTTATTTTTATTATCATGTTAGAACTTTAAAGCATGTAGTTGATAGTTATCTTTTTTAGGGTGTTAGTACTTTAGAACATGTGGGTGATGGTTAACTTTATTGAAACATTTATGTGATAATTTTCTTTATTAGTGTGTTAGTATATGGAGGTGATAGTTACCTCTATTAGTATGTTAGTACTTTAGAATGTGTTGTTGATAGTTATCTTTATTATCATGCTAGTACATTAGAACATGTAGGTGATAGTTATGTATATTAATGTCTTAGTACTTTAGAAAATGTAGGTGATAGTTGGCCATCTCTGTTGAGGTGATAGTACTTTGGAACATGTGGCTAATTTTTAATACATTTTGAAGTATCATAGAAAGCAGGTAAAGATATGAAAGAAAAAAATGAAAGAAGGAAGGAAAAATATAAATAAATATGTCAGTAGATAATTAGTTAATAAAGACCTAATTACAAAATGAACAAAATTTTTACAAGTGATCATTTAGTACATTTTATTCCATTGGTCTACAGTGTTTGGTTGAGACAGTGAATATTCTTGACCTAGTCTGTCAGCTTGATGAGAGCCACATCCCACGTGTGTTCCAGGAAGTCAAGCGAATGTACAGCAAGTTGTCTCAAGATCCTGCTAATGCCAGAATCATAATACATGTTCTTCAGTTTACAGTTAATCACTGTAAGTACCAAGGATGTCTCCTAATGGCCTTGTATCAATAATATCTGTGTTTGCTTATTGATCTGTCATAGGACTAAAGCATTCTTTGTCTGCAGAGGAGACAAAGTTACTATTTCAGCAAGTTTGAGGTCTTTAGGAAAAGATGTTACAGTTTAAAAGCCATTTTAAATGATTGTAAACTCAAACCACTAAACACTAGAAAGTCATTAGACCAAAATCACAATGACACCAAAATATTTGTTTTTCTCCTAGCTTTTTTCCTTCTTAATTTCCATAAAAGTAACTCAGTAAACTGACACCCTCTGCTTTTGAGATGCTAAAAGAAAGTTTCAGTCTAAGTGTTATTTTGGTATTGCCTGCCTAAACATGGTGTGACATAGCTATTACCTGTCTAATACAATGATTATGTCAGAGTTAATCTTTAAAAGCAAATTGACTCAACTATAGTATAGCATGGTAACATGTCAGGCAATGAGTTCAACAAAAGGCAGACACAATAGAGGTATCATAGCATGGTAACAGGTCAGGCAATGTGTTTAACATAAGTCAGACACAGTGGAGGTATCATAGCATGGTAACAGGTCAGGCAATGTGTTTAACATAAGTCAGACACAGTGGAGGTATCATAGCATGGTAACAGGTCAGGCAGTGTGTTCAACATAAGTCAGACACAGTGGAGTCATTGTAGCATGATAACAGGTCAGGCAGTGTGTTCAACATTAGTCAGACACAGTGGAGTCATTGTAGCATGGTAACAGTTCAGGCAGTGTGTTCAACATAAATCAGACACAGTGGAAGAATCGTAGCATGACAAAAGGTCAGGCAGTGTATTCAACATTAGTCAAACACAGTGGAGTCATTGTAGCATGGTAACAGGTCAGGCATTGTGTTCAACAAAAGGCAGACACAATGGAGGTATCATAGTATGGTAACAGGTCAGGCAATGTGTTCAACAAAAGGCAGACACAATGGAGGTATCATAGCATGGTAATAGGTCAGGCAATGTGTTCAACATAAGTCAGATACAGTGGAAGAATCATAGCATGACAAAAGGTCAGGCAGTGTGTTCAACGGAAGTCAGACACAGTGGAGTCATTGTAGCATGGTAACAGGTCAGGCAGTGTATTCAACATTAGTCAGACACAGTGGAGTCATTGTAGCATGGTAACAGGTCAGGCAATGTGTTCAACAAAAGGCAGACACAATGGAGGTATCATAGTATGGTAACAGGTCAGGCAATGTGTTCAACAGAAGTCAGACACAGTGGAGTCATCATAGTATGGTAACATGTCAGGCAATGTGTTCAACATAAGTCAGACACAGTGGAAGAATCATAGCATGACAAAAGGTCAGGCAGTGTGTTCAATGGAAGTCAGACACAGTGGAGTCATTGTAGCATGGTAACAGGTCAGCAATGTGTTCAGCAGAATCTAGACAGTGGAGACACAGGCAGATCATATGATAGCTGGTTAGACTAGGTGTTCAGCAGATTTCAGTTACGGTGGTAGAAACATCATAGCATGATAACAGGTAAGGCAGTGAATTCAGCAGTATTTAGACACAGTGGAGTCGTATCATAGCATGGTAACATGTCAGTCAATGTGTTCAGCAGAAGTCAGACACATGGAAGCTCATAGCATGGTACCAGACCAGACAAGATATGCAGAACCCTTGCCATATGGACTGATAATAAAAAATACAAGTCTTTTTTTTATATGCCTGCCAAATGAGACAGCATATAAATTTTATGACATCCATTTGTCTGTCTATCTGTATGTATGTTCATCTGCATAATACTGGCCGCCATGAATAGCCTATTATGTGCTGAAAAATGGCGTTAAGCTCAACAACAACAACAACAACATCATCTGCATGTCTATTTGTTACTATTGTTGGTTCTGTGCAATAACATTATTTTTATTCCATCTACCTTTACTAATCAGTGTGTCTGGTTTGAATTTGTTGTAATCAAGAAACTTAGTGATGTTGGTATCAGAAGGTCAAAGATGAGGATACCAGTGACTGAAAGAAGAAAAAAGGTTTCCATAAGGCATCATTAGTAAGGCTTAACAGACCTTGATCAAACATTATGGATATCTTTCACTTGTGAATGGAAATAAGCTGTTTAATATCAGTTCAAAAGGTCAGAACTCAAGGTCACTATGATTCATAGATTATAGTGTATGAACAACTTTCATTCTATTTCACAGACCTAGATTGAGCTTTGCAGATCGATTGCACTTGGAAGAATGGAAAAGCTTTATGATTTGGGTGTGATAGGGTGGCAAAGGTCAATGTCACTGTTGCTGAAAATTGTTTTCTAAACAAAAATTCAATTCTCAACCATTTAGCTTCACAAGAGATGTGCATGGTTTACTTCTGAGTAAGGAATAAGACTATTTATTTTGGGGTTACATGTTTGAATGTCAAAGTCACTGATTTGAAATAAGAAAAATAGTCCTGGCCATGTTCCTTGACCAAATTTTGTTTTTAACTTGCATTTACATTAAGAAAGAAACCTACAAAGTTAGGGCCTAAAGTTTACAGCTCAAGGTCATTGTAAGTTTATTAAAAAAAAGTTTTAATAATTTAAGTTCAAGACTACAGCATTTACTTTGACCAAATATCAAGAGTTTTGAGACCTACAGGTCAAAAATCTTGAATCAACCATGCCCATCTAGTATCTACAGGCCAGTAATCTAGAATCAACCATGCCCATCTAACACCTACAGGTCAGTAATCTTGAAACGACTGTGCTAATCAAGTACCTAAAGGTCAGTAATCTTGAATCAACCAATGTCAATCTAGTACCTACAGGTCAGTAATCTAAAATCAACCAATGCCCATCTAGTACCTACAGGTCAGTAATCTAAAATCAACCAAGCCCATCTAACACCTACAGGTCAGTAATCTTGAAACAACTGTGCTAATCTAGTACCTACAGGTCAGTAATCTTGAATCAACCAATACCCATCTAGTACATACAGGTCCATAATCTTGAATCAACCAATACCCATCTAGTACCTACAGGTCATTAAGCTTGAATCAACTATGCCCATCTAGTATCTACAGGTCAATAATCTTGAATCAACAAATGCCCATCTAGTACTTACAGGTCAGTAATCTTGAATCAACTGTGCTAATCTAGTACCTACAGGTCAATAATCTTGAATCAACCATGCCCATCTAGTACCTACAGGTCAGTAATCTTGAATAAATTGTGCTGATCTAGTACCTACAGGTCAGTAATCTTGAATTAAGCAATGCCCATCTAGTACCTACAGGTCAGTAATCTTGAATCAACCAATGCCCATCTAGTACCTACAGGTCATTAATCTTGAAACAACCATGCCCATCTAGTACTTACAGGTCAGTAATCTTGAATCAACCAATGCCCATCTAGTACCTACAGGTCAATTATCTTGAATCAACCAATGCCCATCTTGTACCTACAGGTCAGTAATCTTGAAAAAAACTGTGCTAATCTAGTACCTGCAGGTCAGTAATTTTGAATCAACTGTGCCAATCTAGTACCTACAGGTCAGTAATCATTAATCAACCATGCCCATCTAGTACCTACAGGTCAGTAATCTTGAATCAACCAATGTCAATCTAGTACCTACAGGTCAGTAATCTTGAATCAACCAATGCCCATCTAGTACCTACATGTCATTAATCTTGAATCAACCAATGCCCATCTAGTATCTACAGGTCATTAATCTTGAATCCACCAATGCCCATCTAGTACCTTCAGGTCAGTAATCTTGAATCCACCAATGCTAATCTAGTACCTACAGGTCATTAATCTTGAAACAACCATGCCCATCTAGTACCTTCATGTCAGTAATGTTGAATCAACCAATGCCCATCTAGTACCTACAGGTCAGTAATCTTGAATCAACCAGTGCCCATCTAGTACCTACAGGTCATTAATCTTGAATCAACCAATGCCCATCTAGTACATACAAGTCAGTAATATTGAATCAACCAATGTCCATCTAGTACCTACAAGTCAATAATCTTGAATCAACCAATGGACATCTAGTACCTACTGGTTAGTAATCTTGAATCAACCATCTAGTATCTACTGGTCAGTAATCTTGAATCAACCAATGGCCATCTAGTACCTACAAAGAAGATTGTTCAGCAAAGGGCAGGCATATAATGTACCATTCCTGATAATCTTGGTTTGGTTTTTATGTTGCAGGTACTGCTTTGCCTTATGATGCCAGTGAGAGTTTCAAACTCTTCTTCCACAAAATGCTGACACGGTCCTTCTCTAATCCTGCTGTGGCATTTGAGACTGTTCTTTTCATTAGGAAAAACTTGGAATTTCTCTGCTATGAGACTAATGTTCTTAGTGCTTACTTTCCCAGCATTTTAAAGGTAAGTCTCTTGACAAGGAACATAAGAACAGAAACTCTGTTAAGGTCATGAAATCAGTATAGTTTGTGTCTCTTTAGAATAAAAAAAATTGATATGGCATGTGAATTGCTAAATGGTACATGCTTTATGACAAATTATTGATGCACAAAAGATCTATGAAAACTAGCTAATGTTTTTTTTGTACAGGTGCTATATGCAAATGCTGGTGTTACATAATTTTATAATGGTGCTAAACAATGTATTCAGGTGCCACATATTTTTAAACTTGTCCAACATGCTTTTATACTGACACTATATGATTTTTTTTAATGGTACCACACTTTTTATATTGATGCTAGATGATTTTATGTTGGTGCTAAATAATTTTATACTGGTGCTACATGTTTAAAAATGGTGCCCATGCTTTTATTCTGGTGCTAGATGCTTTTATACTGATGCTACATGGTTTTATACTTGTGATAAATGATTGTATACTAGTGCTACATGATATATACTTGTGTCACATGATTTTATATTGGTGCCACATGCTATTTATACTTGTGCTACATGGTTTTATACTTGTGTTACATGGTTTTATACTTGTACTACATGGTTTTATACTTGTGTTACATGGTTTTATACTTGTGTTACATGGTTTTATATGGCTGGTCAGAATAAACCTTTCATTTGTAGCATGCAAATTGTGAGATGCTGTATGCTTCATTTAAATCACTTCATGACAACACATGGTTCTATTTATGTCCAGTCAGGATAAAGTGTTACATTTACTGCCTGCAGATTTATTAATGCTATATGTATCACGTAAATTATTTTATATAACATGTGACTTGTCAAAAGAAGATAAAAAAGTAATTTTGTGATACTTTGTCAAATAATAAAACTCAGTTGCAGTAACAGTTTGTGAGGTGTTTTGATGATGCAGAAATATGGTGAAATTTGTGGTTTATGATAAACATACACCCATTTATTTAGGAACAAAATTCAATATTAATTTCACAGTGTGGACAAAATACCATATGTATACATGTTACAGTGGACATATAGTCATTGGGGTATATGTCAAAATTTTTTTTATGCATTCTTGAGCAGAAATGTCAGTTTAGATGTGGTTAATATTAGACCATTATAGAGATGCAATGTGCCAGTGATGGATTTATATTTAATTTTTACTAACATGGTCCACATAAGGGAATCAAAGCAATTTTATATGGTTATTCATACATTCCTTAATATTCTTTGCTAACATAAATTTGATTGCTGCATGTGGACCACCATAATTTTGGTAAAATAACTCAAATTTTAGCACAAAATGACTTTTTAAACAAATATAATATCATGACTACATGCCTATGACATCATATCAAAAAACTTTTAAAAAGCTATTGCAGTTTTAAGTAACATTTTTCAACTGTTGATATATTTTCTGCTGTGGTATCATCAAATCAACAATGTTTTTGAAAATATGTGAATTGTTGGGCATTATAGTACCTACACTTTAAAACTGATGATCATATCAATGTTTTCAAGTCTTCCTCCATGTTGGATCTTTTTTTTTATACCCGATCACTTCCAAGAAACGATAACTAATTTTTTACATGTTATTTTTCATATTTTGAAAAAAAAATACTTTAAAAAATTTTTGTGTATAAAAATTGCATGAAATATGGTGTTTTATTTTTTTAAAGAAGTATACAAGTTTTTATACTAAAGGCATACTAAGAAAAACTCTTCAAATAGCTGGTTCATTTTGTAAGATAAAGATGTGTTTGATATTTAACATCTGCACACATTTTAGCATCAATTATCATTTTTTCTGAATCGACAGAAAAGTATTCTTCATAATTATTTAAAACTATAAATGATAATCTGAAAAGAATAGTAGTAAAGTATATCGAATTGTTACATGTAATTACCTTTTTTTGTCATGCACATCAAGATGGATAGACAAAAAGAGTTTGTGTTTTGTTGAGACAGACAAAAAAGATACAAAATATAATTGTATGCATCTTTCTAGATTCTGGCATGGAATCCACGAAGTTTTGTGTCTGATTTTTGTGAAATCATCCCAGCCATGCTATCACCTACCACTGCCATGGAAATTTTCCATGCTTTGCTTGACTTGCCATGTATGACTGCTTCTCTAGAGGTTATAGACAAGGTGAAGGTTATAGATCCCACATCCACCACTAGTCCCACCAGTGTGGACCTTGAACCCACAAATTCAGTAGATGCTTTCAAAAGTCTATTGTTCAGGCCAATGTTCAACTTCTTCACACGAGTTGAGGGAGGTCATGGGGACACAATAAACAGGTACAGAATGATTAAAAGTAGTTGGTCCACACATCGAGATGCATAAAGTCTGTTGTAATTACCATTTCTCTTTGTCCATCTCTATGTCCATTCACACTTATTAATTTGATTTCCAGCATTCCATAACACCATTTCTCCATCAGATGAATTACCTGATCACATTACACTCTACTACCTCCAAATCTCCCCCTTCTAGAATGATGAGAAATATCTTTAATTTATAGGTTAGCTCCCCTTTATGCCTGCTAGGTGGCCATTGTTATACCCAGATGTATCAGTTTTTAATTGCACTATCATGCTATAAAGATGTCCTCCATATAATCTATTTAATCTTGTTCTTAAATTTCATCATCCATTTGTTTTATTATCAGTGGTATAGTAACTTAAAATGTTTTATATGGTATATACAACATTTTTTTTAAATCCTGGTGAATTTATTCATATTTGTGCAATTATCATAGTGTTTGTTATTCTCACATATGATTTTGATCAATAACATTCATTTTCACTGGAAAGATTTTCAGATTCTGTACTTAACAAGTACTTAGATGTATGAAGTGGATTGCCTGAAAAGTTTACCAGTTTTAAAAATATCTTACTTTCAATTTAGAAATGATGAATTCCTTTAAAATTTTCAAGATAAAAAATGTTGAAAGAAAAAGGTTTGCTGGTTCTATTGTTATTTCTGTTATGTTTGTTTCAGCATTTTAAATTACCAGTGTACATGTTCAGAGATGAAATTATGTCATTTATTGATGTTGTTTATTGATGTTTGTGGAATTTCAGATTGAGCATTTGTCATTGTTGTACATGTTAATGTCAAACATGTAACTGAAGTACCACATGTCAATTATCCAGAACATTCGTGATATGTAAGATGGCCAATGTGGATTTAGATACAAGAGTTAGGGTCAACACTGTTTGTGTTAGCTTTGTTTCAGATGGAGTTGTCATGAACATATTTTGTTCAAAGTTTGTTGGTTAACTTTACTGGGTCTCAAATTGCAAGTAATCATTCATATTCTTGATAAACTTGAATTTTGTAAGTGAAGTTTGGACAGTTTATTGTCTTTATCCTTTTAAAGATTGACCCATGAACATAACATTTTAACAATTATGTTAGAAATCATTTGGTAATATATTTTGAAATAAAGACGTTAAATTGAATGTATTTTGAATTATTGTTTAGAGCACTTCCAGGTTATAAATAAAAAGGCATACAGGAACATGCATAATTTGCTTTAATAGATCAGTAAATGGTGACCTTGTCTATCACATTTTACATCTACAAACAGGAATACAGAGTGAGAGTGTTTA
Organism: Potamilus streckersoni; assembly: GCA_016746295.1. Classification (NCBI taxonomy): domain Eukaryota; kingdom Metazoa; phylum Mollusca; class Bivalvia; order Unionida; family Unionidae; genus Potamilus; species Potamilus streckersoni. Next base: position 787,311 of record JAEAOA010000401.1, read on the forward strand.
TTGAATAGCATTTAAGGCAGAGGAGTGACTATCCATGCTAATAGAATTTCAGATGTGCTGAATTTTTATGGAAAAAGACAATAGTAAAAGTAGACAGACTTTAAGTTTAAAGAGAAAATGACATATATATATATATATATATATATATATATATATATATATATATATATATATATATATATATATATATATATATATATATACACATGACTTGAAAGCACTGAAATTTTAATTGATAGAATTTTAATTGATAGGACTAACAAGATTACAGTATTGTAATTGCAAGTTAGTTAAAATGCTGATGGCTGTTTCATTAAAACAAACATGGGACCCAGGGAAGACACATTTAAAAGGGGGGACTCACTAATAGAGCAATTTTAAATTTTCTTGTCATTTAAATATAAACTCTGTGAAATTGAAATACCCTGCATAATATTTTTAAAAAGTTGCCTTCCTAGGTTACCATATGTACTTATGGAACAGCCCTGAATCGACTACCCTTAAACAAAAATTATTTTTTCCTCATTTATGAAAGTACATTATAAAATGGCAGTCTAAAATTCTTTTATTAACTTGTTTGAAAAATACCCTTTAACATGTAGATGAAAGCAAATACATGCCTTCATACCATTTTGTTTGTCTAAATTACCATTACTAAATACTCAATTACACAATGAAGCAATAAAGCTGTTATATGAATAAACTAAAATCTTTTTCTAACCACTAACATGAGTGCATCTATTTTCAGAGAGAGGCTTTCTTAATATATCACTCAAAACAGTTAATTGATAGGATTGCAAAGTCATGGTTTCATTATTTGTCTACGCACATGTATTAAGATCAGACATTGGTTAAATAGTATTTGCTTTGCTACCTTTTTACCATATTTTCACAAAAAGGAGTGAAAACAATTTGGACCTGATTGCTTCTTGAATTCAGCAACAAAGCATAGTCCCATATGTTGGGCCCTACATACATGGTCTGACAATAACGTAGGTTTGCTGGCCTTAGGCCACCTGGTTTTCAGAAGGACCACCAGTTTCATAAAGTTGTGTTGTTATAGGATTGTATAAATCTTTCTTTTAATTATAAACAGCAAAACTCGAAAGTGAAAAGAAATTAAAATAAAACAAAGATCATGCCTGTATGATTTAATCCAAATTATCATTGTCATTTGGGTACCTACCTTAAAATGTCATTTGGGTACCTACCTTAAATTGTCATTTGGGTACCTACCTTAAATTGTCATTTGGGTACCTATCTTAAATTGTCATTTGGGTACCTACCTTAAATTGTCATTTGGGCATTTACTTTGGTAATCATATAAGAGCATTAAGCATATAGGCAATTGACTTTTTGTCATGTGGTTTTGCAAGTTTGAAAAATGTGGAGAGTTTTTTAATCGTGTCTATCTGCTGCTCCTGCAAGACAAGAAATTTGAAATACATGTGTACAATAAAATCAAAAAAGAATGAAAATTTCAAGATACCTGGAAGCAGGAAGTTCCATGGCTAACCTAGAAGAAGAAGAATGAGATGACATATTCAGTTTGTTCTGCATTTTTATAGTTGGCAGCAATAACTTTAAATTGGTACATTCAGAACACATGAGATGAGATGGCAACCCCTGTCTATTCTGAATGTGAGGAGTCTGTTACGTTGCTGAATAAAGCAGCCTTTGGAAAACTATGTGTCATGTTTAGATATACTCATTTTGTCAAGAAACATGAATGCCCATATACTATGTGAAATTATATGAGTTGGCCAAATTTGGAAATAGGCAGTACCTGCCTGATGGACAAATATTGTCAGAAATTTGTCAGGGCTATTGCCTATAAACGTAGGGTCAGAACAGGACTATATCATTGTCTCCAGTCAGGTTTTTTCAGTTATTAGTGATTGCTGTACTGACACATTTAACAAGGAAGCAGAAATTGTATACATTCTTTCAAGTGAAAGGAAAATACTGTATTGTAAACTTTCATTTTATACTATTGAATTTAAACAATTAAACAGAAATTTAAATAAAGATCCATTTCAGTTAATAATACTGTAAGCTCTTAAACCACCAATTGAACATTAGATTCCTTCTAGTTTATTTAATTTTTTTTAATTCAATAATTAATTATTTCTTCTTAGGTTTGAATTCATTTTCTTGGTATAAAAATGTACCCAAGGTAGACATTAAAACCATCAGTAATTCTATAATGGGCCTTATGTCAGAGAAATATGGGAATGAATGGATGAAAAAGAATGTTGCAATGGGAATGGATGGTGCATCTGACAGTGATGTTGATGCTGTTTATGACGATGATGATTATGATAATCAATACTATGCACAAGATTTGTCAGCATTACAAAAAAGGGAGCATATAAATTGTTAATGAATTTAAAGTAAACTGTGATAAAATAACAACCTTGTATGCATGTTTTATTTTATTGTATAAATTTCACATTTTGTTTCAATAAGTAGATCCATAAACAAGAAAGACTTTTTATAAGTCATAAGGACTTCCAGTTTTCATAACCAGGAAGTCTTGCAGGCTTCCTTCTTAAAAAAAGTTAGTGTCAAACCCTGATACAATTGCATGGTTATGCTATATCTTGAATACTAAGATAATATTTAAACCTTGCTTTCTATGAGTTAAATATTTTCCTTAATATATCCCCACTCCCAAATTCTATTGGTAGGTGATTTTATTGTTAAATAAATTCTGTTGGTGGGTCCTGAAAGGCTTATATCACATCTAAGGGTGGCTACCCAATTTCAACACTGCCTTCCCCTGGTCCAGTGAATGTTTAAATGGAGCAAATTGTACAGAGTAGTGCTATTAACCTTTTACTGTTAGCTCTCATTTTAAACTTAGTCACTTACCATAAGTTAAAAAGCATCAAAAGTGTTATATTAAAATTTTTATTGTCTGGAGTATTCTGCAAATTAGTTTTCTTTCAATCTTCATTAAGTAAATATTTTCAACCTGAAAAATTATACAATGTTCTGGTTGACACCTTGAAGGAATGGTTTAATGATCATAATGAATATTAAAAGTTTTTATTTTTACCACCTTTAGGTCCATTGAAAATTTAAGTTCATATGTTCATTCTTGAAATTGACTGTAATTTTTAAATAATTTACATCAGAATAATAATTATTTTACTAGGGGGTGATTGCTGTCATTTGTTTTTCTGTAGGTTGGAGAGTTTTCATGCAGTTCTACAAGACATGGCTAATCATCCCAGAGTTTTAGTGTGCTCACAAATTGTTCCAGTACTTACCAGGTCTGTCATCAGTTTTAAACTACTTCCTTTCTTCCTTCCTTTTGTCTTGTGTTATGTAAGTACTAAAGTAAGGTCAGTTTTGACTCTCCTTGTGAGAAAGAATAGTCATATATTTCTATTAAAGTATTTAAAGCCTTACTGAATCTTAAATTAACAGATGTGATATGATGTGATTATGATTTTTAACATAGCTTTAAAAAATTTTCAGTCATATCACTACGATGTCTGCAGTGTGTGTGACACTCTATAGTGATGTCTAGCACTGGGGCATCATGCCGCAGATATGTAGCATGATGTCCCACCCAGTCACATTATCCTGACGCCAGGCTGACCAGTCCTAACACTAATCGCTTAATGCTGGTTGTTAATTGAGTTAGTACCATTTTTGTAAGTCTTTGTTATGACTCGACCTGGGATCAAACCTGCGACCTCTTGCATCTGAGGTGGACACTCTAACCACCAGGCCACTGAAGCAGTTAAATTAACAGATGTATTTTAGACAATGGTAAACTGATGTATAGCACATCATGTTTTGCTAGCATCAGAAGTGTAGAAAACGTTGCATTCTATTTTCAATCTCATTGTTTTAATGTCTGTCACATTTTATGACCCATGAAATCTGATTATGCCCCACCCAACAAAGATGGCAGGTGATACCTTATTTGGTTCCATCCTGCCGTCACACTTTTGTTTCTGGAGCAGAACTCTATTATCAGTAATTATATTTGATTAAGACTTTGTATAGTGAACCATATGATCCTTTTGTTATTCTTTCTCTATGAAATTTGGTATTAGACTAGTGGCTCCGATGTTTGTTTTGCTATTCTGTCGCAATGATATTGGGTACATATATTAGACTAGTGGTACTGATCTGCCTTTTATTATTCACCATTCTTTACTTGCAGTATTTTAAAATAATTTTGCCTTTTTATTTATTTATCCAGAACTTTAAAACACTAACTGTACCACTTCAATGGCCTAGTGGTTAGAGCATCTTTCTTGAATGCAGGAAGTTGCAGGTTTGAACCCCAGACAAGTCATACCAAAGACTAGTAAAATTGGTTGTGACAGCTGCCTCACTAGGCATTCAGCATTAAGAGGTTAGTGTTAGGACTGGTTGGCCTGGTGTCAGGATAATGTGACTCGGTGGAACATCATTCTACATGTCTGTGGCATGATGCCTCATTGTTAGACATCACTATAAACTGCCACACCACAGACATCATAGCAATATGACTGAAAATTATTAAAGCTATGTTAAAAATCCAACACTCAACACCCCCACACTGTATGTAACTTGATACACATAGACTTTTGGCAGGAATTTACACATTTTATACAAATCTGCTTGTCCTGAACAAGATGTCTGGCAAATAGAACTTGCCCAAAACATAATACCCAAAACTGGTAAAAAAAATAAGATAAATAAAGTATGATATACATTAAGGAAATTGTTTTGTATTTATTTAAAGTTTTGTTTTATTTTTATTTGATCTTTTATGAAAACTTATTTTTGTCCACTGAATTGTTTGCCAAGTGGTAAATATGTATTGGTCTCCTGTCATTATCACGTAAACAACACATAATAAAACTGTTGGATTCTGCCACATTTTCATAACATCAATCACGATTTGAACAAAATTCTCCTGGTAGTTAATTGTTACAGAAGAGTGCCTTTTATTTCCAAAACACACTTGCTAAAGAAGTCTCACAAGTGTATTATCAACAATTAACCTACTCAAAATAAAATCAGCATCATGCATCAGAACAATTTTTGAAAATCCATTAGTTGGCTACATACAAATATTATGATCCAAATGTAACCAATAAATTAAAATGTAAACATTTATTGCTTATTAGTCAAAACTTTCTTTAATTAGCATCTATTCACATTTTCAAGTCTGTGCATTGTCATTGACTGCAAGATAGAAATAACACATAGATGAAAGAAAGTATTTTCAGTTATTTTGAAGAAGAATGCATTACATATAAATCCTAAATAAAGGTGCTGATGTTTGTACTGTGGCATGATTGCAGGGTATAAAACTTGCAGAAAATAAAGCACTAAGAACTGAATTTGACCCCCTGTCAGTAAAATACAGTTAGATTCATTCCTAATTTCTGATTCTTATTTCCTATGATCTTATTTTAAATATCGGTCTGTAGATGTGTTTAATATTGTGTTTAGATATAATTTGAGAGGATACAATTGTTGGATTATTCATTGGAATTACAAAGTGCTCTTGACTCTGGAGTAAATATTATTCTGGGATTATTGTGAATTTATTTAAAGGAGTTCAGGACAATGCCATTGTGATACATCAAGGCACATTAGCATATTATAAGACCTGGTTTTAATTCAGAACACTTGATTCTTTTGGACTTGTGGAGAATTTTTTAGGACTGTTTTGGAGTTAATTTAAAATAGTTTAAGTTCCTCTTAAATTTTCATTTTATGACTTAGAGAATTAAATTATTTGTGAAGTATTATAAAACTTTTGGTTTTGCTTCTTTCTTTTTTTTAGATTAGGTCCCTAGAGTCATATTACGTCAATTTATGAAACAAGTCAAATAATTTCTGGCATTCTCATCTATTGGCAAGCAAAAGATTCAACAAGTTCAGATACATAAATACTATTGGAATTAGCACCAGTATAAAATTATATTCACCACATTGGTCTTTTATTTGACCAAACTGCAGAAAAGTGAAGTGAATGACTTTGGAATACATTCAAATGCAGTGGTTGTTAAGTTTTCATTTGCATGACATTCAACATAAGTTGTGTAGTCATGAGTTACTATTACAAGTGTTATATATATGAAAATTATGACAAGGGTGTATTAACATAAATAACAGTGTTTTATATATATATATATATATATATATATATATATATATATATATATATATATATATATATATATATATATGAAAATTATGACAATTGTGTATTAACATAAATAACAGTGTTTTATATATATATGAAAATTATGACAATGGTGTATTAACATAAATAACAGTGTTATATATATATGAAAATTATGATATGGGTATATTAACATAAATAACACAGTGTTATATATATGAAAATTATGATATGCATATGTTAGCAGTGTTACATATATGAAAATAATGACAAGGGTGTATTATTATAAATAGCACAGTGTTATATATATGAAAATCATGATACGGGTATATTAACATAAATAACAGTGATATATTTATGAAAATTATGATATGCATGTTACATATATGAAAATTATGACAAGGGTGTATTAACATAAATAACACAGTGTTATATATATGAAAATTATGATACGGGTATATTAACATAAATAACACAGTGTTACATATATGAAAATTATGACAAGGGTGTATTAACATAAATAACAGTGTTATATAAATGAAAATTATGATATGGGTATATTAACATAAATAACACAGTGTTATATATATGAAAATTATGATATGGGTATGTTAGCAGTGTTACATATATGAAAATTATGATATGTTCATAATAACATCAGTAACAGTGTTACATATATAAGCACTATGATATGGGTATAATATCATAAATAACACAGTGTTACATATATGAAAATTATGATATGTGTATAACATAAATAACAGTGTTACATATATGAAAATTATGATATGGGTGTATTAACATAACAATGCTACATGTATGCAAATTATGATATGGGTGTATTAACATTACATAGTAGCCATGTGATAATTATGAAATCGTTGTAAAATCCTTTGTTTGCCTAATAGACCTTTTTGTTGGGTGGGTAATAATGATGATTTTCTAGATGTTAAAATTCAGAAGCTATCATTATGCACAGAAAAATCTTGTATTAAATCAGCCACGAATGGTGGCATTTTCAGAAATAGCTTGTTTTAGAAAATGTGGAATAATGTGAATTCAAGCTGTACTCTTGAAGATATTTATGCATTCATATTTTTCAAGGGTGTGGTTTTCTGTAATTTTGGAGAAGACACATAGTGAGTTTGTGTCTCATCTGCTTCCTGTACTGATGGAAAGAACTAATTTGCTGTTTCGAATACCTGAATTTCAGGACGACATCAAAAAGTGAGTATAAATATATATATATATATATATATATATATATATATATATATATATATATATATATATATATATATATATATATAGACACACACACACATTACCACAAAGTTCTAAAAAGAGAAAACAAGATTAATTAGAAAATAAGGTAGTCAAATGATATTTTAAACTAAAGTTATTAGGTAGCCTTGAAAGTAAGATGCCTGAAATAATTTATTCTTTTAGAGAATGTTTATAATTTGGAGAATCCTCAGAATTAAAAAATATTAAAACATATATTCCTGCAATTGGAGAAAACAGCAAAATTCAGTTAAGGTAGTGATCATTTGATTGGTGTTGGGGGGCTGGAATTTACTTTTGAAATGTATTTTTTCATTTATCTCAAGATAATTTGTTTCCAAGCAATATAATGGATTACATTTTGTTTAAAAAGATCAAAGCAAGAATATTTTTTCAAGCTGGGTGCCAGAGTTTTTTTTATTATAAATTCATCAGGTTACACCCCTGCTGAATTAAATGGTTAGTCCTTAACTGTTCATAAAATAATTCTGATTGCTCAAGCTTTATTGACAAAGATGAATTTCATTGTTTGAATACATTTTGTCATAATCTATATCTTATGCTACTGACAACAAAAGTCCTATGCCTACTTAAAATTATTTTAAATTATAAAGCACTAAGTTCTTATGCATCCCCATACAAAAAAAGGATGTGCAAATAATTTGTTATTTCTACTTTACAGTAGTATATTCAAATTTTATATCAAATATGCTTTACTACAATGAACTATATCAGATGAAAAGGAAAGTATTGGAGGGTATCAATTACTTGACATATAACAAAGAATTTTCAGTCCATATAAATGTGAAATGATTCCTTTATTTGGGCAGGATTATCTCCGAATACTTATTGTTGCTCTTGAAGAAATTTCCAGAGGTGTTTGTGACCCAGCTGAATGAAGTCATTGAGTTTTTGACTGGTACACGTAACATTATAGGCAAAGAGGACTTCTTCACTAACCTAGTAAGTCATAGTACCAGTCAAAAATGTATACTGTATAAGACATAATACTCTTACTGTGGTCTGAAAAAAATATTTTTAAGGAAAATTTTGTGAAGTTAAATCTGATAATAAGCAGAATGAACAATGTCTTAATCGTGGTATGTATTGTTAGAATAGTTAGTTCCATCTGACATTGTTGGATACTCATTGTTGGAAGTGCATTATCTGCCAATATGGTTGCATTGAAGAATACAAATGCAAGATTTTTTTTTTGACAGGTTTAACCAACAGAGTAATGTGGTAATAAGACACAAGTCATACATGATGGTAAATTATAAGAATATCTGGATATTTTAGGCAGGTTTTTCTATTAAATAAGTCATACTGAGTTTGAGACATGCATTGAACAAGGAATATTTTTCATTGGAGTTTTGAACACAAGAAAAAGGTCAGCACTTATTAAGTACATGTAGATTCTACATTGAATATGGTATATTCATTATTACATTATATGTAATAGTAAAAACTGGGATGTTTTTGTATCTGTCCTATTTAAGGGAAAGAAAAAAATTGATTGTTGTACATGAAATCTATATGGGAGTAGATGTATTGAAGAATTTGTTTTAAAGCCTGCAACTAACATCACAGACTATGAGCAGCAAGTCTTTTTTTCTGACAGTGTAAAAAACCCCAGTGCAATCAAAAGTGTTAGAATTGGTTGTTATATCAAGGAAATGTCTGAAAATAGACCTATCGAGTTTGGACCCTAAAATATATTATAATGTATTTATGATAGAAAATACATAAGCAGAATTTGTGTCAAACATTTACATGCTTGACAAAGTAATTCTTGTACTCCAATGTTTTACTTAGCAACTGTTAATGTATTTGGAGACTCATTTTTTTTTCACAGCTTGGTTTGTATTTGAAACAATGGAAGAAAGCAATCATACAGTTTTTAACACAAGAATTTGTTTGTCATAGCTGCTCTTTTTTATGTGAGTCAGGTTTGGGCAGTCGGGGAGTACTTCTGTCTGACCAGTGGTGAGTCCTGTGCACCAGAGAAGATTTGTCAGATGTATGAGTGTCTGGAAGTCTTGTCTTACGAAGTGTCAGGGATTACAGCCTCAACTCCAGCAGCAGAAGCCCCCTTCAGCATCAAAGTTGTGTCTGTGCTCATGTCAGCCATTGCTAAGGTAAAAGAATGTAATATTTAATGTCATGGTAACTAAATTAAACACTTATTATTTGTGTTTATCATTATTGAATGTGTATTTATTTGAAGTAGGATATGTTTTGTCTCAAAGCATTCATATTATGTTATTTTTCCCATTTAGCATAATACAGCCATTGCCAGTGGAAAGTGATGACTATGTCAAAGTGGTGTTCATATTTTGATTGTAATTTCGAAATATGGTTGCCTGTCTTTATTACAGATTTTTATGTCAGAGGTTCTTTAAATGGTTTGATCAATACCTAGGTGGGCAGATAACTTTTACCTAAAACATGGGGAGGGCTGGATTTGTAAGGTAGTAGGTATTAGTATTTCTCCTATAGTATTATGATTGGTATGTATTCACAAGAAAATATATTTTACTAGAAAAAATGAGTTTCTATGTCTTCAGGTCACTGCCTAATTTCAAAAGATCTACTAATGGTGTAAAATGTACATGTTTAATGTCCTATGCATCGTTGGGCAAACATAAGATTCAAAGTACTGAATATTTATTTTAAAGTTACCACTCACAGTATATTTTTTAAAGTTATCACTTATGATATTTAAATTTTCACACTTAAGCTCACTGCTGTGGAGTAGGTGACATCTATCATCCTACCATTGCTGTTTGCTTATGTTCAGCCTTACAGTTTATCAATCATTTCTTCCTTGGTCCTAAGCAACAGTTTGGAGTGGGTTTCATAGTACCTACCCCATGTGGAGGGGTCATGGGGGGATAACTTTGCACATGTGCATTTGTTGTATTTTCAGTTTATTCATTTAACTCAGGAAGTTCTGTTCATGCAATTATCATCAAAAGGTCACATTGGACTACATTTCATCGGCTTAAGTTAACTAATGTGTTTAGCTCACAACAAAAAGTGTTCTTTCAGCCTTGTGTATTTACTATTATACCTAAATTGATGAAACTTGGTGAGAGGATGCAACTTGCTGAGTGCTATACCCTTATAACAGAAAAAGCTCATGGTGACCTATATTTAATACTTTACTAACTTGAATTCAGTCTCAAGCACCATTAATGGTAGAAGTATGAAACTTGATGAGTGTCTACATCTCTGTTAGAACCACACCCTTGGAGAAAATGAAGGTCATGGTGATCTAAAATTCACATTTACTGGCTTATGTTATTTTTTATCTATATTATTATACCTGGAATCATGAAACTTTCTGGGAAGATGCATAACTCTCATCTCCAAAGCAGGTCTCTGTAATAAAACTTAAACTCCTCATTTTTCAATCTTTAAACTGGATGATTATATGTATAGTGTCAAAAATCCTGCGATGGATAGCTACCATACTTGGATTGTATAATCGGGAAGTTTTGTCCTTTCATATCCTTGTACCCTACTCTTCATCTGACCTCAGGCAAGGTCAATGCTATTTGAAATTCTTTAAGTTCATTATTTGGAGCTTTTCCTTGAATTGAGAAGCCCCCCAAACCCAGGAAGTGATAGCTATCAATATTGTACTATAGTATCAGCGCCCTCTGCTTTTTATATTCATTTACCATGAATCTCCATCTTATACTTAGATAAGGTCAGGGTGAGGTGAAACTGAAAGCATTTGAGAAGCAAACGGTTCAATGAATTTTTTGTTGTTTATACAGTTTGTATTACAGAGAAGACTTTTGTGGAGAATCTAATGACAGTATAAAATTAAATGGTTTTATATTGTCCACATATAAATAAAAGCTCTCCTCCTCAGCAAAAAAAACTTAGATATTTTTAAACTCTCAAATGGACTCAAATTAAAGCCAAAAATTACTATTTACATGCAGCTAGCAAGCAGACGACAGGACCTGACCCCAAGAGCGATTCTGTGTCTGACAAAGATGGCACAACAGCACCAAAATGACTTCCTTGAGAAAGATACACAGGGTATTCTTATCAACAGAGCCCAGGAACTTATAAACCTGCTCAAGCTGCCAAAGTAATCATCCCTTTATAGACATATTCATGGATACATATCACCACAGGGTATTCTTTTTAACAGGGATATTCAAACACAGGGTATTCTTATTAACAGGGATATTCAAACAAAGGGTATTCTTTTTAACAGGGATATTCAAACACAGGGTATTCTTTTTAACAGGGATATTCAAACACAGGGTATTATTTTTAACAGGGATATTCAAACACAGGGTATTCTTTCAACAGGGATATTCAAACACAGGGTATTATTTTTAACAGGGATATTAAAACACAGGGTATTCTTTTTAACAGTGATATTCAAACACAGGGTATTCTATTTAACAGGGATATTCAAACACAGGGTATTCTTTTTTAACAAAGAAATACAATTCTACACCTGGTATTCTTTTTAACAAGGATATTCGTAGTTATAGATCTAGAGTATTGTGTTAACAGGGGCACAGAAACTTAAAAAGTGCTCTTATTTCCAAAAAATAATCATCTCTGTGTGATCTTACATGAGTGCTCATTCAAATGAAATTCATGAAACAAGTCAAATGATTTCTGCCTATTGTGAATGGGTAAAATGTAAGATTGTTTTTTACATGATGAAAAATACTGATTTTATTTTTCCATACAGCAGAATAGTGTAGTAAAATGACATTGAAATGCATTCAGAATCCTTGCTTATTTCACCTTTCTTTCTATTCATGACATTATGTCATGATGTGTTGTAACATGTTTTACATATATGAAAATTACCATATAGATATATATTAATGTAAACAACACATTGTATATTAATGTAAATAACACAGTGTATATTAATGTAAATAACACAGTTACATGAAAATTATCATATAGGTATATTAATGTAAATAACACAGTGTTTATTAATGTAAATAACACAGTTACATGAAAATTATCATATAGGTATATTAATGTAAATAACACAGTGTTTATTAATGTAAATAACACAGTGTTTATTAATGAAAATAACACAGTTACATGAAAATTATCATATAGGTATATTAATGTAAATAACACAGTGTTTATTAATGTAAATAACACAGTTACATGAAAATTATCATATAGGTATATTAATGTAAATAACACAGTGTTTATTAATGTAAATAACACAGTGTTTATTAATGAAAATAACACAGTTACATGAAAATTATCATTTAGGTATATTAATGTAAATAACAGTGTATACTAATGTAAAAAACAGTTATATACATGAAAATTATCATATAAGTGTGTTAATGTAAATAACACAGGAACCATGAGATAAAATAAACATACAGTGGTCCCTCTCATGAACATCCTCCCCTTGACCAGTGGTCACCTGCTTTTTATGGTCAGAATCCAGTGGCATGTACATGTGTGTTTAAATGGATGCCTTAAGTGTGGCCACCTCTTAAATGCAACCAGTAGCAAGCATACCTTTGCAATAAATTTACCCCACATGAGCAGCCACATTTTTTCCAACAGTCTAATAAAGAATCAGAATGTGTTTCATACAGATTAGTAAGTAATCTGATTATCATTACTGTCATGCAATGCTTACGTCAAGTTTTCTTACTAATATAATTTTTGGCTTTTTATTGTGCCAGTAATTGGCAAAAATACAATAGCTATAAGCTGAGATTTGCAGATCATTGAGCACTAGCATTAAAATGATAAAATAGTCATTTTGGTTTCCCTTAGTTTTTGTTACAGTTGAGAATTAGTAGCTAATATTACCAACGATAATTATTATGATTACATGATTACAAAGCTAACCTCCCTGAGTTGCCATTTCATTCAGCACAAACTTGTGTGCTTTTAAAATGGTATGATAGCTTCTTTGGCTTCTATACCACAAAGAGAAAAGAGATGCAAATTCAGCATGGTACCAGAGTAAAGATGAATAATCAAATGACAAGATAATATCCTTTATGAGAACAGGGTATTTCATTTAAATGTTACAAATTGTTTAACTGGTGGTATGGTTGGCAACATAGGGATAGGTTATTTATTGCAGAATGTTGAAAACATTATCAAGGGAGAAAAAAACTCAGTTTAGAAGAAAAAGTCAAAGAAATTTGACTAAACAAAAAGGGGTGTGTTTGAGTATCCTTGTCCAAAACATTTAATATTGGAAAAACTGAAATGAACAAAATTACAAATAAAATAATAAAGATAAGGAATATATTCTGCAGGAATGGAAATATAGAATGGATGGATAAAGATTCTTAAGCCATTATATTCACAGTGATTTAAATGACAAGGTCTTCAACTAGTTTTGAATTGTGCATGCTAAGAACATTATGCTTACTGGGAAAAGTTACCAATATTAGGACACTTGTAAGAACTAGGTCCACAGACAGGATTTTTGGGCCCTAGAAAACTGGGAAAAGTTACCAATATTAAGACACTTGTAAGAACTAGGTCCACAGACAGGATTTGTGGGCCCTAGAAAACTGGAAAAAGTTACCAATATTAAGACAGTTGTAAGAACTAGGTCCACAGACAGGATTTGTGGGCCCTAGAAAACTGGGAAAAGTTACCAATATTAAGACACTTGTAAGAACTAGGCCCACAGACAGGATTTGTGGGCCCTAGAATACTGGGAAAAGTTACCAATATTAAGACACTTGTAAGAACTAGGTCCACAGACAGGATTTGTGGGCCCTAGAAAACTGGAAAAAGTTACCAATATTAAGACAGTTGTAAGAACTAGGTCCACAGACAGGATTTGTGGGCCCTAGAAAACTGGGAAAAGTTACCAATATTAAGACACTTGTAAGAACTAGGCCCACAGACAGGATTTGTGGGCCCTAGAATACTGGGAAAAGTTACCAATATTAAGACACTTGTAAGAACTAGGTCCACAGACAGGATTTGTGGGCCCTAGAAAACTGGGAAAAGTTACCAATATTAAGACACTTGTAAGAACTAGGTCCACAGACAGGATTTGTGGGCCCTAGAAAACTGGGAAAAGTTACCAATATTAAGACACTTGTAAGAACTAGGTCCACAGACAGGATTTGTGGGCCCTAAAAAACTGGGAAAAGTTACCAATATTAAGACACTTGTAAGAACTAGGCCCACAGACAGGATTTGTGGGCCCTAGAATACTGGGAAAAGTTACCAATATTAAGACACTTGTAAGAACTAGGTCCACAGACAGGATTTGTGGGCCCTAGAAAACTGGAAAAAGTTACCAATATTAAGACAGTTGTAAGAACTAGGTCCACAGACAGGATTTGTGGGCCCTAGAAAACTGGGAAAAGTTACCAATATTAAGACACTTGTAAGAACTAGGCCCACAGACAGGATTTGTGGGCCTTAGAATACTGGGAAAAGTTACCAATATTAAGACACTTGTAAGAACTAGGTCCACAGACAGGATTTGTGGGCCCTAGAAAACTGGGAAAAGTTACCAATATTAAGACACTTGTAAGAACTAGGTCCACAGACAGGATTTGTGGGCCCTAGAAAACTGGGAAAAGTTACCAATATTAAGACACTTGTAAGAACTAGGTCCACAGACAGGATTTGTGGGCCCTAAAAAACTGGGAAAAGTTACCAATATTAAGACACTTGTAAGAACTAGGCCCACAGACAGGATTTGTGGGCCCTAGAAAACTGGGAAAAGTTACCAATATTAAGACACTTGTAAGAACTAGGTCCACAGATAGGATTTGTGGGCCCTATAAAAAATTCTCCAGTAGGCTTCTATGAATTAAAAAAAAATTCTTCTCTTTGGCAGTTGGTCCCTGACCATTGTGGTCCCTGGGATTTTGTCCTAGTTTAACCACTCTGTCTGTAGCCATTGTAAGAACATACTGATGATTTTTAAATATTTAAAAAAACAACAACATTAGTATCTATATTTATCACAACAGGCATATGATTTTTTAATGAAAATATTAAATATTCAGAATTGGTTATGACTTACTTCATTTGTAATTACTACTCACAAAAATGATCCTTCCTTGAAAGGCCACCCCTCTTATAAGGCCACTTTTCTGTTGCAGAAGGGGTATCCTTATAAGAGATGGACCACTGCATGTTCACACACACACACACACACACACACACACACACACACACACACACACTGTTGTACATAGAACCAAGAAAGTTGATGTGTTCCAATCAGTTTATAATCTATCTGGCACACATAGAGATTATTTTTCCCATTAAGCTTGGTGTAAGAGGCTACTAGCATTTTTTGCAATTCTATAAATCACACAGTTTTAGTGACTTAACATTTTGGCAAGTATCACTGGTGAAGTAATATTTTGTATTCACTTAAAAATTGGTTCCATAAAAACCATAAGTAATGACAGTTCCAGAAATGGGATTAAATACCAGTAGTCCCCATTTTATAAGCACTGTGTTATGATTATTGTCTATAGTCACCTATAAGTCAAGCTCAACTGCAAACTGCATAGACCCAGATCTGCAAGTGTATTTTATGATGGCAGATCTGGGGACTATGAAGTTTGACAGGAAAACAAACAACACATACCCTCATCTGCTGGCACATTATCAGGGTCTATGCTTTTGCAGTTGAATGCAATTAATAAGCAGTTGGACCAAACTTATAAGCAAGATTATATGGTAGTTGGACATATGGACATTGTTTTTGAGAAATACTAATTGATGTTTTGTCTTTTTTTTTTAAGATCCCTCTCTGTCACACAGCAATATTTATTGCAATTTTGCGGTTATATTATTTCTCATGTGTTTGAATCAACCAATCACAATTCATTTCAATTATATTTACTTAGTCTAGCATAAAAATTTAGAGTAAAGCCATTAGGCCTGTCACAAAAATGTATGTCAGTAAGTAAAAAACAGAAATGTTGTGATTTATTGTATTTAATACACATTAGTTTTCATATAAATAAACATATTGGATGTTTTTTTGGTTTAACACCCCAGGCAAAATTGATTAGGCCTGAGATCATAACACTCTGCCCTTGAGACTGAGTTAGCTAATTAAAAGTGACCTTACAAAAGGAAAAGGAGACTTTTGTAATTGTTAGACATGTTACAGTAGTAAAGTGTTTTGAGATTGGCTAACATGAATCTCAAGGTTATTAAACTCAGGTCAGAAGTTGCATCATTTCATGGCATGATAAGCACAGAGATCAAAGTTGCATCATTTCATGGCATGATAAGCACAGAGATCATTATCAAAGACTACTTTTTGATTGCTGATATTTTCATAATGATACACAGTCTGTACAGTTATGCTTATGTTGACATTCAGTTGCAACTCTCTAATAATGATTGTGAACTTCTCTAACTTTAAAAGTAGCATTTCTTGCTCTCCCATCAACACACATCTGTTTTGTAACAAATTGAACAGTTCTGATGCTGTCCAATGTAAAGTGCTTGTGAAAGATATTATAATTTTAAATGGAACAGTTATGTATGAGAATACAAACCTTCCTCATTATAACATAGTCCATGGGATAAATTGAGCATACCACCTTCCAGTGAGATAATCTTATTATGAAGTATGTGATAAATATAATTTTACAACTTCTTAATGAAGTGGGGTCCATGACCTTACACATCATATCTGTACTATAAGGTGTGATCTGACAGTGAGGGAGCAGTGTACTCATTATTATATAGCATTTCACTTCATTATATTCAGAGTATCATACCATAAATACCTTATACCATTCTTTGAAATAACACCCAACATTGTCACATGACAAGGTCCTTGAGTAATGTTAATTCGTCTTCATTTTAAGTTTGATAATATCCATTTCATATAAATGTATCAAACTCATTGAATACTTTGTAAGTGGCTTGTGGCATAAATCTAACAAGGCTTGTGTAAGATATTTAATTGATGGCATATATTTCATTCTATTCAAGAGCAGTATGTACATGCATTGTCACTTATTCTAATGAACAGCACTGAAATCTTTCTTTTTTTGTTTTATAGTTTTGCATCTGTGATACTAGGTCCAAAACAACAGCTTAAAAACCAAAGGTAAGATATGTACATTATATACTAGCTTAATTGATTGTTATTTTCTATCCGTTGTATAACAACAACTACTATTGATTGATCAGTGAGAAAAACATAGAACTTGGATGAAACTGCTGTCCATGGGTGCGTGGCTATTAGTTTGTACATGAGCCAGTTCTGGTATTAAACCCAGTATGGAGTTTCAAATGGAACGTGTTAGTGCCAGTTATGAAATCAAACCCAGTCCTGCAGAGTTCCAAAGTAATGCCAGTTATGGAATCATACCCAGTCCTGCAGAATTCCAAAGGTAATGTGTTTGTGCCAGTTATGGAATCAAATACAGTCCTGCAGAATTCCAAAGGTAATGTGTTTGTGCCAGTTATGGAATCATACCCAGCACTGCAGAATCACTACAATTTACAGTCATGAATAAAAATGACAAAAATTATAGATACATGTATACATAATACCAGTGTGCATGTTGATGTGTGTCTGTACACAGCATGCACTTTGATTTGTCTGTACCAAGTATGAATGTTGATCTATATCTGTGTCCAGTATATATATTTTGATCTATGTATTTACACAGTATACATGTTGATCTATGTCAGTATCCAGTATGCATATTGATCTGCCTGTACACAGTATGCATGTTGATCTATGTCAATAGCCAGTATGCATATTGATCTGCCTGTACAAAGTATGCATGTTGATCTATGTCAGTAGCCAGTATGCATATTGATCTGCCTGTACAAAGTATGCATGTTGATCTATGTCAGTATCCAGTATGCATATTGATCTGCCTGTACAAAGTATGCATGTTCTATGTCAGTATCCATTATGCATATTGATCTGCCTGTACACAGTATGCATGTTGATCTATGTCAGTAGCCAGTATGCATATTGATCTGCCTGTACAAAGTATGCATGTTGATCTATGTCAATAGCCAGTATACATGTTGATCAGTCTGTAACCAATTATGTATTTGGATTTGTGGGTACTTAGTATGCATGCTGATCTGTATATGTACCCTGTATATATATTGATCTCTATCTGTACACAGTATGCATGTTGATCTGCCTGTGCACAGTATGCATGTTGATCTATGTCAATAGCCAGTATACATGTTGATCAGTCTGTACCAATTATGTATTTGGATTGATTTGTCTGTACCCAGTATGTACGTTGATCTATATCTATACCCTGTATATATGTTGATCTTTGCATGTACCTAATATACATGTTGAATTATATCTGTATCCAGTATATATATAGTCAACATGCATGTTGTTATATCTGTGCCCAGCATTGATATTATTCTGTCAGTAACCAAAATGCTTGTTGTACTCAACTTATGTGTTGATCTCTGTCTGTAGCCAGTGGGCATGTTGATATGTCTGTACCCAGCTTACATGTTGATCTCTGTCTGTAGCCAGTTGGCATGTTTATATGTCTGTACCCAGCTTACATACCAAGCTGTAAGAAGTGTCATGAGCAGCAAATGCCCCTCTACATTCCTTCATAGACTTGACAAAGGCGTTTGACCTGGTTAGCTGGAGCAGACTCTTCAAACTCCTGAAGAAGGTTGGCTGCCCCCCTCAATTGCTCGCTGTCATCACATCGTTTCACCAGAACACTTAATGCACAGTGTACTTCAACGGCGCAACATCAGAGGCCTTCCCAGTCAGCAGTGGAGTAGAGCAGGGTTGTGTCCTTGCACCAACCCTTTTTGCCATCTTTTTCTCCGTGCTCCTCCAATACGCCTTCAAGGACTGCAGCAAGGGAGTGTACATTCATACCAGGGAAAATGGCATACTGTTCAACATCAAACATCTCCGTGCAAAGACCAAAGTTACAGAGGTTCTCATCCGTGAATTGCTCTTCGCTGACGATGCAGCTCTGACATCACATACGGAAGAAGGACTTCAGCAGCTGGTATGTTGCCTCTCACACGCCTGTAAAGAGTTCGGATTGACCATCAGTTTGAAGAAGATGAATGTCATGGCGCAGGATGTAGACTCCCCGCCAACCATCACCATTGATGGGTACAACCTTGAAGTTGTTGAGAACTTTACATACCTTGGGTCCACCATCTCCAGCTTGCTCTCCATTGATGATGAGGTGAACGGCAGGATTGCTAAGGGTCTGGAACAATCTCATCCTCACTCATCCTCAAAGCGAGGCATGGACCACCTACACGAGCCACGAAAGGAAACTCAATAGCTTCCATCTGAGATGCCTGCAGCGCTTTCTGCACATCCAGTGGCAGGACAAAGTACCCAACATGGAGGTTCTGGAACGGGCCAGCATGAATAGCATGTTCACCATCCTCAGCGAGAGGCACCTTTGATGGCTCGGCCACGTCAGGAGAATGGATACAGGCCGCATTTCCAAGGAATGGATACAGGCCGCATTCCCAAGGACCTGTTATACGGAGAGCTAGCAGAAGGCACACAACCAACTGGATGGCCACATCTGCGATATAAAAATGTCTGCAAAAAGGACATGAAAAAGGTCAACCTCAGCGTCAACAACTGGGAGAGCTGTTCTAACAACCGCTATGAGTGGCGACTTGTTGTGAGACAAGGCATTTAGAAAGCCGAAGAAGGAATAATTGCAAACCTCGCTACAAGGAGAGCTAAGAGGAAGGCAAACCAACATCAGCTCCAACAAGAATCCATCTTTAACTGCAGCAAGTGCAACAAAGATTGTCACGCAAGGGTCGGACTCTTCAGCCACTTGCGACGGTGCAGATAAGGCACCAAAACAGGGAGCTACACCATCATCTCTCAAAGATGGATGGATGCCAACACAACACCCAGCTTACATGTTGATCTCTGTCTGTAGCCAGTTGGCATATTGATATGTCTGTACCCAGCTTACATGTTGATTTCTGTCTGTAGCCAGTGGGCATGTTGATATGTCTGTACCCAGCTTACATGTTGATCTCTGTCTGTATCCAGTGGGCATGTTGATATGTCTGTACCCAGATTACATGTTGATCTCTGTCTGTAGCCAGTAGGCATGTTGATATGTCTGTTCCCAGATTGCATGTTGATCTCTGTCTGTAGCCAATGGGCATGTTGATATGTCTGTACCCAGATTACATGTTGATCTCTGTCTGTAGCCAGTGGGCATGTTGATATGTCTGTACCCAGCTTATACATTGATCTCTGTCTGTAGCCAGTGGGCATGTTGATATGCCTGTACCCAGATTACATGTTGATCTCTGTCTGTAGCCAGTGAGCATGTTGATATGTCTATATCCAGATTGCATGTTGATTTCTGTCTTTAGCCAGTGGGCATGTTGATATGTCTGTACCCAGATTGCATGTTGATCTCTGTCTGTAGCCAGTGGGCATGTTGATATGTCTGTACCCAGATTGCATGTTGATCTCTGTCTGTAGCCAGTGGGCATGTTGATATGTCTGTACCCAGATTGCATGTTGATCTCTGTCTGTAGCCAGTGGGCATGTTGATATGTCTGTACCCAGATTGCATGTTGATCTCTGTCTGTAGCCAGTGGGCATGTTGATATGTCTGTACCCAGATTGCATGTTGATCTCTGTCTGTAGCCAGTGGGCATGTTGATATGTCTGTACCCAGATTGCATGTTGATCTCTGTCTGTAGCCAGTGGGCATGTTGATATGTCTGTACCCAGATTACATGTTGATCTCTGTCTGTAGCCAGTGGGCATGTTGATATGTCTGTACCCAGCTTACATGTTGATTTCTGTCTGTAGCCAGTGGGCATGTTAAATTTATGAACATGCAGTATGCAGTATTTATGAATATACCATGGTATACCATAATTATGTTAGGAAGTATGTGTGTGTGTGTTTGTGTGTGTGTGATTTATATTTTTAATATATCTTTAACAATTTTTCAGTCATATCACTACAATGTCTGCAGTGTGACAAAAATAGTGATGATCATCACTGGGGCAACATGCTGCAGACATGTGGCATCATGTCCAACCCAGTCACATTATCCTGACACAATACAATCAGTCCCTGTATACACATTGATCTGTCTGTACCCTATATGCATATTGATCTATGTCTGTACCCTGTATGAATGTATGAATATTGATCTGTGTCTTTACCCTGTATGTATATTGATCTATGTCTGTACCCTGTGTGCATATTGATCTATGTCTGTACCCTGTATACATATTGATCTATGTCTGTACCCTGTATACATATTGATCTATGTCAGTACCCTGTATACATATTGATTTATGTCTGTACCCTGTATGCATATTGATCTATGTCAGTACCCTGTATGCATATTGATTTATGTCTGTACCCTGTATACATATTGATCTATGTCAGTACCCTGTATGCATATTGATCTATGTCAGTACCCTGTATGCATATTGATTTATGTCTGTACCCTGTGTGCATATTGATCTATGTCTGTACCCTGTAAGCATATTGATCTATGTCTGTACCCTGTATACATATTGATCTATGTCAGTACCCTGTATGCATATTGATCTAAGTCAGTACCCTGTATGTATATTGATCTATGTCTGTACCCTGTGTGCATATTGATCTATGTCTGTACCCTGTAAGCATATTGATCTATGTCTGTACCCTGTATACATATTGATCTGTGTCAGTACCCTGTATACATATTGATTTATGTCAGTACCCTGTATGTATATTGATCTATATCTGTACCCTGTATGTATATTGATCTGTGACTGTACCCTATGTGCATATTGATCTATGTCTGTACCCTGGATGGGTATTGATCTATGTCAGTACCCTGTATACATATTGATCTATGTCAGTACCCTGGCTGGGTATTGATCTATGTCAGTACCCTGTATACATATTGATCTATGTCAGTACCCTGTATGCATATTGATCTATGTCAGTACCCTGTATGCATATTGATCTATGTCTGTACCCTGTGTGCATAATGATCTATGTCTGTACCCTGGATGGGTATTGATCTATGTCAGTACCCTGTATACATATTGATCTATGTCAGTACCCTGTATGTATATTGATCTATGTCTGTACCCAGGTGTGCATATTGATCTATGTCAGTACCCTGTATGCATATTTTTCTATGTCTGTACCCTGGCTGGGTATTGATCTATGTCAGTACCCTGTATACATATTGATCTATGTCAGTACCCTGTATGCATATTGATCTATGTCAGTACCCTGTATGCATATTGATCTATGTCTGTACCCTGTGTGCATAATGATCTATGTCTGTACCCTGGATGGGTATTGATCTATGTCAGTACCCTGTATACATATTGATCTATGTCAGTACCCTGTATGCATATTGATCTATGTCAGTACCCTGTATGCATATTGATCTATGTCTGTACCCTGTATGTATATTGATCTGTGTCTGTACCCTGTGTGCATATTGATCTATGTCTGTACCCTGGATGGGTATTGATCTATGTCATTACCCAGTATACATATTGATCTATGTCTGTACCCTGTATACATATTGATCTATGTCAGTACCCTGTATAGATATTGATCTATGTCTGTACCCTGTGTGCATATTGATCTATGTCTGTACCCTGGATGGGTATTGATCTATGTCAGTACCCTGTATGTATATTGATCTATGTCTGTACCCTGTATGCATATTGATCTATGTCAGTACTCTGTATGCAGATTGATCTATGTCAGTACCCTGTATGCATATTGATCTATGTCTGTACCCTGTATGCAGATTGATCTATGTCTGTACCCTGTATGTATATTGATCTGTCTGTACCCTGTATGCATATTGATCTATGTCTGTACCCTGTATACATATTGATCTATGTCTGTACCCTGTATGAATGTATGAATATTGATCTGTGTCTTTACCCTATATGTATATTGATCTATGTCTGTACCCTGTGTGCATATTGATCTATGTCTGTACCCTGGATGGGTGTTGATCTATGTCAGTACCCTGTATGCATATTAATCTGTGTCAATATCCTGTATACATATTGATTTATATCTGTACCCTGTATGAATATTGATCTGTGAATGTACCCTGTATGCATATTAATCTGTGTCAATATCCTGTATACATATTGATTTATGTCTGTACCCTGTATGAATATTGATCTGTGAATGTACCCTGTATGCATATTAATCTGTGTCAATATCCTGTATACATATTGATCTAGGTATGTACCTTGTTTACACATTGATATATGTCTGTACCCTGTATGCACATTGATCTATGTATGTACCCTGTATACATATTGATCTATGTATGTAAACTAACTGGCAAATTATGATCAGCTATTATGCAAGCAGACAAGAGAAGGTGGGGTTCTGCTAACTTCCTAACTCAGAAAGTCCAGGAATTTCTGAGTATCATTTTTTGAAGCCCAAGCCTTAATTATTGGAATTCTTAATTTCCAGTGGTATTATTTTTTAAATTTCATTATTACAAACATGTACTGTCTTGTATTTGCTATAGTGGTGATTGATAGAGGTAAAGATCTGCTTAAAAGACATGACAGTTAATCCCATAAGAAGATTGTTTTTAATAATTACTCATTTGCTCTCACTTTTTATATTTGTATAGAGAAATTCATCTAAACCTTCTCATGATTTCATGTATAATCTTATTGTCTTCATTCCAGGGTTCATCGAGACAGTACGTCTCTGGCAGCTGTCATGAGGGGTACACACCGTCTGATTGCTCCCAATACATAATACTTCATCAATGAATACAACTCTACTTGCTAGGAAATTGGACAAAAGCTAAAAGGCCTCAGGAAAGATTAGTCCTTCTGAATTACTGGTATTTGGATTACCCTCTTGAAAATTATTATTATTATTATTATTATTATTATTATTATTATTATTATTATTATTATTATTATTATTATTATTATTAGTATTATTATTAGTGTATGTAGCTGTGACCACAGCATTGATTATTCAAAAAATTTTTTGAAATTTTAGTTGTTTTGATATTGGATATTTTTGTAAAGAACTGGTTCCTTTACATTCCTAAATCATAGTTATCTAGGAAAATATTTTCATCAATCTAAAAAGCTCTTGATAAACACGAATACCACAAAGGTCACATGATAGCATGATAGCTAGCATAAGGTTAGTTGTTATACCTGCAGTATATTTTGAGTATGCATGAAAGGACATGTACTGATATTAAAGCTGGCACTGCCAACAAAAAATGTGTAACATAGTATTTCTGAACATAACCAAAGTACTTACCATGGTATCAGCAATTATATTAATGTTCTGGTGCAGGACCTGATGTGGTTTTTTTATATTTTCATCATTAGTGAACAGATATTTTGCCCTGCTTTACAATGAAATAACACCTTATTATATCCATTATAGTATTTTTTGAAAATAAATGAAATTTTTCTTGAGATTTTAAATTTCCTGGCTAAAAAAAGAAGATTGCAATTGTAATCTAAGACTGTGTTTAAAGTGGGACGATTAAGCTTACATTACATAGGACACCTTGCAAAAGACGTTGTGCTGGTGTTAGGGAGCATGTTGATAAAAATAGGAAGTGTTACAGCCTACAGTTGACTAGCTACACCACTGATATAATAGGTTTGTAAAATTTGAGTTGGATGCCATGACCCAGGCAATATATATGTCAGAGAGGGCCGGTAAACTTACATTAACATACACTAGTATATAACTAATAACTTAACATTGTTTAAGAATCTACGAATTTTACAGAAGTTTAATTTTACCTGGATGTCTTTTACAGCATCCCATTAGGCCACCATGATGGCATACTTGACACATGTCAATCCTATTTGGCCACCATGCTGGTACTTGACACATGTCAATCCCATGTGGCCACCATGCTGGCATACATGACACATGTCAATCCCATTTGGCCACTATGCTGGCATACTTGACACATGTCAATCCCATTTGGCCACCATACTGGCATACTTGACACATGTCAATCCCATTTGGCCACCATGCTGGCATACTTGACACATGTCAATCCCATTTGGCCACCATGCTGGCATACTTGACACATGTCAATCCTATTTGGCCACCATGCTGGCATACTTGATACATGTCAATCCCATTTGGCCACCATGCTGACATACATGTCAAACAGTTGATTAAATGATCATGAATTTTAATTTGTGACAAATACACCTGTTTTTGTAAGAAAGTAAAAATTAATTTCTTTGACTTATTCATAAAAATGAAAACATGATGTTAATATCAATAAATTTGGAACAAGATTACTCTGGAATTTCCATACTGGCAAACTACTGAAGTACCAGCACACTGAAAATGTACCATGGTAAGTGCTACTGGAAAAAATACTGCAATAAACTGGTACACAGGTAACACTGAGCATCTCTGTCATGGTTGTAATAATGTTTCAAGTTCAGTCTTTATTTAAAATTTGCTTCTTGTCTAAAAAAGTTTTTTTTTGAGTAAGGAAAAATATTTACAAAGTTCCCTTGAAACTGGTTATAGGATTCAGTTATTTTCCACAAATAAAATGTAAGGGTAAAATCAACTTTTAGTTACAATGACCTTGAACTTCATGCTACCAGCTTCCAAATCTTCAGAAGGATTATATGTACCAGTTATTCTCACAACATTGGAGTTCTGGCCTATAATAAAATGCAATGTCAAATATGTTTTTAGTAACAGCAATGATGACCTAAATGTCAGCAGGGTATTTCTTGAGAAATAGGAATGCATGGAATTTCATACAGATGCATTGTTGTCCTGAAGTAAAATATAAATGTCAAATTTATTTTTAATGATTCTTACTTCTGAGTTTATCCTAGGGCTTAGAGGAACATATCTACTGAATTTCATCGAATTTTGTTATCAAGAACATAAGTTATCATTTTGAAATAAAATGCATAGTAAACTGTTTTAGCAATAGTGACCTTGATCTAGGAGTTACTGAACCCTAAATCAATAAGATTCTTCCTAGGGCTAAGAAAAAGAGTTTTTTTTATTGGAGTTATGTTATCTAGAACTTAGGTTATCATCAGAAAATGAAACCAACAGGCAAAACCTAGTTTTAGCAACAGTTGCTTGTGAAATACTGACCCCAAATTAAGTATTGTTCTCTCTTGGGCTTAAGCAAACACATATACTAAGTTGTACTAGAAACTGTATTATCAGCTGGAAATGAAACCAGATGCCCATCTGTCCATCAGCTGGGCTGGATGATGGTAAACTAGAATACCAATAAACTTATATTGGTGGGGTATAAAAGAAAGAAATAATTCAAAAAGCTGTGAATCAGATCAATTAAAACTCATCAGTTGTTTATTTTTGACCTGTAATCAGTAAACAGCTTACAGGTGGGTCATTTTGATATATCTTAGTTTGTATTTAATTGTATTCATTGCCAGATGCATATAAAGCATGTAACATGGTTTACATGTTACATGTTCAAAGTATTTTTGATGAATCAGGATGAGTTAAACTGAAGTAATATTTTGACTATAATCTACGACTAATATTTGCATTGTGTCACAGATGTTCTTGTAAACTGTATATCACTGTTATTTCAAAGTAATGAAATTACAAGGCAATTATGTCTTTCTGTTCAAGTTCACATGTGCAATATTTTGATGATAATATCGTTAATAAAATGAATGCTTCTTAGAGACTCAGTTTTGTTTTATTTTTTACAGTTGATAAATCTTTCTGAAACAGATTTTTTTGTAGTATGCATTTCTGAACAGCTGTGCTGATGTATATAATCTTGATCAGATATTTTTTCTCACTTTAATACATCACCCAACACTTTTATATTAAAATATATTAAAATTTAACATCTGCTTCTGGAATCCAAACCTTTAAGAAAAACAACCAATTTGATATAGTTTATATAAGAAAATTAATTACATCTTTTGCTGTCATGGTTTCTGATCAGAACATTCATTATTTATTCAGCCATTCTTTATTGTTCATGGCGTTTTATATTGATATGTACCAGCATGCTTCAGCCTTAAGGCAAAGACATTAATAGAATATTATCTCCTGAATGACCTCACCATCCATCATCAGGTCTGGCATCAGTGGATGTGGATGATGAAGGTAACCATCTCTACTTTACAGCCTTGGTTCCTTAAGATTAAAGAGGTTGTCAGATATAATAGAGGAATCCTGTAATGCCAAGACCTTTTTATATGCCACCAAAATGCAAAGCATATATAGTTATTTGTCCATCCATTCTCTTGTTCTATTCTGCACAGTATCTTCAGTTTTATGCCATCTGCATTTATCAGACTTTTTGTATGGTATGTGATTTTGAGAAATGGAAGCCTATATTGTGGTCAAAATTAATAACAAAAGTGGTTTACATTCAATAAGACCAGTTCTGTGTCACAGACCAAACATTGTGGATGGGTTGTATTTATGGTTAGGAAAAAGCTTATCGATATAAGTGTCAAACAATCACTGACTGGAAAAAGAAATGGCACTTCAGTTCTAGGCCATATACCTTGACCAAAATTTGTAGGTTTGTACTTATGGAAGGGAGTGATTTTGAGGTCCAGATCATTGGGTTTTACACAATAACATTTGTCCTAGAGTAAGTCCTATCATCAAACTTTGTGGACAACTTGCATATAGGATTAGAAAGAAACCGTTAGGCTCTGTACATCAAAATTCAAGGTTATGGTAAGTCAAATAGGAAAATAACTTTTTCTGCAAAGTAACATTTTGTCAAAGATGGCATACCTGGACCGAAAGTCATGGTTAATCAGATCCAGAAATCAACCATGCTCTACTTTTGTCTACATAGAAGACTACAAACCATTAGACAGGCTAATGATGTACCATTCATAATAATCTTGTGCATGGAAAACCAGCTGGATTCTCTGCCAGCTGGTACAAGATGCATTTAAATTTTTCTTGTAGCAGTCTGAATCCTAGATAAAGATGTAACATTTGCTGCTTTTGTTTCAGGCAACCTCAGAGCTATTCAGAATTATTGTGTCAACTTTTTCCTTGTAGGCAACAAATGCGTGGGTGTCTATATTTGCATTGCCCAAGACATAATAGAGAAGCTCACTACAATTTGGTTATCACCCTGACCATCTTGTGCAATCTCAATTTGAGGAGACAGAATGCCATCCTATGTTTGTTGTTACTCCAAGCCTGTTTGTTCAATAACATTTGGGTCTCCTAAATTTTAGAGGATCCTTAGGAAGTAAGTTGCTGTCTGTCCCTCCAGGGATGTATTATACAGATATTGATATTTATCCAAAGTAGGATGACTCGCTCACTGAACATAGACAGTTCCTACTCAGATTTCACTAAGTATAGCTTTAAGGCAGCAAAAGAGGAATTTATAGGATGTTGCCAAACTTGGAATGTCTGCCACCCACCCACCTTTTTTTACACTAGGATGCAGAGTCAAGGCCTCTGTTTTTGACCATGAGGAAGTTGGTCCTTCCTTCCGTCTTTTGCTGCAGTTGAGGACAAAATAAGTAAAGGAAATTCTGAGAGTCTCTCTACCAAGATCTGTAACCAAGGCAATTCAATATCCTTTCCTTTTTCTAAGAGTTAATTTCAAACATTCTTTGCAATCTTGCTGGTATATGACCCATTCTGACGACTTTTTTCATTGACCTCCCAATGTTAGACAAGAACTAGGCTGTGGTCAGTCTGACTTTATGGTGGATAAAGACATTCTTGACAACACTTCTAAGCTAGTTCACATTATACAGGTCATGTCTTTATTGTTGTACTTTTGGAGATTTTTCAGTCTTGAAAACAAGGCTGGCAATGTACATTCCACCCTGCAAACTTCCTTCTGGATCACTGGTGGCAAAAGAAAAGAACTGTGGCAAAGCAACCCATGAACTGCCCCTCTATCTCTCTGTGCTGCAACCATTGCCCTATACATAATCTCTGATTCACCCACAATGATGTGATTACCAGAGACAAGGAGATATGCACAACACAAAAGACAGCTGCAATCTCAATCCTACATATAAAGGCAATCTTCCAATCAGTTTCTCTATCCCCACATGTCCTCTCTCTTACCAATGACTTGTGTTCCAGACCATCTGCAGACAACATTTGATTAATCTCTGCCGAGTGGGCACAAATTTTCTCAGAGGGGCTTCTGTTCTTTTGCTAACCCTTTCCATTCCTGACAGAAGTACCATTGAATTTGGTAATTATACACTTTTTTAGCAAGATATCTGCATGCTGATGGAGAACCAGGTTGTGGAGATTGTCCGGAATCCATGATTTCCTTGATTTTGACTCCAGGCCTTTTCTGGCTAAGATGATCGATGTCATTCAAGATGGAGATGGCAAGATCAGTCCACCTCTCCATCCGTCTGAGCAAATTTGCCATCTAACTCGATCAAAGAGAGGTGTATTTTTACATTCGTCCTGCAATGTACATACCAAGGAGATTGTCATCAGTTTTGATATTCCTTCCAGCGTGAACACAAGCCAATGGACATTTATGAAACTACTACACTGTATCATATCCTATTCCTTACTACTTCATCTATTTCCATGGAAAACATTGTCCATAAGCATAATCAGTTCCATTCTAGGCAAGAGAGAATGATGTCATTTTCCTATTATATCATTGGGAAGTCCCAACTATGTCCATCTCATCCGTTTGTCCATATGTTTGAATATGAGAACTAAGCAGTTGATTTAATTCCTATTTCAGATTTTTATTATATATTTTAGGAAATGTAAAATTGTTTATCTGACCTTTTCCAAAGTCAGTGACAGTTTTGTACACATTTTTTTTTATCCCCATCTCACAGATTATTATAATTTTTTTAAGATTTTGTTAACATTTGAAAACTTATAAAATGAAATTTTCCATTAATAGTTTTGTTATAGAAAATGTTAACTGTGACATCAATAAGGAAGAGTAAAAAAAAATGTTTACAGGAAAATTATTTACTCCTGTAATAATATCTGAAGCAGAAATCAGTCTTATTACTGTGTCCAGAATTTCATTTGGGCTGGAATTTTATTCAAATTCTTTATTCACTGGAAATACAAAGTGCCCATTTAAAATAATGTTCTTGGTCATAGAGACTTAGATTTATAGTGAAATTCAAATAAGAATATATTCTCAGATATTATTATTGTGCTTCAACAAGAATGTTGGCACATCATTATAAATCAGGCCATTACAGGCACATCAACATTTAAAGCTTTAGATTTGTTTGGAATATCACTGAAGTTTATTCTGAACTTGAATCATTAGGACTTTTCTTAGAAATTCTAGGATTTTTTGGTAATAATTTGCAATATCTATTATTTTACATTTTCAGTTTGTAGTTTTGGGGGAATAAATCATTTGTTGAAATTAACAAAGCTTGTTGCTTCTCACACATTTCTATTACCTATTTTAAGATCACATAATCATAATACTTTAATGTCAGTAAAAGCAAATGCTGATTATAGTTTGGTCAAGGAATGTATCTTGAGTTGGTACCTGAGGCATATCAACAGAGGTTTAGGAACTATATAAAGGAAACTACCCAAACCCAGGTCAAGCTTGGTAAAATAAAGCTATTTGACAGGTGATGTGCATCTAAAAAGATTGCTAAAGATTATGACAAACTTAGCAAAACTCAGATTAGTTGAAGAGTTCAGGAAGTGTGTCCATAGTCCATAGATGAAACACCATGTAGATACTTTGGAAAATGCAGCTAATACAGCTAAAGATTACTCCTTAACTTGAAAGTTTCATTATGTCAACAAGTCTTCCTCTCAGCAGATTTTTTAGTAAGAAACCATTTTAGTCTCATACAAGTAATAATAAATCTCAATCTGCACAACTTATAGGAATCAAACTTAATAACACTTATTAGAAATCCTTATCTCTTCCTACATGTTGCAAGAAAATAGGGTATGGTATTTCTGATTGCTCTAAGTTAAAGGCCAGTGATGGAATAAAGAATGAGCTATTCCAAGAGGTTATGGTCATGTATTGGAAACATGTATTTGTTGGGTCAAACAAACTCCAGTCTGTTTAATGGTTCTATATCAAAAGTTGATGATTATGCCAATTCTGTCCCTGTTTAAATATTATAGAACATGGGAGCTACTCAGTCTCTTATTATCAGGTACTTTGTCTTAAGTATTTATCTAGTGAGAGTGTTCTTATTAAAGAAGTAGTGAGGCTTTGCTAGTGCTACTCATTGGACTTAGTTTCAGGACCTGTGACAGCCAGAGCTGTGTGTACTTTGCCCATTAAAGGTGTTTATATATTGCTAGGCAATAACTTAGCTAGAGATAAGGTTGTGGTTAATCCAATTTTAACCGATAAGCCTTGTTTTAATCTTAGAGGATCATATTGAAAATGAAATTCCTGATTTATACCCAGCTTATGCAGTTACTAGAGCTATGACAAAAAGAACTAGAGAATAAAGTGGATCAGGAAAGCATGTTAAAAAATTAAAGATGATGTTTCCAAACACTGCAGATCTTGTCACACTTGCCAAATGGAAGAAAAACCCATTCAGACGTTATCTAAGACTCATCTGCAACCTATTTCTGCATCTGATGAACCATATTAGCAGAACAATGGTATACAGTGATGGTCCCTTATCTAAGACCAAGTCAGGCAATCTATACTTGTTGACCATATTGTGTGCATCAACAAGATTTCCAGAGGAAATTCCTTTTCAGAATATTAAGACTAAAACAATAGTAAAAGCTTTGTTAAAAGTTTACTTTTATAAAATTATTTTACCTTTCCAAATCTGTCCAATCTGATTCAAGGTTCTAATTTTAAGACTGGGATCTTCCAACAAATTATGTATGAATTATATATCCAGCTATTTAAGTCCTCTGCATATCACCCTGAAAATCAGAGGCCATTGGAAAGATTTTGACTTTAAAAAATATGACTCATATTGCTTTGATACCAGAAAAGATTGGGATAGGGTGTACATTTACTGTTACTTGCTGTCAAAGAATAAGTTCAAGAATCATTAGGATTTGGTTCTGTTGAATTAGGTTTTAGACATACTATTTGTGAAGCACTTTAGTTTAAAGAGAAACTTCTTTCAACAGTGCATTCAGAGATTAATCTTAATTTTATTTCAGATTTTAAATATAAGCTGTGAAAGTTCTGTGATGTAGCAAGAAAATTTTTTTTAAAAAAATCCTTTTTTTTTCTTCAGGTATTATAGTACCTATATAGTTACAAAGAAAGCGACTTAAATTCATCAACACACCAGGGAGGCAGAAACAGATATAACTCAGCCATATAAATATGTAAAAGTAGTATGTTGATAGAGATAACCCTGTTAATCATTGTCAATTTAGTTTTACCTGTCCTGGTGAGTGAAGATTTAAATGACAGTGTGCAAATGAATTGTAGTGACCAGTCTTCTATATGCAGAAATATGAGATGATCTGGACCAGGTTCTTTCACATCTATCGTAAAAAGAAAATAATAAATTAAAGCAGATTGTGTGTGAATATGAACACTTGTTACCTTATAATCCAACCTGGATAAAGGAAAAGAAATTTAAGTTTTTGCAACTCCAGATGGACTCTACAGTGTTTGGAAACATCACTTGATATGATATGAAATTCTCCCTCAACATTCCAGCATGTAATGAACATGGTAACTTCTGGTATAGATGGCTGTGATGTGATGCATACAGTGATGACGTCATTATCAACAGCAACACCTAAAAAGATCACTTGCAAAGTATCCAAGAATTGATTGCTTAACAATTAAGCAAGTTTTGCCCAGATTGTATTACATTTTTAGGACATTCTAAGACATGGTCAAACCAGTAGAAGGTTAAGGAAAAGGCTATCTCTGAATTCCCATTACCTATATGTAAAAGTAACTGATGCAATTTTTGGGTATGGCTGGATATTATTGGAAATTTTGCTAAAATTTTCCTTAATTGCAGAACATCTGGTCAATTTATTAAGAAAATAAAATTGTATTGATCTGACAAATGTCAGGAGGCCATACTTAAATGTGCACTGGTTCTTTCAGCTCCAGATTTCAAGCAATTACTCCACCACTGAGGAGTGTTTGTCTTTAATTTTGGCTTTGTACCACTCTGAAGTGTATATTAAGTTCTTCCAATTGTTGCATTTAGAGATCACAACCGACTTACTTTCATCAACAAAATGATGTTGTTGTTGGGCTTAACGCCATTTTTCAGCACACGATAGGTTTTTCATGGCGGCCAGTATGAATGGTGGAGGAAGAAACTGGGAAATCACCACCGGAAAGAACCACCGACCCACGAGAAGCTACTGGCAAGCTTTCTCACATATCCACATTCGCTGAATCTTAGACTCCCAACCCATGCAGAGGTGAGATGGCAGTGATCCGTAACAGACAGCGCTTTTTTTTCTTCAACAAAATGAAAAAAAAATCATGTTGAGGTTGAGTTTGAAGTTGCAAGAATACATCAACCTTAGGAACATCAAAAATGAATTAAAGCAGCTGAAACTTCATTCAACAGTGGATTCAGAGAAACACTATCACTTTTTTGTATATATTTTTGTATCTTTCACAAGAGATCTTTCTATGTACTTTTATTATCATATGCTTAATTAATATTTAAAATAAAGCTGTTGTGTATATTTTGTAATTTTTGTTATTGACTGTGTATGTGTGTGTGTTTTGAATATTTAAAGTTTTAAAAATTTTTTTAGTCATAATGCTACAATGTCTGCAGTGTGGCAGTTTATAGCGATGTCTAGCACTGGAGCATCATGCTACAGACATGATACATCATGTCCCACCCAGTCACAATATCCTGACACCAAGCCAACCAGTCCTAACAGTAGCCTCTTAATGCTGAGCATATAGCAAGGCAGTGTTAGTACCATTTTTATAAGCCTTGGGTAATACTTGGCTGGCTTTTGAACCCACAACCTCCCGCATTTAAGGCAGATGCTCTAACCACTAGGCCACCGAGCAGTAATGACTGTAAATTGCAATGATTATCTATAAATAAGCTATTATATAGTTAATTTTGTACAAGAGTATTTATTCTAAGATATTTAGAATGCCTGTAGATTGCACAGGATCTATAAATAGAAAAACTGCAAGATTTATTACCATACCATTGCTCTTCTCTTTGCCACAGTATTGAAGCATGCTGTAAATGTCACATGTTTTTGGGGTACATTTGATGCTTGAACTAATTAGTTACACCCAGGAATGGGAGCCGAAAATGATACATCTGTTACATATGAAATACACTTCTTCTAAGTTTAGTGTATTTTCATCCAGGAGTATAAAAATGCAGAAGAACAAAATGAATATAAGGGTCAATGGAGAGCTTTGCATTAATTCCCAAAGATATAAGGAATAATTAAGCCTGACCTATATCTATATACTGAGCTTACTGTCTTCAGTTAAACACACTGGGTCTTTGAAATGATGGTTAATGGTGCAAGGGCATACTGGCAACTAAAAAAAGGGAACATAACTCAAATTTTGTCACTCTTGCCAGATAAAAGTGGAAGTTAATAAATCTTGCTTTATCATTACTTATTACAGCAATCTGATTGGCCAGGCCCTTTTGAATTGTTTTGGCGAAAACTTATGTAAGAATTTAATTATGAACCAAAACCTTTTTTCAAACAAATGAGATATCTCTGCTAATGCTACAAGTAGTACACTTCAAATAAACAAACATCTGCTTATATATTTTGATGTTAAAGACATTATCATGTAAAGTTCATTAGTGTATGAAATAATGTATTATGAAATTTGTACCATTACAATAAGGAAATCTGAAATCTGTTTTGTAGAATAAAAGTAAAGTAAAAAGATAGGAAACAAGAAAACAAAATAATTTTGTCACACTGGGGATCGAACCCATGACATTCACATGATTTGAATGATGCTTTGACCAACTAAGCTTTGCAACCACTTAACAGGTATGGTATTACATAATGTATAAAAGCCAGTATAGTCTATTACAGAGTTTATGCATTCACTGTCATTTAAGGATTGACTATTTATTATGAAACACATTAGACTTACATAAAACAAAAGTTAAGAATGAACATTTTCAGTTATCAGAGTTGTGTATTGGCATCAGCTTACAAGTCTCTCTCTTTCACACACACACACACGCACTATTCTGTATTATTGTGTCCTACTGATTCAAACTATTCAATAAAAGGATGTTATTAAGCTGTAAGTTTATTTCACTATTTATGCAGATGATTTTAATTATAGGGATTGGAATATTTATTTTTTTTAATTCAATGAAGCATGAACCTAGAAATTGCAAAGTGGATCAAAGTTTGCAAAACATTTTTTCAGTTCATACTTTGTTGAATTAAAAAATATAAACAATCATTAATTAAATTGGACCTGATGTGAAGCTTCACAATATTTCACTTCATACAAAATCTGCTTTTAGAAAATTTGATTTAAGTTAATTTTGGCTAGTTGAGGGGAAGCTTGATTGGTGACATGCAAGACACATGAAAAAACAGAAACAAAGACAGATTAGGATGGCTGTAAAAAAAAGTCCAACAATAAACCAAAGTAAGTTAAAAGTCATTGATATTAGTAATAAATACGTATATTTGTTCATATATTCATCTTAAATCTGATGTACTAACTGTTGCTAGCATACAAGTACACAGAGTAACAGGTATCATTTATACTTTCTTACAAGTCTAGAACAACTGCAAATTGCACAGACCAATGTCTGCCGTTTCGTCATGCATCTCCTGATCTGGGTCAACACCGTTTGTTAGGAGTAACAACAATGCAGACCCTAACCTGTCAGCACATTATGTGACAGCAGATCTGGGTTGATGCAGATGGATTCAACATATTAATATTTACATTAAACATCCACATACACAAAGATATAAATACATACAAATCATATTTCCTTAATCTAATTACATGTGTTCACAAATAAAACAAATGAATCTAGTTTCTTCTATGTAAATAAAATTGTTAATACAAATGATTTGTGAATTCATGAAAAATAGGTCTCTGCCATTAAACTGTCTCTGAATGAAATAGACTTTATTAATGTTTCTGGTACATAACTGGGTAAGACAGTCATTTATTATAAAGACTACAAGAGATGTACAACTTATGTGCATGCTTGTATGTATGTATGTATGTATGTATGTATATATATATATATATATATATATATATATATATATATATATATATATATATATATATGTTATTTCCAAAGTAATACAGTGACAATGAAACCTGTTTTGAGAGCCCATCACTTCTGTAACAAATATATATATATATATATATATATATATATATATATATATATACACACACACACACACAGCTGGTCTCTCAAAACAGGTTATGTCACCAAATTGACTTCATGTTGATGTTCTGCAATCCTTAGTTCACAATGTGTAGAATCTGATACAGATGGTTTGAAACCTGGAGATGTTCTTCGATCCCTAGGCCAAAACGTGTAAATCATTTGAAAACATGGAAATGTTATATAATCCCTAGGCCAACATGTGTAAATGTAAATCATTTGAAAACCTGGAGATGTTATATAATCCATCCCTAGGCCACAAAGTGTAGATGCAGATGGTTTGAAACTTGGAAATGTTCTGTGATCCCTAGACCACAAAGTGTAGATGCAGATGGTTTGAAACTTGGAAATGTTCTGTGATCCCTAGACCACAAAGTGCAGATGCAGATAGTTTGAAAATATAAAAATGTTCTGCATTCTCTAGACCAAAACATGTAGATGCAAATGGTTTAAAACTTGGAGATGTTCTGCAATTACTGGGCCACAATGCATGGATGTTCATGGTTTCAAATTTGGAGATGATCTGTGGGTCACATTGCTTCAATGCAAATCATTTGAAATTTGGAAGTCTTTTGTGATTCCTTTGTTACAATGCTTAGATGCAGATGGTTTGAAACTTGGAGATGTTCTGTAATCCATAGACCACAATCTAGTATTCAAATCACAAAAACGTTTTGACTTTTGCAGGTGTATAAATTTAAAAACTACCATATATACTCATTTATAAGTGGAGTCAAACTGCAAATAACAAATACCCTGATATGCAGTAGCAATCTTTGTTGTTTATTCTACTTTTTATTTGTAACAAACTGCACAGTTCCAGACCTGCTAGCACATTATGCAATGGCAGATCTGGATATCTGCAGTTTGCAATTGGACTTGACTGATAAGCGTGTATATATGGTATGCATAATTATTTGAAAAATACACTTCACCCAATCTTACCAACTAATCTTTATAGAGTTTAAGAAATTGGGTGGGTGGGTGTCATTCCTATCATAATGTAGTTCTTGTTTATTATATAGCCATCATTACACAACTCATAATGAGAGGATACATTTCTGAAGGATGAATGGAAAGGGCATTCCAATGTCCACTGTCCTATCAAGTCACTGTACTAATATCCTGTATTTACTGGACTGTGTTGAGACAGAATTAGAAGATCCAAGTAGGTACAATATATACTCACCTGTTAGTCCGAAAGTAAATGTAAACTGCAGACCCTGACCTATCATTATTGTGTTGGCAGACCTGGGTCCATCTAGTTTATTTTTAGTAATCAGTAAAACAAAAAGTATGTCCCCTCATCCGTCATCACATTATGTGACTGCCAATCAGGGTCATGGTTGTTTTGCAGTTGGACTTTTAAGTGAGTACAAATGTCCATATCCGAGTATCCGAAACCAATTAGTTGCATTGTATACAACTATGTAATGAAGATGGAGATCATGTTCATCCATGAATAACATGACCCAGTAGGGAACAGCACAGAACACGACAATGGTCTTTCTACGATTTCATGTAAATGGTGTAAACCCTGCTCTGTCAGGACATTAAAATGGC
Source organism: Potamilus streckersoni (assembly GCA_016746295.1). Classification (NCBI taxonomy): domain Eukaryota; kingdom Metazoa; phylum Mollusca; class Bivalvia; order Unionida; family Unionidae; genus Potamilus; species Potamilus streckersoni. The sequence continues at coordinate 825,661 of JAEAOA010000401.1, forward strand.
AGACCTGAGCAGTCCACACTATTTTTGGTCAGTGTTAAATGACAAGAAGAGAATACCCCAATGAGCCAGTGATACAGCTATTAAATGACAAGAGAATATCCCAATGAGCCTTTCCTTACATAACACACACAATACTTTTTGTCACTTATTATTGGTTCTGGCAAAGTAGTAATGTTTAGTATTACTGGCTTTGGGAAAATGTAGTTGTTTATTAAAATTCTGACATCTTCATTAACACCTCTTCAGATGCCTTCCCTCCATCAACTTTCTGAAATCTCTGAGCATATGTGTTTGTGTGTCTGTGCTTGTCCACAAGAATGTGATATGTGCATGTAACTTTTATGCACATGCATATATTCCGATTACAGGAAATAGTGGGTTGGTGGTAATTTCTGGGGTTTTCCCTGGTTCTTCCTCCAACATTTTTATACTGGCTGCCATGTATAGCCTATCTTGCTGAAAAATGGCGTTAAACCCTATGACAACAACACCAGGAAATAAACTGACTTCCCAGATGCCATCACTACTTGTTGATTATACTGATCATGGAAGTGTCCCCAAGATATACAATTTATTCTGTATCAGTTACATGAACAATGAATTACCCAGAATAAACTCATGTCTCCATATGCGTCAGGATAACTGATTGTTTTACTGTACTTGTCTTGAACTATTATATAAGTCTGCAATAAGAATGGCTCTACATTTTCTCACGAAAGTCTGCATTAAGAATGTATCTACATTTCCTTCCCATACTACAATAAGAATGGTTCTACATTTCCTTCTGATACAAGTCTACAATAAGAATGGTTCTAATTTCCTTCTGATACAAGTCTACAATAAGAATGGTTCTACATTTCCTTCAGATACAAGTCTACAATAAGAATGGTTCTACATTTCTTTCCTATACAAGTCTGCAATAAGAATGGTTTTATGTTTCCTTCCCATACAAGTTACAAGAATGGTTCTACATTTTACAAACACTCAATTGCACTCTCCCTAAAGAAAAGAAAAACAATGGCAGCAAGAACAAATGAAAAATAGTCTGGGTCAAAAGGCATTCAATCAATTTAATCAAATTCCAATAATGACTCTCACTTACATAAGACCCCTGCAATGTGAAAATCATTTTAGAGCATGAGTTTAGCATACAGACTATAACAAAAACTAAGGCATGAATATACACTCTGGTGCAAACAATAATTATCAAGTTTGGTCAAATTTTCAAATTATTTCTTATCATGCAAGGCAAGAGACTGAGTTTCTGCTTTTTCTATGGAAAAGGGCTTTTTCAACAAGATTAGTTGATGAATGGCATTGTTAAGCCCTGGTTATTAAAATTGACATATTTCAACTAAATTAATCATTGTACTTTTCAGATTGAACTATGAAAATATTAGCCTACAACATTCAAAATAACAGGATTTTATTAATAAACTGAAAACAGTTTGTATCAAAAGACAATACATTACTCCTCATTATGTTACCCATGGGAACCAGTGAGTATAGTGCCGAACAGTAACATTGCCTTAATGAAATACATTATACATACAGTACTCCCCCATTATAATGTTATTCCAAGGAACCAGAGTATAGTGCTTATTGTCTTATTGTAAGAATTTATTTATGACATTATACAAAAAGTATTAATGCATTATAATGCTATGAATGGAAGCCACTCAGTATAGTGCTTTATCGTGGGACTGCCTTAACACAAAAAGCATTATACATGCTGTAATCCCTCATTATAATGCTATCCGTGATAGCCACTGAGTAAACTGCCTTAAAAGAACACTGCATTATATAAACAGTACTCCCTGATTATAATGCTATGAATGGAAGCCACTCAGTATAGTGCTTTATTGTGAGACTGCCTTAACACAAAATGCATTATACATGCAGTAATCCCTCATTATAATGCTATCAGTGATAGCCACTGAGTAAACTGCCTTATAAGAATACTGCATTATATAAACAGTACTCCCTGATTATAATGCCATCAATGTAAGTCACTGATTACAATGAGACAGCCTTAATATGAAATACAATATACATACAGTATTCCCTTAACATGATATAAATGGGAGCCAGTGAATATAATGCTTTCTAGAATGACTGCTTTTTTGAAATACATTACATTAGTACTCATTATAATACTGTTGTTGTAAACCACTTAGCATATTGCTTTACAGTGAATCATCATGATCATTAAATATATCTTAATACTTTTTGAATTCATTTTAATTCCGTCTATGGCAGCCAAACAATATACCTCATTATAGTGACACTGTTTTATAAGTACAAAATACATATAATTTTACTACCACTTAATTAAATGGTATCCATGACCTGCCTTATAAGAGGAACTGTTAAAAGGAAATGCCTTATTGTGAGGGAATGCTGTTCTTAATTATGAATACAAAGAACATACTGCAGCAATAGAAGGGAACATCATCACATCTAACCTATTTTTCAAAGATGAACTAATATAACTATGACAATGTTACTTAGGCCAAACAACCTGAACTTACATCCATGGCATGCCATAATGTCCAGACATTAGTAACTGGCAACTTACTTTCTTTTATGAAGAATTTTAAGCATTGATGTCATGCATATGTCTTTATCCATTGTTAAAAAGCAATTTTTTTACTCTAGCGTTTTTCTTTTCAAACCTTTTCAAAATAAAAAAGAAATAAATTACTAAATCAACTAGAAATAAAGTCTATGACTTTTGACAAATCTGAAGTGTTAAATTCCTATTAATATTTACCTGCAGTTTTACTGACTACAAAAACAAATGGCTACAACTGTAATGTAATTTTCGTGACTCAGTAACTGGATAATTACTAGCAGAAGACTTATAGGATTAAAAGTCAAAACCACACCAATCTGAAGAATCCAAATAAAAGATATTTGAAAATTAAATCATTTTTTTTTAAGCTTTATAAACCACAAGATTCAAAATGAATATACATTAAAAGGAATGGTGTGAATTCTGTGATTGTAAAATAAAGAATTCTATGTGGGTCTGATATTGCTTGCCTGGGTAAATGACATTTGTTGGCACAAATTCAAGGCCTGATATTGCTTGCCTAGGTATGTGACATGTTGGCATGTGAATGTAACTTCAGGGCCTGTGTTGAAACCTTGAGAGTAAAGAACAGCTTGGAGCACATAGCTAGCAATATTGTCTATTCAAGTTTGTGTGACACACACACAGAATAAAAAAGGTCATGTATACAATTGCAATGCTTGCTTGATCTCTCTTTGCCTAACTGGGACAGACCCTAATTCACAACTCAGAAATTGTTCATAATCCTACACATAAAGTAAATATGCTAACTTGGCTTTACAACTGGGGTTATTTATCTTTAGTCTGCAGGGATTCCTAGGCGTGTACCAAGTTCCCTGGAGCCCTGCCCCTTAATTCAAAACTTATAAACTACTGATATCCCAATTCAAGAGACCTGTGGTCAAGACATTGGACCCATAACCAGAGAGTTATAAGCTTGATTCCAACCATCAACTCAGCCTGGATCAACTACATAATTTATCAGGATTTATTTAGGTTAATGGATTTCTTTGCTCTTAATAATTAAAACTGGAAGAATTTTACAATGAAAGCATTTTGGGTTATTTAATTTTTTAAGCTAAGAGCTAAATAATAAAAAATTCTTTTAAAAGAATTTGTAAGTAATGAAGTAATGGTACTGTATTTATAAAATTCCATAAACAATGTACAAATACACATTACAACAAATATACAACTAATGTTTCAGTCACTTTAACATGACAATCAAGTGTCTTTAAAACTCTTTTTAACCCAACATAATATATTTCATTTCTGGTCATTTTTTTTTAGCAATCATACTTTCCAAATAAATACATCAACTTGGACATTGTTTTTAGAACAGATGTGTTTTCAATTAAGCAAAATCTTCTTGTAGCACAGGATTGAAAATAATTCCAATACATTTGTTGATGTCCATCAGATACAAACAACAATAGGTTGGTCTGGTTCAAGTGTTTTACTTAGAAGGCTATAATGGATTATTTGTAATTTTCTTGACAGCTTTTTGTTCTTAACATCATCCTTTCTCCACTGATTATAATAATTCACTGGCATTTCCTAAGTTTATCAACTTGCTACAGGTTAAATTACAAGCCTTTCCCTATAATCCTTAAGTTGCATTATTTTATTATTTTTCAAAAACTTTTTCTGCTGCAATGTATGCATCTTGTACTAACTTTTTTTAAAAAAAATATGTGTAGTGGTAACTTGGTTACAGGTTATTTGAATTATTAACCTTATTCTTTATGCATCAATAATTCTTACAAGGATACTTTAATAAAAGATAAGTGATGGATATAATCCACACCAAATTAAGAGTTCTGTATTGACTGTCTGATTAAAATATTCTGGGAGGTGGTGTCTTTGTACAAAGACCTTCCAACCCCCCAACCCCCTTCCTCTTCTGAATTTTATTTGGTTTATTGTTCAAGAATATATTCAAAACTATTTCCTTAATGAGCAAATTTTGCAATAATAATGGTTCTAAAATTTTGAAATACTAACTTACACTCTCCCTATAGTCCTTCCCCCCAATAGATAAACCCATTTTAATTTCATCTGACTAAATGCTATATTATATTATTAAATTCCCCAAAAAACCTATTTGAATTAGTAAAATCTATTCTTCCACAAGACTGTAATAAATCATTGGAATTTTACCAACTGGTCCAATACAATATTAAATTATTACCAATTTACATTAACTTATTATGTTGTTATATATATATATATATATATATATATATATATATATATATATATATATATATATATATATATATAAAGTTCTCCAATTTAAGTTACAAGCCATTCAAAAAATCATTAATGGATACTTTGTTTTTTTTTTATATTTGTTCTATTGAAATGAATTCATCCTGTATTGGAAAATTTTATTTTCCCTCTTAAATTTTGCAAGGCATAACTCCAAATAGTCCTTCCTACAGATTAATTCCCTTGTTTTCTTCCAATAAAACCTAGCAAACAATTTCATGCATGTTATATATGTAATAACTACTATAAAGTGATATATAAAAAAATAATCCAACTCATCCCTGATCATGAAGATGCAAGCTTACATGCCTAGTCAACTGGATGAGACACAAGCGCTTAAACATTTTCACAAATTCTGCCAATCAGATGCAATATCACCTCATTAATATGTGTGGATTTTGCTCACAATCTGACTTTCCCAAGATTTTTATATCAGCTCACATACAAAGTCTAATGGTCGCTTGTGTTTAAAAACTTTTGCCCACAGCCAAGAACTTGATGATATAAGCTCATATACTAAGTCTGACTAAAATCTCTTAAATATTTGGCCTCTTAAGTGATCACTATCTCAGCCAGTCAAATAAAAGATTTTTTGAACAAAGCATGTACATGTTTTTTAAGTTTCTATGGATGAGGGGAGAAAAATGTTCATATTTAATTTGTTCACTCTTGCAAATAGATGCACTGTTCTCCTTCAGTAGTTGAATGTCTGTCAAGTTGACTTTTACTGAAGGATTACTTCATTAATATTAATAAATGAAGTCACTCATACATAACTCATTTGAGAACTTGGTGGTATATGTTCTCTAGATTGTTCACAAGCTTAGCCAATCAAATCAAAGGCCATGTTATTATGGGTGAATATCACTCATAATTAAAACTCATAATCTAAGAACTTTATGATACAAGCTTACATACCAAGTGTTCACCAGATAAAACAATCTGATGCACGATCAATTCATGGATGTGGCTTATAAACAAACTCATCCTAGATCTTTATGCTTAAATACCAAGCCTGACTGCCTCATGAATTTAAGCTCAGCCAATCAGATACAAAATCTTCTCATTAATATGCATGGACATTGCTCATAATAAAATCCATCCTGGGATTTAAGCTTACATACAAACTGTGATCAAACCCTGATAAGAAAAAGCCTCAAGATTTTTTCACAAAATGGACAGACTGACAACAAACAACTGGGTGATGAATACAGGGTCATACCATAAACTCACTTGGCCTTTTGGTCAGGCGAGTGAAAAATTCCAACTCACCATCACTTTCTCAAACAGAATGAAACTCACACAATACAAAAGCTTATGTTCTGGATTCACACAAAAACAAAAATACAATAAATGATGGGCTATCTTCATCTGCTGTTACGAAGAGGAACCTAATGACATTTTTCTGTAAATGTGATATTTTACTCCAATATCGATGATACCTATATACTTAATACCTAGGGCATTTTCAACAGGTAATGTGTGCATATTAGTCAAACTTGTGTTTGCTTTTGTGAGCCTGGACTGGCCTTTATAGACAGTAATGTCTTCTACAAAATTACATTGCAAACTGGAGAGAAAAATTGCACAGTATTTAGTATTTTGAACACAAAGAAAATCACTTATGTGTCTGCTTTATTTAAAATTTTAACCAGCCTAATAAAATAAACACCGATTTCAAAGAATTTTGACAGACTTTAGTGAATACTATACATGGTGACTGCACTGACCGCTAATTATTCTGACCACTAAATATATGTCTATAGCAACATGTGAATCTTATTGACTGGGTGTATATACTGATCTGGATGCGAACACTGGTTTGACTAATTTGCTGGACACCTGATTAAATCACTGAGTCATGTAAAATTGCCGACTTTTCATGTGTAAATTTAAGAAGAAAACAATTATAATTATTATGAAGTCCTAACAAATTGTAATTATCATATTTGATGAAATGCTGAGATTATCCAAGTTCATTGATATAAACATTTGATAAGCAACAAAAACCATAATTATATTACCACATTATGAAGTCAAAGCATACAAATATATACAACTAAAACATGCGAATGTCTTGGATAATAAACTTGAAAAGATCAACAAGCTTATAATAACAAAAAATCGAACTAAATTTTATCCTAGCAGATCTTAAACTGTATGTAACTTCAAATATTCATAAAATTCATGCTTGTCAGCTGTTTGTTTTTCAATAATAATAGTTCTTTACTTTTTAGCCCATGTGGTAAAATGAAACAATGAGAGATATACTCGCCAGTCTCATCATACAAAGAAAATTTGCACAACTGAGACAAAACTGTCTTGGGATCCTATTTACCGCAGATTGTTTTTCATGTCTTAGACTGGCAGTTTTGTTAACTGGCTCTTGAATTTTTCATTCTTACACAACCATGTTGTTTCCCTGATACTTTCTCTTACATAGAAGCAGTTTTTACTCCCATTGTTTTGCTGCAAATTTCAAATATGGATCAAATGCTGTCTTTTGCTGTAAAATGGTGATGAACAAAGTGCTGACATTTATTTGTACACAAACTCTGCCTCCTGTATTCCTATCTGTTCTTGGGCAATGCATGTTCTCATCCATCATTATCAGATTCTAATGTTTATAAAATTATGTGCTCGTGTTATCACAGGTAGACATTTACTTTGTTTCTGAGTACTTTTCACTGTACTTGAAAAGAATCTACATCACCTACATCAGTGAAACTCTGGTCATTGCAGGTATAAGTTATCTTGAATTTTAATCGAATTTTCTCCTGAAAAAGAAAAGTAAAAAATGTAAATTGTGCTCTAAAAATGTCTAATATAGATAGTTCAGAACCAATATATGTTAATATTTTTGGGACTGCAATTTTAATTTGCACAACAAAAACTTTTCACACCTTATTGTTGCTCTGGAGTGTTTAAAGAAAAAAACCTGTGAATGACCTCAAACTGAAGCTCAAGAATGATTTACTTCTGCCTGATACAGTGTATGAAGCAGTATACAAGTATATTGAAATATCTAATTGCAAAAGCATAGAAACACTATAATATTTTTTTACCTGTTGTATATTACAAGTATAGCTAAAAACAACACAGCCCTTGATCACAAAATACTCCAATAGATCATGCTCCATGTTCTTCACAAACTGCACAAACCCAGATCACAATATGTGATGGCAGATCTGGATGGACTCAATTTATAAGCAAGTATATATGGTAATTTGATAGCATTTTTTATATGAATAATTTTTGTAAAAAGATTAAGGACACTAGATAAAATTAAAATACAAAAATGGTGATATTTTATGAAAATGTTTAAATCTTTCCATCAACTTTCTAAGTTAAGGTATGATCCATACAAGTGTAACTGCTTAGAAAAGCAACAAAACTTTTCACCAATTTCTAATTTGAGATATCACACACACACACACATGCACACACAGGCATTGGTAAATAACAAGATTTTGGAGTTCAGATGCAGCAAACAGCAATGTGAATTGATGAATTAATTAATACACCAATGGGCAAAAATATAATAAATATTTATAACTAAGGAATATTTACAAGAGAGTCATAATATTATCTAACTGCTAGTCAAATTTATGTATACAATTTCAATGGGACGGCTTGAATATTTTGAAGTTTTGCTCCCAACAGAATGGATGTATATATATTTATAGATGAAAGTATTAAAAATACTGACACTCAAGGACAGTGAATAGCAAAATCTATACCACCAATCTAATATGTGTACTTAATTTCACTGATATATCGAACACCACTTGTCTACTTTTCCCCAGAAACTCAAGTGTGGATAATGAATGGATTGATAAACAGACAACTGAATAAAAACTTTAAAATAGTGTGTGTGTCTGTGTTCTTTGGATTTTCAACGTGGCTTTAACAATTCTTCAGTAACATTGCCTTGATGTCTGATTTTTGGCAGTATAAAGTGACATCTAACACTGGGGCATCTTGCCACAGGTATGTAGCATGATGTCCCACCCAGAACACTATCCTGACACCTGGTCAACCACACCTAACATTAACCTCTTAATGCTGAGCAGCTAGCAAGGCAGCTGTTAGTACCACTTTAATAAATTTTTGGCATGATTTGGCTGCAGCTGGGGTTCAAACCCATGACCTTCTGCATCCACCCTAACCACTAGGAAACCAGAGCTGTTTTAAAATTAGCGAAAATGAAAAATCCTGAACAATAAAAGGCACATATCTGGATGACATATCTAATATGTCTGCCAAGGTTCATAGCGATATTTAAAACTTTTATAGTTATGTCTGCCAAGCTTCATAGAGATGTCTAAAACTGTTTTATAGTTATGTCTGCCAAGCTTCATAGAGATGTCAAAAACTTTTATGGTCCAAAAGCAAGTGCTTGAAGGACAAAAATATGAAAAATACAATAAATATAAATAAAAACATTAATCGATGAATTGTGAATAGCAAAAGGTATATCTTGATCTTTGTTTAAAACGTTCAGAGATATCTTCAAAAGGTTTTTGAATAATGATGCCATAATTAAAGTGTGAATAATGGATTGGCAGACAAAATAGAAAGATTGATTAAAACATTACAAATATTGAAACTGAAAAACTGAACAGCAGAAGTACATGTACATCTAATTTGAGTACCAAAATTTTTCTTAAAATATAAATAGTTTTGGAATATGGCCAATAAGCAAAGTGTGGATAATGGAGTTAATGATGGTAAGACAAATGTGTGTGTGTGTGATTTAGATTTTAAACGTAGCTTTAACAATTATTCAGTCATATATATCACTATGATGTCTGCAGTGTGACAGTTTATAGTGATGTCTAACACTGGGGCATCAAGGCACAGACATGTGGCATGATGTCCCACCCAGTTACATTATCCCGAGACCAGGCCAACCAGTCCTAACACTAACCTCTTAATGCTGAGTGCCAAGTGAGGCAGCTGTTAGTACCACTTTTAAAGTCTTTGGTATGACTCAGCCGGGGTTTGAACCTATGACCTCCCACATCCGATGCAGATGCTCTAACCAATAGGCAACCAGAGCGGTTGTCAGACAAATGAACAAAAACACTGAAAATAATAAAACTACAGAAGTGTGACTGACAAAATGCATATCTGGACCACTGTCCACTATGTTTAACAAACTTTATGTAGATATCTTTAATGGTTTTGGGGAAAACTACTGATTGTGAAAGTCTGAACTTGTGATTCTGAAATGAAAGTGTGATTACAAGATGAATGGATGAAAATGTTAAAAAAGATTGCAGCTGACAAATTGTAAATAGCAGAAGGCACTTTATACCACATCTCATGTATGCAAATTTGCCATGTAAATAAAAATGTGGATAAGGGATGAAAAAGCTGGACAATTGACAAGAACACAAAAAATATTGAAAATTATGAATTATTATTAGTTTCATTGATACATCTTGAATCATTTTGGAGTTATATGGATATGAAAGTGTGACAAATGGATAGACAGAAAACGCATTTCTATATTTGCCACCTGCTTCTAAAAATGGGATGGGAATGAAGAAATAACAAAAATGTATTTCTTTGCAATGTTACTTATGATAATCAAGACTACAACACAAAACATGACTGCTTGTCTCTGAACATAATGTTGAATTTGTAATCAGATTTCTGTTAACACTTACCTTTTGTGGATTGGCTATAAGCATAACTTGTGTGATGGCAGATGGGGGGAGGATTGGATTAAAGGCAGGTAGATCTGTTGCTGATGGGGGCTGAAGCTTGACCTTCATAACCTGTGGAAAGAAAAAAATAAGTTTATTTTTTCCCATAAGTTATAAATCAACAGAGGGGAGAAACACGTGTGAAATGAAACTTGTTTTCACATCAAAGACCACATCTAGACAATACACGGGCCTTGAACGAAGACATGTAGTAGGCTTCACAAACCAATCTTCAGAAATTATTGCACTTCACCTTAAGAACAAGTTACAGCAGTGCTGTTACTAAAGGTCAGGAACATACGTCAAAGAAGGGATCTCATTAAAAATAGACACGATTTTACTTTTGAAAGATTAAAATGTGTAGAAAGTAAAAGTAAAACAATGTTGCTATAGTAACATGTGCCATATGCAAGCATAACTTTTATGGAAAAAAATGATTAATATGGTTTAACTGCAACAACCATTTTTTATATATTAAAATAATAATAACAATATATCACTGGCATGACCTGCTATGACATTCTACCCCATTATATATATATACATGCACCTACACATACATACACCCACATACTCCCACTGCAGACTAAAAAAGTATTGAAAAAAAAAATGTAGAAAAATGTCAAAAACTGCTATAATGACATAAAGATGTCATCAGATCATTTACATACACACAGATGCATGTCAAATTTCATTTGGATACCTCAAGTGGTTTGTTTTGTCTTGATCAGGCTAACAAGGTTTGGTTGAAAAAAAAACACAAAAAAGTCCAAAAACATTTTAAACTGTGTAACAAGAGTCCCACAAAACATTGATTTACAAATCTGCTTGCTTAATTCCCATGACAAATTCAATTTTTTTTAAAGCAAGCTCAAGTTTCTAAAGTACTTGTCAGTGTGTAAGTCAATAAACTTGAAAGAGGGAGAAATGGGCCATGCTCTGTATGCAGTGCTTTATTTGATGTTTCAGTGTACCATGTTCTTCTATTACATAACTGGTCAGTTTCTGTCATCTACCTTATCTCATTTCCATCTTCACATTTTCTTGTGAAGATGTGAAAACTTTTTTTGTAGAGCTAGTTCCTTGACCAAACTGTATGAGTCAAGGAACTAGATCTAAAAAAAGAATACTGCACAAAAACCCAACCATAATGACCTTGACCTTTGATTTTTTTGACTGCACAATCAATAAGCATTTTCAATATATTTTATGTACAAACTTTGATCAAATTAAAATTTAATGCTAAAACCCAAACATTTTTCTTTCAGTTACAGTTACCTTCACTTTTGAGCCCAAAATCAACAGGCTTGTTTTTTACACAATAAAAAAGCCAACCACAAACTTTGATGAATGCAATAGGGGCAAAGAATTAAATGTTTTCTGAACCACAGTGATCTAGACCCAAGTGCAAGTCATCCACTAAGTATGGTAATGGCAGATGGTGTAAAACTGAAGTTATTTTGTGGAAATAAAACCTGTAACATACAAACTAATGGACATCATAACATTACAGTTCCACTTTTCATGGGTGTAAAACTAAAACTGGTCTGAAAAACACTCAGGTCATCAATATATGAACAAAAATATACCATCTAAATTTCATATGTGCACCTTATGTGCACAAAAGACTGTTAGAAAGTTTATTAAAGAGTCAAAAATATTCAAAATCTGTTATAGATGGCTGAAACTTGCATCTACTTTATTACCATGATAAAGCCATGTCATGGAAATAAAATATCTCTCAGGTTACACTAGCATCATGTGACAATTTCAATTTGCTTTCTATTAAATTAGAAAACACATTCCAAGACTTCTGAAAATCATCAAATATTAACTAAAATAAGCAAATTTGTCAAAACTTGAATGGACATTACCTTTAATTTTAAGAGATATCCAATCTGTGAATGATCATTTAAAACTGATAGCTTCACCCTGCTTGCAGATACCTGTTGTATGTATCTCTACACCTCATTCTGATGCAGTGATCTGTAACGGACATAGCTTTAGACCACTCGGGGTCCCCATTCACTTAGTAAAATGTTATATTTAAAAATCAACTCAAATAAGATTTAGTCCAAACAATATTTATACCAAATCTAATATCATTCTTAAAAGTGTATTTTTCAGTTATTAATGAAAAAAGGATGCACTAATACTGAAGTACACATACTACTGTACATACTCACTTATAAGATAAGTCCATCTGCAAATTGCACAGACCCTGATATACCATTGCATAATGCACAAGTGTAATCAGTAGAACAAACAACATAGACCCTGTTCTGCAGGCACATTAAGCTACAACAGATCAGGATCTTTGTTGTTTGCACTTTGGCTTGACTTAAAAACAAGTATGTACGGTATTTCAACAATGGAAACAGATTTTTTAACATGTGTCTATTTTGTAAATGACTCTTACAATGAATGAGTATGCCATTTACACTCACTTAGAAGTCAGAACTAAATGCAAACTGCATACACCCAGATCTATCATTGCATACTGCACTGGCAGATCTGGGTCTGTTGAATTCATTAGGAGTAAATAAGCAGAACATAAAATACAGATCTGCTGGTGCATTATGTGCATTGGCAGTAAATATTATGTTCTTGCTTATTTCATTCAGCTAACAGCTCTGGTGCCTTAAATGGTTAGATCGTCCACCTTGGATGCAGGTTTGAACCCCAACTGAGCTATACCAAAGTTTTAGTAAAACAGTACTGACAGCTACCTTTGGTGCTCAGCATTAAGAGATCAGTGTTTAAGAATGGTTAGCCACAGGTCTCAAAGTGATGTAACTGGTTGGGATATCATGCTACATGTCTGCAGCATTACACTCCAGTGCTAGACATCACTATATACTGCCACACTGCAGACATCATAGCCATATGACTGAATCTTTTTTAAAGCCTTGTTAAAAATCCAAATCACACCCACAGCCCAGTCAGCCAAGTTACTCAGAAACTCTTGCATACAGAGTTGTGCAAATGTAAAAGTATTTAGTGTGGAAAGCACTGTTCCTCACATGCAAAAGGTTAGTTACCTACTTCTCATATTCAATGGACATTATTGGCTTGTGGAATGTGTCATGCAGGTGGCTGACAAAGCAGTCTGCAAAATTTGTGATCTTTTAACCCCTTCTTTCTTTAAAAAATTTCCTTTTTTGATCCAAATGTTTCTTTGCTCTATCCTGCAAATGAACATATATATACTTGCTTACAAGTCAGATCCAACATCACAGACCCTGATTTATTGTCCCATAATATGCAGATGGATCTTGATCTGTGCAATTTGTAAAGAGTAATCAGCAAAAGAAAACAACATAGACCCTGATCTGCCTGAAAATTATGCAACAGTATATCAGGATCTATGATGTTTGCAGTTGGACTTGTTTCATTAAGGAAGAATATATGTAATATTTGTTTTAATTATAATTTACAAGAGTAGATTCATTATATGGTCTAGACAAGGCATATCATTTTTAATGAGCTGAAGACCAATTAGGTTCAAACTTACTATACATGTCTGCAAGTCAGATCCAATTACATGTACAAGCAACAAAGACCCTTATCTGCCATCCCACAAAGCTCTGGCAGATGAGGATCTATATTGCTTGTACTAATTGATATCCATATCAGAGTGCATAGGCCCAGATCTGCCAATACATTATGTGATGGTAGATTTGGATCAATGAAGTTTGCACTTGCTTCCGACTCAAACATGAGTGTATATGATATATCACACTGTTAAATGCTGTCATTAATTTCTGAGTGTCGGAGTGGATATGTGAGAAAATCTTGCCAGTAGCTTCTCATGGGTAGGTGGTTCTTTCTGGTGATTTCTGGTTTCTTCCTCCACCATTAATACTGGCCGACATGAATAGCTGAAAAATGGCGTTAAGCCCAACAACAACAATTAATTTCTCTTCTACTGAAATCTTATTCCTCTTGAATCCATTCACCATGGTTCAGACATGTCCTTCAGTCCTGAACAATGGTGTTGCCACCGATTTAAGGATATACCTGAGATGGTCCAGTATGGACTTGCAAGAAAACCAATAATGTTAAATGGTTACCAATTTCAAGTGGATTCCCTATATGACTCGTTGAAATATTGCAATATTAAGGAGACACTTGGCCCATCAAATTTTCAAACAGCCAATTGTTTTTCTTAATATCTAAACTGCTTTACATGGGAAAATGGGCCATTGGACCATCAATTGGGCCCACAAACTTTCTGAGTTGTGGCAATCTCTACCTATTTATGTAACAACATGTAAATTCCAAACTCTCAATTCCTGTAATTATAATATGGCTATCAATAGCTGGTTCAAACATCTTCAGAATATAAAATCATTTAACCATATTCCCACATATCTTGTGTCTCATTGAATTCCTGACACATACTTGATAGCCAACATTATATTAAAAATGGAAAAGCAAAGTCCTAATTTAATGAAAGTTACATGATCAAACCAGTTTAATGTCATAATCTGTCAACCTTAAAAAGAAACACTGAGTAATACAATTTTAGTTATTGTGATCTATTTTTCTTTTTGATACAGTCAATTACCTAGTCAAACTGAATTACACTATGTCAATACTAAAATTAACAAGTGTGTACACTACTTAGACACTTGACCATTTAAAAGTAAACTTCTCAGTTTGCCCATAGAAATTGGATTTTTGTTATGAAGGACCCTCTTGAAACAGAGACATTGAATTGGATCATGTGGATTGATTTTCAATATATCAGTTTTAACCTTTAACTGCTTCGATATAGCCTTGATTTCAAAACTCCTATTTTATTATATTCCTAGGCTGCATTTTTTGTACTTTGATATTAACTTCTCTACTAGTTCATTAGACTGAATCATACACCAGCTGTTTTGAAAAAGTGTTAATACTTGTATACTTCTAATGTGCTGTGACTGAAAGTCAGTTAAGTACAGAGTTGCCTCTGTATAGCACCATTCATGGAAGCCATCAAGTGACCCCACAAGTGAGAAAATGTTGAACTGATGCATGCTCCAAGACAGCTCTCAAAATAGAAGACTTTTATCTAGGATGCATGATTGCAGAATTTACATCAAATTCTAAAAATCAAGATTAAAAATCAACATAATGCATGAAAATTGTGTATGATATTTTCAAGCCCTACCTCTATTCTTTCTATAAATAACTCCTATATTCTGAAAACATTCTACTTTTCTTCAAATGGAGGAGAATTTTCCACTTACATTTTTATTTCTAGAATAGGTCTCATCCAATAAATCAGCCCCCCCCCCATCAGTACTGATATGATGAATGGTCTTTCTGGTCATATCTTACCTATTCATTAAATCATGCTATTGGTGATGACATGTGTCCAGAACACATCATTGTATTATTTTCACACCAGTATTTCTTGCTGCTTTTACATCAGGTTTGGTTAAAGGGATACATGTACAGAATATAACCAGATCATGTTCTGTTTAACAATTTGTAAATCCAAATAAAATAATTCAACTCAAATTTCTGTGGCATTTAAAATTCTGTGACTACATGCTGGAAGAACTGTGAACCAGTCTAGAAATGGGTGAAGAAATAATAGAGTATATACGGGTTTGGTGGTCCATAATTGGTTAAAAATGAAAAGTAAAATTTTATTAAAAATATCTTTTGAAAGCTTATCCTATGTGTAATTTAACAAAAATATAGACAAATTTCTATTGATGCAATTTTAGTATTTTTAAAGACTTGACTTAGGATTACTCAATAATGAAAGCAGCACTTGATTGCTTGGTGCTGAATCAATAACAGACTTCATGCATATGTAGGTCAAGAAAATGCCTGGGCTCATATGGTGTTCTCCACACAGAAGCTTGCACCAAGGATAGTTGTGCATGGAGAAATATATGTCTGATCATCAGTACCCAGAAATTTTAAGTTATTGAATTTTAAATATGATGGTGTTTCCATATGTTTACTATGGGAATTGAATTAGTACCGTGACTCCTATATGCAACCTATGCCATAATAGGAGCATGCTGTTTCCATGGTTACCACGTGCATCCAGGGACCATTTTGGTGGTTTTTGCATAAGACAATCATAATGGATTCATTTTATCATGGTTTGCATGTGATTTTAGAGAAAAATTCTATACAAAACACAGATGGGAAGGGTTGTATGCACTTTACAGGGTCAGTAGATAGCTCAGGCTATGGGAAAGAGAGACTTGTATGGCCTGATGACAAAATTTCATATGTTGATGCCCACAGATTGGCTTTTATGGTTAAATACTATTTATAATATGCAACAATTCCCCAAAAAGGGGTGGGGGAGAGATTTTAACTGTAAACAACTTATGTCACAATCACCTTTGTATCAATACTGATCATTTAACTTTAGAGACACATTCAGTAGATCAAAGCAGAGAGCATTGTAAAATGCAAGGACTGTGCATAAAACTGCACATGCCACATTGCCTCAACCTTCAAAAATGTACTAAAATGGAGGGGGTTAATGGTAAGAATGTTCATATGTTGCTTGTTGTTTTTATTTTAGCCATAACACACATTAATTTGCCTTTGTTATAATTCTTTTCTTGATATTTCTCATAGTTTGTAAAGAAATGCTCTTTTCTCACATTTTTTTCTCTTATATACTGTACTTGCTTTATACATTTTATCTCTGAGATTTATATATTGCTTGCTTTTCAGATTTTGTGCCACAGAACTACAAGCTGAAATTGGACAGCTTAGCCCGAGATGGACAGCACCATGAACCCTGCCATGGAAGTTTCTCTTAAAGATTATATTCTTTGGTAAGCTGCATTTTGTCTTTCAATTCACTGATTCCACTGAGTGTTCTTGTTTAATTTTGTTTTTAACACTGTAGATTTACCTAGCTGATACTCAACATGCATGTGTAATGTCTCTCTCTCTATCTCTCTCTCTCTCTCTCCTCTCTCTCTCTCTCTCTCTCTCTCTCTACTATCCTCTCTCTCTCTCTCTCTCTCTCTCTCTCTCTCTCTCTCACTCACTCTCTCTCTCTCACACACAATGGATATTTTCAGATCTGTTGATGTGAATATATGAAAAAGAGCTTCATATCAGAAATATGGTCTCAGATTTGAAACAAAAGCTATTTATATAGTCAACATTGCTCTGCACTAACTATAAAGTGATAGAATAGAACCATTTAGTTGTAAATTAGAGCTTGCAACTTGGTAAACAAATCAAGGTATGTTACCTCCCCTTTGACTGTAATTCAGTGATTGCAAGGTTTGTGTTGTTACTCTTTTTTCAATAATTTGAGTATTTTATTCAGCTTTATATTGAAAAGTAAGTAATTTAACACTGCTTGATGTGAAAGTAGTCACACAATAATGATGTTGAGGCTTTTTCTTAACTTATTATGAGTTTTGGGTAAATGTAGATAAACAATGTATGTATTAGCCAACTTTCATATGCAACCAATTCTGTTACTTAAATTTACCAAGTAGTTTATACAGAAATAAATTACATCAGTGTCTGAATATTGCATAGAAATATGGACTTAACCTGGCATCACAAACTTGTCCCCATATTTATTCACCTCCAGCTTACTTCTTGACTTGGGCCGCAGCAGCTTGCACATAAGCTAGCTGTCTCCACAGTAAGCCTATATATTCACCATATTTTATTCCAGCTTACTTCTTGACTTGGGCCGCAGCAGCTTTATAGGAACTTTGCATTATAGGAAGCATAGCTTTCTCAAATATGTCTATTGTTGTCCTTATGTAACAGACCTCAAGTGGCTTTGTCTTTTGGGTTGATGGACATTTTTTCCCTTTGTTGTGAGAAACATAACCAGACTTGAAGAAATGACTATTATTTGCTTCCTTGCTCTTTCCCATAGTTTTATAGAAAAAAGTAGCACTCAGTTATTTAATTCTTCAGTATAATACAACTTAATGAACTTTTCTTTGCCTTTTATACCTTCTTGTTAAGATTTGGGGGTGATAAATCAGATGTGTTGATAGTTTAATTAGTTTGGGACTGTCAGAATCTCTTGGTGCTTCATGGGTTGTGTATTTGTTTTAGTCACAGAAGGGCAATGACCTCTTATCATTTTGACCTCTCATGTGGCACACCTATTGGTTTTCTCTCAATGTGAGGAATACTGATGCATTGTATCTTATATCTGTGACAGTCAGAAAGAAAAGAAATGCAATTTTGAAATTTAAAACATTTAAAACTTGTCTAATAGCAAGTAAGAGATGAAAATACAATGTGTTATGTAATTTGATACCCTGTGATGTCATACTTGTTGATGTCAGCATGTTTGTGTTTTTTTGTGTAGCATGCATGCCATAGAAAGATAATATGAAGATACAAAGGCAGAAAACAATTATATTAATAACAAGAAAAATCCACAAATAAGTGCGATACAACACAGCAACATGTAATGCGGATGCAATTTAACTATATACAGTGGTATCACATAAAATGCCATTGCACTAATATCTTTGCACAAGCATGGCCAATTCTTTGTTTCAATCTTGTTTCAATGTCAATAAGTAAAATACATGTCTTTCTAAAAAAATTAAATTTGGTTATAGGACACACGGTACTAATTCTATGGAAAAACAGTGAACCAGTCTAGAAATGGGTGAAGAAATAATAGAGTATATACGGGTTTGGTGGTCCATAATTGGTTAATAATGAAAAGTAAAATTTTATTAAAAATATCTTTTGAAAGCTAATCCTATGTGTAATTAAAAATAATATAGATGCAATTTTAGTATTTTTAAAGACTTGACTTAGGATTACTCAATAATGAGTGCTGAATCAATAACATGGACTTCATGCATATGTAGGTCAAGAAAATGTCGCGGCTCATATGGTGTTCTCCACACAGAAGCTTGCACCAAGGATAGTTGTGCATGGAGAAATATAGGTCTGATCATCAGTACCCAGAAATTTTAAGTTATTGAATTTTAAATATGATGGTGCTTCCATATGTTTACTATGGGAATTGAATTAGTACCGATGTGAAATAATATTAATCCTGGTTATCTTTTACTAGTAACTAAAATTAGGTAAACTAATTCTATTAGCAAATTAAAAACTCAAACAAAACACATTATAACAAGGGCAACAGCATAGCAAGGGGCTTTACTGTCAGGGGTTCACTGTTCTGTAAGCAACAGCAGCAAGTTACCTTAATGTAATCCATCAAGTCTGTACACCAGTCTGCACAACTGGCAGGTCCATCATAACCAGTCTG
Organism: Potamilus streckersoni; assembly: GCA_016746295.1. Lineage (NCBI taxonomy): Eukaryota > Metazoa > Mollusca > Bivalvia > Unionida > Unionidae > Potamilus > Potamilus streckersoni. The sequence goes on from JAEAOA010000401.1 coordinate 845,471, forward strand.
GTCATTTTGACCAGAGACTACAAATGAGCTATCACTGAGCAGAACAGATAGCCATTCCTATTGATTAGCATATCACAACATACAAAAACTTTCTTGTTTTATTTGACAATCATATCAACAAGCTAGTAGGAATGCTAGGTATAACATGAAATAATTAATGATCAAAGAAACAGCAAGGTACCATCTATACTTGCAGAAAGCAATGATCCTGATCGGCAATAGCATAATGCACCTGCATATCAGAGTCTATACTGTTTGTTCTACTGACTACTCTTAACAAACTGCACAGACCCAGATCTGCCAGTGCATTATGTAATGGCAGATTAGAGACTTTGTGGTTTTAAACAAGCAAAATGGTACCTATTCCCTGGGGCAATGTACCTGGCTCTATATTGCCTATGGTAGTTGAAGGTTAAGTTAGGTATTGTATTACTGTAAATTTTTTCCTGTTTTTCATTCTTACTCCAAAAACTAAATAACAACTAAAAAAAACCTAATAAACTGAAAGTCAATTACCATCTGTGGATCTTGTTATATTTAATTTTACAATCTTAAAAATGAAACTAAATGGTATCATGATTATCCCAAAATATGGATTGTTGTCTTTTAAAAAAGGAAAAAAAAACAATGCAAAAACAGGGACAAGGTTTTGCCACTATTTTAAAAAGTTGCCCAGTGTTGAAACCATCTTTTAGACAATATTATCAGATCATCCACTTAATGGCAGCCATAATGAATGAAAGACAAACTAGACATCAGAAAAAGTCTTTTGGTGAAAATCCAATGTTAATGAAACTTCCAATCTAGAAGTAGCAGTATGATTTTCAAGGTGACCAAATGTGGTGCCCATATTGGACATTAGACTGGCACAAAATTTACTTGAAATCAGCTGGGAAACAAAGAATCACAGTACAAATTCAGTTCCCATAGTAAACCTATGCAAACACCATGATATTAAAAATTCAATAACTTAAAATTTCTGAGTACCCATGATTAAACCTATATTTATCAGTATATATGCTTTCAATACCGAACCAAAGAGTCAGGTGCTAATTTTAGTACATGTAATGAGTATTCCAAACTAAAGATTGTCCAAGGACTGAAATTCCATCAATAAAACAATGTATTTTTTATTCACTTACAACTAGGATAAGCACTCAAAAGATTCTTTTTCCAAAAATATAACTTACATTATTAACCAATCCTGGCCAAGCAAACCCATATATATACCGTATTTAATGTTCACCCTTATTCAGGCTGGTTTCCATTTTTCCATACCATTAGTACCATGTGTCCATAAGAACTCTTCTGGTGAAAACCAATATGAACTTCCATTTAGGAGGAGCATCAACAACATTTTCAGGTAGGATCTTGTGGTGGCTACACTGAATGTCTCAGCAGCACCCATTTTCATTTAGGACCAGCTAGACATAATACTGTAAAAGGATTTTTAATAGTAAAAAACGGAATGTTGATATGACCCTCCATTCACGTGGAGTAGCAATATACAATATTTTCAAGATAGCCATTTAAATGGCCATTCTGGATGTGCAGATTGCAATATTTCCATTTAGAACCAACTGGATAACTTTACAAGACTTTTGTTGAAAATGCCATATTTATAAGACCATCCATTCAAAAGATGTCATAATTAGTTTTCATTTTTTATTATTATGACTTTATTTAAAGAGGGTAACTCAATTAGCTAAGAACTAATCTGGCAGCAATCATGTGTTATGCCAATGACCTATAAACTGTATACATTACTTCTGCATTAAACTGGTGATAGATGACACCACTTAACACCTCAAACTGCATATCCACCATTGAAACAACAATGATGAGTTGTTAGAAAAATACCTTTTTTTATTATATAATTAATGACAGCCTTTCATTGCTCTATTGCAAAAAGTCACTAGTAAATAACTAATTATGCCAGTTGCTTATTTTCAAGGGGGGAAATCATTAAATCTAGTTGGCACTATTATTTTCATATGTTCTGCTGCCAATGTAAAAAAAGAGGCCCAAGTGAGCTTGATATTATTCACTGGGTAGTTAATACACATACACATACTGAACTGAACTATAGAGGGAAAAAAATTCTTGGACCACATAGTTGCCACATTGTTGATTAATGTGGGTGACAGTTCCTGATCTTCATTCCAAAACCATATACATAGGATTACCTTCCTGGCATAAAAAGACAGTCATTTATACAATAAACATTGCCCCTGCATATCTCCCTACCGATGGGTACTAAGTCCTGATTCACAAGTTAGATACTGTTCACAACTCCATCTTTAAAGTACATTTACTTACTTAACCCATTACCCCTGGAAATTTTTGCCATTTTTGCCTGAAATGCCAGTAGGATATCCATTTTAGGAGATATTTCTGAATACATCCTAAAACATCGACTTCCAAGACATTTTCGGTTGACTTAATGCCTATTTGTGTTAGAAACATCGATTTTCATTGGCTCTTTCGCCTGAGCATGAGCAGAAGGGTAATGGGCCCATCATTTCTGTGTCGAGACCACTCTTGATTCTAAATGCCCATATTATCCTATTTTTGCAAAGATTCACCTGTCTGTGTGCAATTTAGACTGGTCTGTCTTAGATCTGACAATGCCAAAAAGTCTAAAATCTGAACACAAAACTAGATAAAGTGCTCAAAGGGAATTTCGGATGGAAAAAACTCTGGTCCAAAAAGTGAAGTTTTCCCTCTGTATTTTGTAGTGCACCTAGAACATCCATATTTTTTGGTATCATCATAAAACTACATCTTACTTTCTATAACACCACCCACTTCATTGTGTCGCACATGACCTTAATGCTACAGAGCTCAGAAGTAGGTTACCACCTCATGCCCCATAAACGTGGTGCCAGAAGTCAATGACTATATATCGGAATTAATCTCTGTATTCAGCATGGATTGCTGGGTCTGTCCCTACCCACTATTGACTCACCCCAGAGTTATAACTTGGAAACCATCCCCTACGAAAACAAATTCATGACTTCATAAACAATCTTGAATGTTCATGAACGTTCTTGAAATGTCATTGGTCAGTTCATCATTTGAGTTCATGAACAAATAGTCATGAACGTTCATCACCTAAGTTCATGAACACTTCAAGAATTTTGATGAATCGTGTACTCTAGTTCATGAACACAATGATGAATTTTTATGAACTATTAGGATATCTTTGAAATTTCTAAAATGTCATAAATTTGCTTTTATAAGCAAGTTCAGGTTTATCTGAGGGAAATTTATTGAGGGTGTGGTGCTTGTCCAATTTCTAAATTATCAATTTTAAATGATTATAAAAAATATGCTAATCATTTGACAGGGATAATAGCAAAAATAAAGCATCCAAGAAAATTACTAATTGGTTGTTTATGGTAATGATGTACCCAACGGGTTCTTAATACATGGACAAGCGAAGGCATCCATATTGTTTTCAAAGAAAATTCACTGTTCATTAGGTCCTTAAATTCAGGGACTAAGGAAGGAACCTGTATCATTTTACAAGAAATTCATTGTTTACTTGGTCTTAAAATTCAAAGACATCTGTATTGTTTTCACAGAAAATGTAATGCTGACTGGGTCTTTCAATTCACGGTGTGCAGCAACCTCAACATCCATGAAAATTTGTATTCCATGAATAATATTGAACATTGCAGTATTTTCCATCCCTATAAAGTATTAGAAAGGATATTCCTAGCTATGACAGTCAAAGTGACTTACTTCACAGTTGGTCAATTTTACCATTTTTTCTTAGTGATACAAAATTAGGAAAATAAATTGACCAATTTTTGAAAGTTATAGGGTCATAAACAAAATATGATGGCCTGAGAATCTTTAAAACTGCACCAAAAGCAAAACATATTTGTATTTTTCTTTCCAACTGACACTGGCCCATCCCTGAAATTTTCTTCTAATATTATACTTTAATGTACACTATCAGCAAAACATGGGATAATATTACCTTTGGTACGGCTGCTTGGAATATAAAGCCTTTGACTGGGTTGGTATTAATACTCATGACAGATATAACCATGACAACTACATCTTCTCTTGGTCGGTCTTGAGCAGCATGAATTAAGACCTTTATACCATTTTTATCGTATGTGTTCACTGGTGGATGTGACCCTGAAATAGAGATATCACATTTTCATTGTACATGTTCACTTGGGGAAGAGGTGAACCTGAACTTACAGTGATTATTACAGGTTTACAGGATATCAACCTGTAATATAAAGAATCACATTCAGGGATGGCACTGGCTTTAAAAACGTTGTCATAAAAAATATCACCAATTTTAAGATTTTGTCACCAATTAAAAAAAATGTCATTGTCATAATAGAGTACAATCCATTCAGTAAAATCAAATAAATGTTTTTCATTTACTTAGTATATATACAGAATGATCAATGCTTCAATGTTAATCAGTTTTCTTTAAAGTTTCAGAAAAGCTAATTTTTTCTGGAACATTGTTGAAAAAGGAAAACAAGTGCCATCTTCTAGTAGATTGTCATTATTCCTATTCCTGATAATTGAGGTGGTCGATTGTAGAAAGTCAGGTAGCATGGGTTTAATATATTACAGCAGAGTACTAAGGCCTGACACCTGTATAAGTGGATTATGAAATAACAGTACCGTGTTAGCATGGTTTGTCAATAAGAACAAGGGTTTTGTTTTTGTAATAATAGATTCTATTGCAATTTGATATCCAAGTTTGCAGCTTCCTGTCATGGTGACTTTGAATTTCTCAACTCCAAACCCAAGACTATATATAATTTTTAAAAGCCAAAATTGTTGTTGCCAAGATCACCAGATGCTATAATATATCACCAATAAGAAAAAAATATCAGTTTGCAACAATGGCAAAGCCCAGCATGATCACTGACATTTTATCATATATGCTCATTGAGGAATGTGAACCTATAATATTGAGATGTCACATTTACAAAAGACAAAAAACTTATGTCAAGTGTGCATTTTATTTAAGCAGAAAATAAAAACATTAAAACTGAGCTTAATAAAAAAATTCTAATATTAACCCTTTCAGTTAATCTTGGAAGTGGATGGACAGACATGTACATGAATCCCAAAGTCATTTTTATGCCCAGCTTCAGCTATGAGCCTAACAAATACAAAACAGTCCTCTCTACATGATCTGCCATCAAGCCAAGGGCATACCAGTCCAATAAAACCCCATGAAAGGCTAAATGATAAAAGTAAAAAGCTGAAAAAAGTTGACAGCTGAATTTTAAACCAGGATAACAAACTACACAGTACAATTATATATATCTCTGACACACATATAAATTAATAAGACACAGTTAATGTTCATATTTTTGAAAGTCTATTATAGAAACTAAGAATGAAAGGTTACTGTTGTACACAAAATTTTGCCTTTTTCATGACAGCTGTCAATTTTTATATCCACACATTTTAATATTAATAATAATAATAATAATAATAATAATAATTAATAATTAATAAATGATTCTGATCTATATAACAATGACAACACACCACAACTTTAACATTATATACTGAAGTTGATAATCATTCAGATCCTGGGATGAAACATAAACAATAAGACAAATGAAAATGGTGTCTGCCTTAAGATAAGCAGCCCTAACCAGGTTCTTGCTATGATTTAGCAAGACTTCTGAAGTGCAGAGCCCAACATCCATGCTGAGGTGGAGAAACTCTGCTATTTCTAATAATCCATGCACAAGATTCATCCTTTACAAGATTAAAGGAAGCAGCCAAAAATAGGCCAGAATATAAGGCTATGCCAATCAAGCTTGTTGTCAACTCCAGTAATTCTGTCTCAACAGGGAGGTGGTCATATGACTCCAATGAAATCTCCAATTAATAAGCTCTGGCATCTAAGGTGGGTTTCATGGGTCATGTGGAGGAATGTACCTTATAACTAGATGAAGTAAATGTTCACCTTTAATTTTGCCTGGCAAATATCTGACATTTGGAAAAGTTCTCAGATCATAACTGATTGCAGGAGGAATAGGAGATCTGGCTTTGACACCTCCTCAAAGATAATTTCCAAATGGATAAGGATCTTTGTATCCCATGAACCTAAGGGGAAGGATGCAGCAGACTTTATACAACAACTTGTCAAAGGACCACACCTCTTATTGTAACTTTTGGGCAATGAGTGGAATGAGGAAGGGAACCTTAAATCAGGTGGCAAACTCATTAGCAAAATGATCAGGACATCTTGCTCTCCAATGCAAGGGAAGAAAGGACCAGATGCACCAGTGAGAAAACACAGGAAACTCTGGGTGGTAACTTCCTGCAACTTTTCACTGGGAGTGACAGAACTGACCCTTGTAACCACCTTGTCTAGAGGGTGAAAAAGCTACTCTTCCCTTGTAGATCTTTTGGGGATGACCATCTCCTGTAAGAGGTCTGTTTTGCAGGTAATTATGGTGCTTACCCCTAAAACCCCACACTTGAATTGGCCATCCAAGTCATTGCAGGTGGCATCAAGATCACTTCCCTGAATTGGCCATCCAAAGCACTTTAAGTGGTAACAAGAGTCACTTCTACAAACTGACTATCAAAGGCACTGTAAGTGGCAACAAGGATTACTTCAAAGACTTGACCATCCAAGGCACTGCAAGTGGCAAAAAGAATCAATTCCCTGAATTGGCCATCCAAGGCACTGCAAGTGGCAACAGGAATCACTTCCCTGAATTGGCCATCCAAGGCACTGCAAGTGGCAAAAAGAATCACTTCCCTGAATTGGCTATCCAAGGCACTGCAAGTGGCAAAAAGAATCACTTCCCTGAATTGGCCATCCAAGGCACTGCAAGTGGCAAAAAGAATCACTTCCCTGAATTGGCCATCCAAGGCAATGCAAGTGGCAAAAAGAATCACTTCCCTGAATTGACCATCCAAGGCACTGCAAGTGGCAACAGGAATCACTTCCCTGAATTGGCCATTCAAGGCACTGCAAGTGGCAACAGGAATCACTTCCCTGAATTGGCCATCCAATTCACTGCAAGTGGCAAAAAGAATCACTTCCTTGAATTGGCCATTCAAGGCACTGCAAGTGGCAACAAGGATCACTTCAAAGACTTGGCCATCCAAGGCACTGTAAGTGGCAACAAGAGTCACTTCCATAAACTGGCTATCAAGGGTACTGTAAGTGACAATAAGGATCACTTCCCTGATACTGAAAACTCCACATCCCATAGGGAGTAAAGGGAAATAAAGAAAATATGGGCAATATTAATATGATAACAATTTCCTGTACAGTACATAAATGATGACCCTTTTCCTTTTGCAGGTAGTGTGGAGGTAGGGGGCATTTCAATTCAAGACCCACTCCATACCACGAATCTGCCTGTATTGACCAATATCAAGCTAAGTGGCAACTGTGTGGTCTGCCCTCTCTCCCGTATTAGAGTGCACACTCAATATAAATTTTGAGATAATGCTTTTTATGATAGCTGTTGCATTCTTTGAGTGGGCATACTCCCTGAATGTGGGAAGGCTCTGCTCCTCACCCTTATGTTGGGGGTGGGCATTTTATCTCAACCTCACTCTGGAGGTTCAATCAGCATCATTTAAATATATAAATAAATAAATATTACATTCAAAAAGTGGCATTATTTGTTGAATTTTTTAAATATGCTGAAATTACTATCTGTTCTAGAGAAGATGTTAATGATTTTTCACATTCTTATAGATCACATTGGCATTATTTTCATTTGGGACCAACTACATATAGTGAAAAGTATTTTAGTGAAAACCAATGAAGATTCAACCATTCCTTCAAGAGGTTTAGCTAAAAAAAGTTTTTTGTTTTTAAATGGCCACCAATGCATATAATTACTTTATTTACAACCTCCAAGTGATTAAGGAGTTATTAGGTGAAAATGCCCACGTCTATAGAACTATTCAAAAAATATAGCTATAACAAGATTTCAATATTGCTAATGGTTGTAATGCAGGTCTGATTAGTAACACTACCATTTAGGGCCAACAAGTCTTATCTTATTTCCATGTCATTACAACTATCACTTCTGGAGAAGTTGTGACAATAATATTTAAATGATCACCATCACCCTGAAATTACTGGAATCTAATTATGAACATCTGAATAGCACTATTTACATTTTTGATCAAATGACATTTAAAGAAGAATTACTGAACATCTGAATAGCACTATTTTCAGTTAGGATCCAAAAGACATTTAAAGAAGAATTATTGCACATCTGAGGAAAAACATTTTCATTTAGAACCAATCTAACAGTAGAAGAATTCTTTTAGTTGTTGTTCTGGGGCTTAATGCCATTTTCAGCACACGATAGGCTATACATGGCAGCCAATATTAATGGTGGAGGAAAAAACTGGGAAATGCACGGAAAGAACCACCGACCCACGAGAAGCTACTGGCAAGCTTTCTCACATATCCACATTCACCAAATCTTAGACTCGAACCCACACAGAGGTGAGATGGCAGTGATCCTTTATGGAGAGCGCTTTAGACCATGTGACCACTATGGGCCCCAAGAAGTCCTTTAGTAAAAACCTCATGTCATATGACCATAAAGAAGAATAGCCATTTTCAAGATGACCACAATACATCAAGTTAATTTATATTGTGACCAGTTTGAGCTTATTTTATTGAATTTCAAGTGATTCTTTTCCCTGGAAATACACAAGTGCTCCTACAAAATTCTTAGATATAGACATTAATTGAAAGTTATATGAAATTCAAAATTGGAATATTTTCTGTGATTCAAGATGGAATTGTTATCACAACAGTACTTTGCAGATTACAACAGATGTCATTGCCTTCCATTTTGACTTTCATCAGGATTCGAACTAGACTTTTTATTACTACATCTTCTATTTTTTAATTCTTGGATTATTTTTCTTTATTTGATTCATAAATTTTTTTTTTCTTCCCATTTTTCACTTGGTATTCTAGGGAAACAAATTATTTGTAAAATTTTACAAAGCGTGTTGTCTTCACTCTTTTCTGTTACTTTTTGTAAGAGCCTAGACTCATAACATTTGATCTGACCATCTGGTCAGAAGGATTAACAATAACAAGATAGTCAACATGGCTGCTTTAGTGGATGATCAAGAAGTAAAATATTTCTTTATTATTAACTGAACCTCTTCGTGGATGCAGGTGTCAATGCCATGTAACTAGTATCAGTGGAGTAGTAATAATAAATTTGTGCTAAAGCATGGATGTTGAATGAGTACTGGATGAAGGACATGAGAATTCTTGACAAAACCTCCAGGATTAGTTATTCCAGTGAGTGCCGGATGGAAGGATAAAAAACTGCAGGATTAGTTGTGCTAGTGAGTGCTAGAAGACAGGAGGATTACATATTCAATCACTACAGACAGGGTTATAGATAAAATGTTACAATTGGGTATTATCATGTAATAAGCTTTTTTGGAGCAACAATTCAACGAAGCTACAAAAAGTACAAAAATGTAGTAAATCCTGTCAACAGCAGTCACTAATGCCCTCTGTTTACTCGGACTTTGAACAAACACCAGGCAATGAATACCAGTATTATTAGCACTGTTGTTGTTGTTATTATTATTGTTTATTACCAACTGATACAATATTCAAAAAAGTCATATAATGCATGCATATGATGTTTTCTTCCGAAATTGTTCCATACAAGATTATTGTTTCCTATTCATTTTGATCCATCCTATGAATTAATAAATCACTGATGTTTCCAAAAATAAACAAAATCATTTATATTTGTACTGAAGACCATAAAACTTTTTACCACTAATTTAAAGTTTACATATGACTTGAGAAAAGAGTACTTGCTCTTCCTTTGGCTAAATTGCACAACTGGCATTAAGAACTCATACTTCAAACAATATCTGGATTAATCAACTGCTCAGCTCACCAAGATCAAAACACTATGTTTATGTGATATACCTATGATGAATATGGCATGAAAAGGAGTTTAGGGTGTCAACTTATGCACTGAACCAAAACTTCAACAGCCCTTATAGCCAAAATTTTAAAAATTAAATTTTCCTCAAATATAAAAATGTAACATTTAAAACAATACCTGTTACACTATCACAAAAGACCAACTTCATGTATGCTATATGACTACTTCATACCTGTGACTACCGGCAGTAGAGAAAAAAAAATACTGTTTTAAAAACTGTCTACTGCACATACCGTTTAGTAGTCAAAATCTATTGGTTTTGAAAATTTCACATCAATTTTTTTTAATTTGTTTTTTTTATGTGATCTATCAACACATTAGATAAAGCAGTCAGAATCGATCTACTAATAATAACAGACCTACAATATAATTGGTGCAACCATGCATGATTTTAGTGGGATAGCATATGGACACAAAAGCGGCTAATTGATTAACCTATTTGTTGTAATTTGGAAAGTTTAAAGCCAAATTCGGGATATTGTTTGAGGTGTTATAAGAAATAAAAGGTTCAAAGGTAAAAGGATGACCATAAGTCTTGGACTAAAACTTGCCCAATCTGTTGTGGAAGGAAGACAAAAAGGAGACCGACCAAAAATTGTCTGCGCAGAAACACTTAAGTATTTTGATTCAATGTCTTTTAATTATTATTGTATTGTTCACGATGATTTAAAATGAATTGTATCTTTTTTTTCAATTCATGTCAAAATGCCGAAACGTCCGCTTTCTCCCAATGCTAAGAGGCCACCAGATAAGAAATACTACAGCAAATTTAACAATGCTTGGAATTTACGTGTGTGCAGGCTAGTAGCAAAGGTCCTGACTTTGCATTGTCTTTTGTGCAAATTGGATTTTAAGGAAGAAATGATATCACCAGGCATATACAAACACCATCACATAGGAGCATGAATTCTTTTGTAACAAACACACCCACATTTAAGGCATTATTTGAGACTGGATCAAAAGTGGATAAAAACACAGAGGACATACTCCATTCTTCAGAAAATCCAGAGTGATTCAAGGGGAAGTCTGGACTAGAAGACTATTGAGAGCCTGCTCAGTGTGAAGGTTAACAATCACAGTGAATGTCACTAGTGGTCACCAGACAATGATCTTCTGAACTAAAGATGCCTGTGGATTGTATTAAAAAAAAAAATCTTTGCTTGTAACATTTTCCATCAGATTCTGAATCTGAATCATGTGCAAAATTGTGTGTTGTATTATAATCAATTCCCTAAAAACAGGCAAAATTTATGCCGATAAAAAATCTCCCTTTTTAGAAGCCAATCTTTTTATCAAAATTTATAAATCTACTGGTTTGAAATCCTGGTTCTGTTACAGGTATGCTACTTTTCTCATCCAGCTAACAACACTGCCTTTACCCTGTCTAATGATAAAAATCAACTCACTTGTGAATTTGACAGATTGACACTTTTGAATTACAATGACACTGTGAGTGGAATACTATAAGTATAATGGTGAAAGGAAATATATGCAAATCAATTTATGCATTATTCCTTTATCTAAATAATGGCTTCCTCATCAAAGCAAAAATTTAACTATCATGAAGTCACTGATGATACACTCCAGTGACCACTTATAGCATGGAGAACCATTAGTTGGTTATGAAATATACGACTACAACCAATGGAAAGCAGGTGACAGCTAAATAAATGACTTTTACACAAAAAATTTCATGGATGGTGGTGGATTTAGAATGGACCTTGTGACCAGATGACTTCAAGATAAAGGTGACAACTGAAACAGGTTTAACTGTTGTTATGTATATGTAATTAAATTGCTTGTGGTTTTTATTCTTTATTTATTTTTTTCCCATTACATTCTATTGTAATGATTATTTTCATGAGTTTTGATATTTTTAACAAAATTCAGCCTTTTGTCTTGACCTGATTGGAATGTAAATGTTTGCTTCATTTTTTTTTAGCTATCCTAGTTTTTAATCTTGTTCCAATTTTGTAAACATTTAATGAAAATGATTGGCAATTACCAAGGTCATGTTTGGCTCAGTTGTAAATAGCCTTTCTTATTCACTTTTTTATTTCCAGTGTGAGAATCTGATTCTAAGATGATACCATTCTAGATAATGTGCTAAATGGCATTTGTTTTCACTGCACTGTTCAAATTAGTGATCATGTAGCCCTGTCCCATGAGCTATCTATCATGTGATCTAAAATCATGGGTTAAAACAGATGATTTCTAGTAGATTTGCCAGTTGCATTTTTACACCATTAGAGCTCAAGGTGTTTTTTATTTGTTGATGCCAGTTTGTTTTGAATTTTATCCATTTTGTTTTAGATTTAATAATTCATATTCTCTGGAAAACACAAGTGGTTTTTGTCTTTATAAAAATTCTGTGACTAGGACATTTAGTGGAAATTTATTCCTGAATTCTAAATGGGAATGTTATAAATTGTGATTCAATGAGGAACTGTTGCCATCAGTACAACAATCTCCCGTCTATATTGGAATTTCATCAAGATTCAAATCTGGATTCAATAAGAACTGTTTAGTGATTGGACATATTTTTCAATTCTAGGATTAATTTTTGGATTATATTCACAAACCATAAGCCCAATTTCATAGTTTTACCTTGCTTTCTAGGGAAATAAATTATTTTGTTAAAATTTACAAAGCTTGTTGACTTCACTCTTTTCTTTAGTTACTTTTGTACAAGCCTATACATAACATTGTAATGAATGTTGTCCATAACTTTAGTGTCCAAAAGGTAACTTTGACTGAATTTCTTTTAAAAGGCAATCCATGTTGGTCTATATAATTTCTTCATCTTTTTCTCATTTTATGTGTTTTCTGAGATGGAAATGTGACCCATGGACAACCTGAATCAATTATACATCGGACTACCTGGCATGGATGTTAAATTTTGACGTATGTAGAAGTAGGCATGGCTTGCAAATTAAATGGCCAATATCTTTGAGTCTCATATCAAGAAACTTTACAGACATTATAATCCATTACTCCTCTATTCCAAATGCCTACAAAAAGAAATACAAGAGTCCCAAGGAGGCTTGTATTGCTCATCAAGCAAGTTTTACTGTATTTGCAGTGAAACTAGCAAACCTATATAAATTTTCAAATTGCTTCTCATTATACTGTTGAAAAGTGTGCAGTTAGTTCAGAAGATTGATCATTGTCTTTCTGGCCATGTATGCATACTAAAATTTTATAAATTCCTATGTAAAACCTGTTTATCATCCATTTAAAAAATACCATCAATAACTGCTCTAGCAACTCCATACAAAACATGCTAATTCAGTGATTTTTATACAATGGTGATGTCATAAAGTTTACAATAATGAAATCTGACTTCGAAGTTCAAGACACAACTGCAATGTTACTATGCAGGCATGGAAAGCAACAAAATTTAGTTGGCCTATTCAAGTACACATTCTGCAAAAAGTGGTAAAACAGAGATCCAAGTTGATCCAATATTTGTCACCTATTTACATAACAACTGACCATTTCATTAGGCAGGCTCATGTAATGATGTAAAAACATGTTCTACGTAAACTAAGCTTTATATGTTGATTTCTCTTATTATACTACAACCTAATAAAAATTGATTTATAAGATAAAGGCATTCTTTTGCTCATAATCCAAGTCATCCAAGACCATGGTTCATACCTCTTCCTGAAACAGCTCTCATGATACAAAGGAGAAATGAAACACACCTTAACACGAAACACACCTTAAAACACTGACAATATACAAGTATAGCAAGTTTCCTAAATTGATCTTTAAAAAGTCTTAAGTTACAAAGGAAATGTGTAATTGTGCAGCCTGAATTACTCAGGAGCCTTACCCTCAGTGTAGTTAAGTGATAAATAACAAACCCTTTAATTACATTTCATCCCTTCATCTGGAAATGCTGAATTATATATAGCTATATAAAGTTTCATCCCTTGTCTCAAATGGGCTATAAGACAGTGTTATTTATGTTAAGCATCCACAACACTCCTGCCAATCATGACATACCAAGTTGTACCCATAAATCTCAAAATGGGAAATGTGTGATGAAAAACATACAAGACTGAGCCATATAGCTAAATTTTGAAGACAAGAACACTAATGATAATGTCTGCAATACATCTTCCAATAACCATATATAAAGTATATCTAGTTTCATCCCTTAAGGCTGTAATGTTATAATGGAGAAAGAAACTTAAGATACTGAGCCATAACCTTGTACTTCAAGACAGAACTCCAACGTCACTGATGATTTACCTTCCGAAGATAATGTACAAGTACACCAAGCGACATCTATTAATCTTGAACAGCTTCATAGTCATGGACTCGATAGAAAAGTGTGATGAATAACTCAAAACATCGAGCCATGACATGACTTTGAGAAAAAGAAACAAAGTAGTTCACGTTTTCTAAAGATGCTATATAAATATACTGAGTTACATCCCTTTACTCACCAAACTGTAAAGTTGTTGGAGTAAAGGAAGTAAGATGGACAACCAATGAGACTGACATTCAAAATATAACTCTAATGTGGGATTAAAAATAATCTTCTATTGCTTTGTTGTTTTGGGTCTAATGCCATTTTTGAGTGCATGATAGGAAACATATGGCAATCAATATAACTGGTGGAAGATGAGCCAAGTAAAACACTGGTAAGAACCATTTAAACATGCTACTGGCAAACTTTCTCAAATAACTACATTAACCAAACACAAAACTTAAATGCACACAGAGGTAAGATGACAGTGACTGGAAAGGCGAGAGTCGAAAACCACTTGGCCACCTTGGGCCCCACAAATCTTCTGATGTTGATGCACAAATACAGCAAGTCTCATTCCTTAAATTATCCTTACAGCACACCTACTAATCATAATGTGTAAGAATACCAAGTTTTATACCTCAATCTCATATGGCTTTATACTTCAGGAGTTCAAACAAAAGTGTGACAGAAAATGCAAAATATGCGACATTTATCTTGAAGGTCAAAATGTCTTATTTGACACACTGTAGTATAACTTTTGAGCATACAAAGTTTCATGATCATAAATGGTTTGAAAGTTATACAATGGAAATGAAAGTGTGATGAATGAATGGATGTATGGAAACACAAATAAGATGACCTTGACTTTTCACAAAAAGGTGGGGGCCACAAAGCAATTTGTTCTACACATAATGGAAGGCACACAATAGATGGATGACAGACACTGAAACATACCACATGCTCACTACACTGAAAGGTCAGGTGTGCTGCATATACACATAAACTTTCTTAATATCAAGTTTTTACCTGGTTTAATATTTTCCAATGGTACAAATATGTCTGTGAGAGGCTGTACTTCTCCAGGCCTGGACCCTGTGGCATGTGCAGACACTTCAGCTGCCATGCTGACAGTGGGAGGTTGTATAGATTGTGGAACAGATGCTGTGCTGGTACTGCCCACTGAGGCAGAGGAAAATGCAGTGGGTGAGCCTGGGTAAGGAGGTGGAGAAATGGTTGGTACCTTGCTTGCTATCTGATTCAGAGTCACTTTTGCAGGTTGGCTAAAAGGAAAAAATTTTGCCTGAGTACATATTAAGAAAAGACTGACAAGGTATTGGAAAAAATCTGATCACTATCCAACTACAGCTTTCAATTACTATTTGTTAATATGGTTCCAATCTACATACTGGTATTTCAAAGTCTGATATTAGCATATTCTGTCTATCAAACAGATTATATTTACTTGCTTGTTAATTAAACTAAATGCAAAGTAATGGAATGACTTACACTGATGCCGTGAAAGAAACAGGTTTATCCGGCCCTAGATTCTGCTGCATCAGACTTTGTCCCAAGTCATCCAAGTCTAGGAGAGCTTTTTTCTGCTGATCAGTTTTTGGTGTAGTTGGGCCAGGTTTCTGAGGTTGAGATTGAGGCTGTGTAAAGGAAACACCTGAAAAGAATGATAATTTCTTGAATAACATATTTGCAAATATATAATGAATTCCTAATTGTTAAATGTATGAACCAGGATCTGTTGGCATAAAGGTTTTCTGACCAGAAGGCCAGATCATCTGCCTCTGCACTATCCAACAGCACAGCTGCTAATTGCAGCAGGATGAGCATTGTACACAAGTAAATTCAGTGCAATGTCCATTAAAACAGTTTGATGAACTTAGTTGGAGTGTTTGATGAAGATAGGAGGTAATTCTGTTTTTACTAGTGCAATGGTTAGCACTGTCAATTATAAGGAAGCCATCAAGGTGATGGCAGTGACAAAACACTTATCTGCAGATATGTGTCAAGCATCATTGTCAACTAGATTTAATTATGACTGGGAAAGTGGAATTTAATTAGGATTAAAGACTTAAAAGGAGAGAAGATTCTACTTTTCAGTGTGAAAGGATTAATTGGACTTTCTTTTCTTAAGTTTTGTTGTAATTCTACAGAGAATTTGGGAAATTTCTTGTGTAATATAACCCAAGTGTAAAGTGATGCGTGCTTAGTCGTGACGGTATATGGGTTGGTGCGTGCAGGCAAGGCGATGGGTGCCATTTACTCGCGGATCTGGGTTCGAAACTCGGTAGAGTACGAATTTAATTTCTCTAACCTGTATGATAGTATTGTTTGTATTAAACTATTATTTCTGCCCACTATTATCAAGATTCTACTACAGAATCCAGGGATAGCACAGTTTGTTCTGTCTGGTATATATTTATAATTATTTGTAATACAAAAATCCTATATACCTTGATTTCTTTCATAGGAATCTGGAACGACTGTGTACATATATATGAGAATTAATTACTAGGTCGTCATGCGAGTGTGTCTGCTACGCACGGGCTTATATAACACCGATTCAGTGCCATCATTTTTTGGTGATGCGTGCTTAGTCGTGACGGTATATGGGTTGGTGCGTGCAGGCAAGGCGATGGGTGCCATTTACTCGCGGATCTGGGTTCGAAACTCGGTAGAGTACGAATTTAATTTCTCTAACTATATATATATATATATATATATATATATATATATATATATATATATATATATATATATATATATATATATATATATATACCACATACATTAAACAATAACATGCATTTAAAGTGTTGGTATAAGGCAAGTTGATATACCAATACTATTGGTATATCAAATTGTGATCCGCCCATGGCACAATAATACGCATATATAAATATTCTTGCAAGTGTCTGCGGTTGATTTGATTCTAGATTTAGTCACAATCCCTTCTGCTTTCTGTTCTCCCCTCCCCTCTCAAGTATAACGGACAAACTGTGCAGAAATGTGGAAAGAGAGAGAAATGGAATTTGGGATGGATTAAAACATTGAAACAGAAATTAAACAAGTTCGCTACAAGAATATGTTTCATCGTAATGATACATATACACTTTCATTGGGATTTATCAACAGTGTTTGTCAATGATACAATGAAGCAAACCAGTAAATTCATCAGTTACAGGGTACACATACTGTGATATCTTGAATGTTATGATTTTTTTTTCTTCCTAAATTTCTAAAAAAGCGATTATTATTATTTAAATACGAAAATGTCCAAAGCTCTCATAGAGGATTTTCCGACAATATTTCTGGACTTGTGAATGATGGAAAAAGTTAAGTCAAACCGACGAAAGGATGAGAGAGAGAGACAGAGAGTTTTAAAGTCAAGCCGACAGAGAGAGAGACAGACAGAAAGGCAGAGTTTTAAAGTCAAACCGATGAGAGAGTCTGTGGATCAGTTGTACTGCTGCTAAAGCAGAATGATGATGTAGATCAAGTTTAAATATATTAAAATATTTTAATTACCTCTTGTTGATTCGTCAGTTAGCTTAGTTTCTATTTCACATTAATTTCCATGCGCCTGAAGGTGAATGACATTGCATTGATATGAATGGTGTAGATATCCAAGTGTTGCTAATGCTCTACTTTTATTTTTAAAACCATCTTTCATGTTTTTATCTTAAGTGTGTATTATATTGATTTAACCAATGTATTATATTGATTTAATGAATGTATTATATTGATATAATCAAAGCGGAGAAAAATACAAATCAAGAAAAGAAAACAATTAACTTATCAAAAAGCAGAGGTGACTGCAAACTGCCACTATGGAACTACATTTTGTAGCAGACTCCTTGGGGATGTGAGTTCATTCACTAGGTCAATACATGGCTGTCTGTAGTAAATCTAATCTCCATTCAAAGGTCAAATATATATATATATATGTGATAAAAATATATGTCCAGTATGCAATCTGTATCAATGATATACCACTCATTGTATAAAATTTTCATTAAAAGGAAACTCATGAAGCTTTGTTTCCTTTTAATGAAAAATGTATACATCTCATGGTATATATATATATATATATATATATATATATATATATATATATATATATATATATGTATGTATGTATGTATGTATGTATGTATGTATGTATGTATGTATGTATGTATGTATGTATGTATGTGTGTGTGTGTGTGTGTGTGTGTGTGTGTTAGGAATTTTTGGTCACAACAGTGGGATATTCACACTTAGTGGATTTTTTAGTCAATTTAAATTACTGAGGTATCAGTGTGACCTACATCTTGGAATGATTAAGATGCAGCAAATTGGGTTCAAGGAGGGCTTGATACTCCAAGAATTTATATGGGAATCCAGAGAAATCCAAACAGTCTGGATATAACATTGCAAACCTCAACTACTACCTTTAATGTAATAAAGAGGATGCAGCTGGAGGAAATAAAGAAGCTGAAATGGGAATGTGAGGTATTGGAGAGTGAAATTCAGGGAGAATTTGCAAGTCAAGGAAATAATGCAAACACCAACAATTATAAAACTTTAGAAGCCATTAGTGAGGCCAGCAACCTATGATTGATCAGAACCTTGGGAAAATTTGTTGCTGAAATTAACTGGACTGACGATTAAAAAGCAATGTTTCTAGCATCAAATTTATGAGGAAGTGCACAGGCAGTACTAGCACACATCAAAACATATACTCCTTGAGGGGAAGGCACTTTCAAAATCAACCAACCCACAAAAGAAGCAATTTAAAAAAATTATGATCCATGGTCAGATATGTTTTCTTAAAAAAAACCACTGCCCCCTACTGAAGCATGTTTTCTTATACATAATTTCTGGCTATGGGTTAATGGGTGATAGAAGCAATTTTAATATTGGCTTGGGGACGGAAGCAATTTAAATGACAGCTGGCTGGAGGTAATATACTGAATTCTTAGAGATCATATATCCTACTGCAAAGTTTTATTTGTATTCATTCATTATAATTAATCTCTGTCAGCCATGTATGAGACTGTGAAATCATAAATTTTCTGTTCAGTTAATTATTTGTAGATGTCATTGATCAATCCATTAATAACTGCTAATTTCATGTCCATGAAAACAGATTTTATATTATGGATTTTTATTCTAATACAGAAATCATGAATTTGTATCCTTACTAAACTGTGTGTTTACTAACGTGTTCATTATGCTTTGCTAATTTTCTTTTGTTCTCAGGCATGATGCTTTCGATTTCAATACTAGTTAAATATGGTATTGCTTTAAACATGTGGTCAGATGCTATGATTCCCTTGTTATTTTTTATTATTTTTTTAAATAAATGTTTTGGAAAACTTGTCATACATGAAATATCAGAAAAAAATCATTAATGCTTCTGAAAATGATGTTGCATTATTTCTGCATACTTTTACACTATATCATTTTTTATCAGGGATCACCCATCAAGGACATCTGTAAAGAAGGGGGGAGTTCAAAATATGGAAAATTGCGAACAAGTAGTATTGGGTGTAAAGGATCTAGCGGATGCCTGCACACTAGTATTTTTTGTTTTTATATTTTGTGTTAAACAGCTGCTTTATGCCTACTACATGTATTCCAGTATGTTTTGCAGATATCCTTTATGAGTGATCCCTAAGTATAAATTATTTGTTAATTTCAATTTCTATGATTCATGCCACAGAATGTATGCAAATGGGTTGGCTTAATACATAGATCTGGCCCCCAGTGCCTGAAGTTGATTACATGGCCCACATATCAGCCCTGTTAGAGGGGGATGTCTGCAGTGTGGTGTGTGTGTGTATGTCACATGCGGACAAAAGTGGATAAAGGGAGAGGGGATAGGAAAACGTATTATCTGTAGACGCCCTTTATGGACAACTCCTAAGAACATATATTCCAGTTACTGATATCTTATTTGTATGCCTTGTTGCAAGACTAATTTTAAGTTTTAAAAAAAACCCCAGAAATATAGCAAGTCAAATATTTTTATATCATAAATTATATTTTTAAAAATGGATGGAAGTCAAGAAATCATTTTTCCCCAGAGTACTTGTAAAATCAATGCCATTGCAGTAAACTGTATTATTAACAGCAACATCAACATCATCACTAATGGTCTAGCAGTAACATTCTGCACTTTTTATCTAGTTGTCACAGGTTCTATCTCCTACTTCTAGTCTTTCATACAAGACTTGTACATATGGTATAAACTGCTTGTCTTGTGATACAGATCTGTGGGGCTTCCAAGGTAGAGTGGTACAAGATGCTTGTCTTGTGATACAGATCTGAGGGGCTTCCAAGGTAGAGTGTTACAAGATGCTTGTCTTGTGATACAGATCTGAGGGGCTTCCAAGGTAGAGTGGTACAAGATGCTGGTCATGTGATTACTTGCCTTCTATGTGTAAATGAGAATGTTGCTAGTTACTTGTGGAAGGTCAGTGGTTCTACATAAGTGGTGTTTGGTGTCTCAAAAGCACTTGGATTTTATTCAGCAGTAAAACTGGATGCCATATATAGATTCTCTTCATCTGAAAATGGTGTAAAAGCCATAATGATCTACTGAAACCTGAAATCTCAAGTCTGGATGACTTCAGCTATTGGGATAAACATCAAATCAACAGAGGCCCAAGTGTACTAAGGTGCTTGCCTTTACGGATCACTTGCATATCTCACTGAGTGAGTTTCTGTCACAGATCAACCAATTTGGGTTGGTGGTCTTTCAGGGTTCTTCCTCCACCTAATATACTGTTAAACCCACCCACCCCAAAACAAACCAAACTAAATCAACCAACTAATCAACTTTGGCAACAGCAAAGGTAATAGTCCATCATTTTTGCCACAGCTGTATGAGTTTATAAACTTTGACTAGTAATTTTTGTAGACTTTTGAATACTGTCAATTATGCTTTTCTGACAGTTACCTAAAAGTCATTATCAGTTGGTACAAATGGATTTTTCATGGTACATGTACGAGATGGAGAAATCTTGAGCAATCCTGCATCACACACTACCAAAAAAGTTTACATTTTAGCTCACTTAAAGTTTCTCTAGCAATGATTATTGTTCCAACCAGAACTGTTATAATTTATTCAACCGATATCTGGAGATGTAAATCAGTAATAAATTTGTAACAAAAGTATGAGAATGCATCATTGTTTTTTAATGATGCATTTGAACTGAGCAACATGCAGAATCAACAAGCCAAAAAATGAAATTATTCACAGCTCTCAGGCAGAAGTATGGTGTATAATCATAATCTGCCAAAAGATTTTTTAATCTTTAAATTTACCAAATGCATGTGGTTCAGTTAATTACACACCCTTTATTGTCTTCCCTTTGATGTAATTTCTTACTGAAGCTGAGAAAATAATATTGCACATATCAAAAAGAGGCACACTTCTACTCATTACTGTTGTTATTATACTTCTCAATTCCAGTCTGTTCTTATGATCCTGTCCCCCCACATATTGTTTGTCTTGTTTATAATATTATCTACATTTGTCACTTAGTTTCCCTAACTACTATACTGTTTGTGAATTTGCATATCAATGTGAAATGCAATGGGGAGACTAAATCCAAGATAGAAAACCTCTACAGTTCTGGATGTATTCTGTTTGGATTCCAGGTTTCTTCACAAATCTCAAAGTTCAAGACTCGTTGTACTAATTCCGTTTTCATTGTAAGCCTGTGCAAACTCCATGATATTAAAATTCAATAATTTAAAATTTTGAGTGCTCATGATCACATGTGTCAGTATAGACACATCTATGATGACAGCTTTGTGAAAAAAACCTATAACAGCTGCACCATTTTCTGGATTAACACAATTCTGAAATGTGTGCTTTCAATACTAAACTGAAGTGTCGGCTGCTGATTTCACTAATGACTTTCCCAAACGATTCTCCCATACTCAGGTCTGTAAAGTGACAGAAATTATGTTAATAAAACAATGTACCTGACCTTTATCAGTTACAAGTAGGACAAGCTCTCAAAAGATTCTTTTTACTAAAATCTTACTTTCATTATCAACCAATCAGGGACAGTAAAACCATGCATACACTATTTTAATTTTATCTTCAATGATTTATAGTAAGGTTCTCGTTCTTTCATATCTGTAGTAATGTGAGTCCTTCAACAACTCTCAATTATTGTCTGCCTTTTTTTCGACCATGCTGACTGGACACAGTGTAAGATAATGTTCAAGTAACAGAAATACCATGGGATAACCAGAGTCCAATAAAATCAAATAAAATTGTCAAGTTATCTACCCTGCAGGTATGCTGCCAGGATTTCAGGATTGTGTGCATATGTATATGTGTGTGTGTGATCTCCAATGATGAAGTCATAGCAGGAGAAATAGCCATCATTAAATATCTCCCTAAAATTTAAATATCTGTCACTCTTTTTTACTATACCACTCTGTCAAGGCTCTACTGAAATCAAAATACTCAGAGATGTCATCTCTAATTGTATAGCAATGATTACTATGATGTCATTGGGCATGGTCACATGGTTGTGGTAGGGTCTTGGTTGGGATGGCAGAAAGACCATAGGCTTACTCCATATTTTACAGTTAATTATAATATTGTCAAAAGAATTAAAAATTTTCAGTTGGACTCGGATTATATACTTGATTCATAGTGAACAGGTTCTAAAACTGATGTGTTTATTTTGGAGCCATGTTCCTCCATCACATTCAAGATCTGAATATACCAAAAGGTGAAATTAGAACAGTTGCATTCTAAATTACTATCATGGCTACTTTAAATGTTATTTAAAGTGAGACTAATTCCAGAACTCATAGCTTCAGTGATTTTGGGGTTAAAAAGTGAATTTCTTCTCAAACAACTCAATTTGGTGCAGATTACTTTATTTTTTAATGATACTGAGAATTCTTGGTGAGTAAAAACTGCACAAGAAATAAACAACCGCAGATCAGGAAATTGATACCACTTGGGAAAAACTGATAGGAATATGCAGAAATAATAAAAGTATTATTTAAACTGTATATGTGATTAGAATGTGAATGCTGGTACTACAACTTTGCAAAATACATCATGTACAACTATTCTGTTGTTTCTAACAAAACTCTGTAATATGGTAATAATTTTTGCAGACATGAAGTTGACCCACTTTTTACTTTAGTCTCTTGCTAATTAAGTTTTAGATTTTTACAACAAAACTATGCATATTTGACCTCTATCACACCTTTAATACATGATCACAAATATTTAGATTGTAAGAATTTCATAGTTACAATTTTATTAAAAGTATTGGTACCAGTAAACCTAAAGTAGATGGTAAAAAAGAATTAGGATGAACAGATTGGTAGTGTAGTAAAGACTCCATATATCAGAATGGCATCAAATACTTTTATTTAATCAATTTTATCATTAGTTAATGACACTGCTTCAAAATGTTGCATACAAGGATAATAGTAATCTAATTTTAATACAAATACCAAATGATGGCTTGGAACTAAGAACCAAAAGATTTGCACAAAATATAAACATCCTCAAAATATACATAGGAATAACCAAACACAAACAGGACAAATTTTATTCATCGTGCTATGCATTTACACATTTCAGTCAGTTTCTTATGCTTAATGTCATTTAACTTTTGCACAAAGAGAACATGTTCTTCATTTGGTAATATATATGATTGATATGGAAGTTAATCTCGTTATTCTTTTATTGCCACAGTGGTTTTGCCAACAAGAGATTACACACAATTTTGTTGTATGGGGATTCTCTGATTTCTTCTATGAGCATTAATATGTTGATCCTTCTCCTCTGTGTATGAATATTATTCTGTGCTGAGAACTTCTTTTCACTGCCTGCTGTTTGAAGTTCATATACAAAACTAGCCTTAACGAGTTACTGTTCTTCATGGTTGTGCAATTTTCAACATCTCACTGGCATGGCTCATGGATATTCTCTTCCATATCTCTACCAAAGATTCACTTTCATGGATCAGTGCTTTGTTGCCTCTTATGCCAGATTTTTCTCTTCTATAATGCTGAATTAGGGTTTTTAAGTCCAACATTCTCATAGTCTGCTTGTTCAGACATGAGTATCTTGAATAAATATAACTTGCATCCCGTCCATCCAACATGTACATCAGACTTGCACTCAACATCAATTTTGGGATCAAAATCACACACTTGTATTTCCAGTGCCATTTTCCCAATGTCCAACAGACTGATGTACATGAAATTCATTGTCATCATAGCTATCATCAGCCATTATTTGCTGACAGAAAACATTGTCTAAAGACAAACCCTGTAGTGATTTAGCCACTTTGGTTTCCTGTGTGGCCCTTATTTGAAATAGGCATTTGTAAAACTTTCATGATCAAAGTAAGGTTAAAACTCCTATAAATGCTTGTTTCAGGGCTCACTGAACCAATCAAATTTAGTTTAACAGCTGTTCATGTGAAACTGACGTATCCAGCTATTTTAAAATTTGCCTTCCTGAATCTGGATGTCTCATCAAATGCTTACTGGAAGCGCAAATATGTTGCAAAATGCACTTCTAAAATTAAAAGTTGAATAAAACCTGCATACCACGCAAAGCTAGTTTTATATCTGAGATGTTGACAAAATTTGCAGAACACGTATTACTGCTTTAAAAATATGCGAATTTATGCAAATTAAGTGCACTCGTGTATACTGGCATCATTTTCCGACAAAATGTTTTGTTTACGTTAGACCGCTAGGAGAGGGTTAGATGCGTTTTTAAATATATATTGTAGTTTTTTTTTTACAACCTCACCAGTGATTTCTCATTTTGTTAATTCAACCCACAACAGAAGTGATTTTCTTAATGAACCTTCCACTGTCAGAATCACAAAAGTTTGAAACACCTTGTTTTTTGAAGTGCCATTTCCAGGGGGGATATATATTTTACTGGAACAGCCTTGATCTAGAAAGGAGAGTGTAACACAAATTGTCCAATGCTCTAAGCAGGAGATTAAGCTCAAAAAATCAAACAGAAGTTTTTGAGGTGCATCTTACAAATCTTGTCCAGAGAAGATATCAATATGGCTCAGGTTGTGAAAGACTAAAGTTCCATCACTAACCTCTTAATGCTGCTTGCTCTGTGAGGCAGCTTTTAGTACCATTTTTTGGGGTAAAACTCAACTGGGGTTCAAACCCATAACCTCCTGTATCCAAGGTGGATACTCTAACCACTTATGCCACAGAAACAGTAGAAGTCTTTTGGTGAAAACCTATTTTCAATACAACTTTCTGTTCATGAAGGATTTTCAAGATGACTGGTGGTGGCCTTATTGGATGTAAGATGGACACCATTTTCATTAAGGAGAAATGATGATTAATGTGCATTTCAAGTTTTATCTATTCTTGAAGAGGATTTAAGTGACGATTAATGCACATGTCAAGTTTTATCCATTCTTGAAGAGGATTTTAGTGACGATTAATGCACATGTCAAGTTTTATCCATTCTTCGAAAGGTTTGAGAGATGATTAATGTGCAATCCATTCTCCAAGGTCTGAGAGGTGATGCGATAAAATGACATGCTCGTACATACATAAGCTTTAAAGCAAATGGTAAAGGACTAAAGATGAACAATAAAACTATCGCATAAGCTCAACAAGTCTCAGAGAAAGTACAGTTAATAATATATACCTTGTGAAGCTAATCCATAAGATGTAAATTTTTGTGACTGCTGGATGTTTGCAGGGGCCAGACTAAAAACAGATGTGGCAGGCAGATTCCCTGGGACTGGATGAGTTGGAACCTGTGGGGCTGACCCATACATCATTGGCTGGCTTATGGATGGACCTCCAAACATTGGAGCAGGCTGACTCACCATCATTAAAGGCACAGCGCCGTGGGCTTGTGATACCTGCAATAAGCAGCAATGCAGTACAATATGGATGCTATGAGTATTAAGCTAAACTAAATCATTCAAAAACTTATTTTTCTTTTTATTTTCCAATAATGAATGTAACAAATTAGAGGTTATACTCTACTGCTTCTGCTTGTTTCATGGGATTCATTATGAAGCTGTCTTACTGTCAACACATTTATAATGACAAGCTAATTCTATTTTCCTTACGAGCTTGATAGTTACATCAAATTCAATCAAGTTTTGACTTGAGTATCCTGCCAAGAACAGTTAAAATATTTACACCTTTCCATCTCTTTAACAAGTGTCTTCAAGAACAGCATGCTATGTAACATGCTCAAGCTCTTAGCCTGTCAGGTGACCCAACTCAGATGCTACTGGCAATGTAGTATAATAAATTAGTGAAATATAGTATACCGAATCTTATGCAGGTCCTATACTGAACTTGTCTATGATACAGGTCAAAATTTTATTCAATAACTTCAGCTACTAACCAAAAAGGAAAACATTTTAACATACTTCACTTTCTTAACACAAATGGGTTAACTTCATTTCATTTTACAAGGAAGAAAGATTTCTTTTTGGTCGCAGTAGATCATTTAAAATCCAAATCAGTACACAGATCATGTTCTTTTATTTTACTGTGATTATGCTTGCCCATTATTACATTCTTCCATGCCATGAGCAAATTTTGATGCACATGTGTAGATAAAAACATACTGACTTGAATATGGCTGTACAATAAAATGTCAAAAGAAAAGGAACCAGAGGAAGAGTGACCAATTAAAATGCACACAAGGCATAAGGCTCTTGACAGAAGTTATACTAACCACTGGCTGTTTTGCTGAGGATATGGCTGGGTAGCTGAAAAGATCATCTAGCTCTGAAAGCAAAGAGTCATCTCCCTTTCTGCTGTCTTCCTTTATTGACTTTGTGGTAGCCAGTCCTGCAGGAACGATAATAGCAGTCAATCCTCTGTAAGATATCTTTTATTACCTATGAAGGACTGGGATGATTAACTTGCAACAATGAGATTATAGCCATAGAACAGTTTTTCAATTATTGATACATTTACAAAAGATGGGGTGTGACACAGTAATTGATACTGTATACTATACTTTCATTTATTTTCATGAGTATAAATTTTAATGGTTTGGTAAACAAAAAAGACATCATAGAACTAATTTTTTTGTAGCTCCTAAATTTTGCTGACAATATCTACAAAGAAGGTCTATTGATGAAAGATTCTGCTTTTTTAATTAATGGTTTGTATTAAGTATACACCGAATGAAAACCAATACCCTATGAAAAGAAGTAGACTGACAGTATCTAGGGCCTGCAGATTGTAAGGTTCATGGCTATTACTATGTATATTTAAGGAAGGAACTTACCTTCATTGCCCCAGTAAACCCACTTAACAACAGGTTAATTGGTTGGTTGCTATGGGTTTAATATGATAGGCTACATGTGGTGGCCATGTATATTTGGTGGAAAATCTGGGCAAACTCAGGGAAGAACCATCAACCCACATGAAGCTACCAGCAAGCTTTCTCACACATCACATTGTGTGAGCCAAAGATGCGAACCCATATGGACTGAGGTAAGATGTCAGTGATCTACTAAAACCTGGCATCTTATTAAAGATTATAATCTGCCACCTCATTTTATGGACTCTAGACTGGATTCTCACCATCAAGAACCACCCTAAGGTTTTAAACAACTATAACCATACCAGTTAAGGCTAATTTATTTATTTATTTTCTTTAAAGTGTTTAAAAGTACTCATCTGATATGAAGTAACTAGGAAATGTTTCAAAATCAACAAAAGCCTATGGTTTTCAAATCAATCACATTTTTAGAAGTCTCTGGACATTGATAAGTATATTTATATTTCTCACCTCTGTTTCTTGTGCTACCTTTTCAAGACTTCATGTTTCTTCCTGTAGAATCTCACTATGCATCTTTTGAACAATCTCATTACAAAACATAAAAACTATTGAAATTTCTGTTCTTATACTGTAGGAATTATACATGGTGATCCAGAAAGGTCTTGCCCATCTTTGTTACATAGAAAGCACAATAAAACTGACAGAAGGTCAACTTGATTCCCAACACGCTGTTAATCAGACTACTGCCAACTTTCTACAGATATTTAAACTGTAATCACATACAAATTCAGGTCCTGACACAATTTTGAAAAATCTTTTCAAGCATTAAAAGCACTTTAAAAATGACTCAAATTTCAGGAAGTTCCAAATACAAAATGGTTTTATATCAAAAAGAGCAAATTCTATTCTGATCTACATTTAAAGAACTACTGTGAAACCTGTATATAAAGAATATGCAAGAGTATACAAATCTATCTTTTTTGATCAGGTGTCCTTCAGATAGAAAATTTCCAATGAGCGTATAAATGAGATCCACAAATGTTATATTTTAAATGCAGGTATTTATTAGATGGAACTGTCCACTAAAATGTAAGGTTGTTTTTTTTGGGGGGGTAGGAGTGGACAGATAAAACTAATTTTAATACGCAATACTTACCCATAGCTAATGTTTAGCTTTCTTTATAATGTGAAAAAACCTGCACTGTTTGATGTTCATACATCCTCCATTTGAGTGACGAATTGTCAGTACAACATATTTCCTCATGTAATTAGCCTTTTGCTTGGTATGTTATATTCAAAACAAGCATGGATAATTCTTTTCTTTCCATAGTCAATTAATACATCAGAACATCAGAGCAGAGGGGGAGGAGGGCATTTTACAATAGCTATGGGTAAGTATTGGCTAATTAAAATTAGTTTTTCCTATCCAAAATCTACATTTTAATGGCAGCAATATCTTCCCATAGCTACTGTTTAGCTGAATTTGTCAGAATGGTGGTTGGGTGATGCTCCATTAAACTGATTAAAAAAACAAAAAATGGAAAGTACTCATCATTAGTGGAGAGGTCCATGCTATGGATTGTTGATATTTCTTGGGGCCAAATGTTGTGCCATAATGATAGGACTCAGAGAAACAATACAGGTAAAAGAAGGAAATGAAGCCAAAATGTTGTCTTCATGATGTCATGCAAAGAGGAGTGATTATGGTTGACCCAAGAGATAGCAATGCCTCAAACCTCATGGACTTCAAGTTTCATAAAGGAAAGGTCTAGAACTGTATTTGACTGGTACACTCTTTTCATCATGGTAGCAATCCATCATAAACTAGAGGCAGTTGAAGTGTCTATGGAGCCCTTGAGAAAGGGAAAGATGCTTCCTACCAATTCTATTTTCTTTGGATCCCTTAAAATAGAAATGGAGTGCACTCATGGGGCATAAAAGTATATCTGTATCATCAGCAGCAAAGATTAATCTGAGACTGGGGATTTCTACCGCACTATGGAAGGTAACTGATTTTTGGCTAAATATCCTGGTTGACAAAGGAGGGAAAACGAATCATAATACCCATTAAATCAGAGACAGCCAGTGTCAAAAGATAAGGCATGAATCTCACTTCATTATCAATCTGAGGCAGTGGCAAGTAAAAACAGAAAAGAATCCTCGCTCAATGGTTCATGGGTGGGTGGGTTTGCTAATGACCATAAAACACAAGAAAAATTCCATCTGGGCATAAGAGAGCATGAGACATGACTCTGCAGCTTTAAATACCTAATAAGATTGGCAAGGTACGAATCCGAACCAAATACTGTGCCTTGAGAGAAATTAATTGCATTTGAAATGGCAGTTGTATAGCCCTTGATAGTAGATACAGGGCATTTTTTGTTCTCAAAGAGGAACAAATGGAAATCAACAACAGAAGTTATAGTTAGGAAATATGATTCCCATAGCAACAATCATAGATGATTCTCCACCTGACATCATATACCTTGGTTGCAGAAGGAATCAGTCAGTAGGGTGGGAATGTGTAAGCAAACAGACAATCCCATTAGTTACTGAATGCATCCACACTGCCCATGCTCCTTGATCCAGGACAGGAGAAACATAAAATGGAGAAGCAAGTGATTTGTATTTTAACTTAGTTTGAACAAATTTTCATTTGTATCAGAGTGTGACAGTTTATAGTGATGTCTAGCATTAAGGCATCATGCCACAGACAGGTAGCATCATGTCCCACCCAGTCACATCATCTTGACACCAGGCTGACCAGACCTAACACTAACCTTTTAATACTGAGTGCCTACTGAGGCAGCTGTTAGTACCATTTTATAAGTCTTTGGTATGACTTGGCCAGGGCTTAAACCAGTGACCTCCTGCATTCAAAGCTGACTCTTAACCACTAAGCCATGGAAGTCTGTTGTTGAACCTGGTTGCAAATAAATCCACTAGTGGCCTTCCTCACAGCCAAATAAGGGACTGGAAAAAGTCTGACAAAAGATTCTTCTTGCCTGGAATATGCTGAACTTTGAGTATCATGTTCTCCGTGGTGGCACATTGCTGGAAGATACAGACTTTCACACAAAGAAAAGAGGCATGTGTGCCTCCTTGATTTTGGAGATAAGCTGTGAAAGATGCATTGTCAGAGGAGACCATGACACATCATGCCCATGATGCAGCCTTGAAATGCTAGGCATACAGTCTTCATCTCTAGGTTGTTTATGTAAAGGGATTATTCAGACAGGGTCTAAAGTACCTGTAGAATTATTCCCTCTCGTTCCAAATGACCACCCTAACCAGAATCTAACATGTTGTTGAACAGATAGGAGTGTGACTTGGGTGTATGCATGGGGACTCAATTATGAATCTGTCTCGATTCACCCATCACTGCAAATGGGGATGATATGATGGTCCAAGAAAGATCAGTGTTAATAAAAAATCTCTGTGAAGCTTCCACCTTATGAGAAGGGGAGCTATAGAGGTTGCATATGAAGATATCCTAATATAGAACCAGGTTTAACGTTTCCAGATGGGACAGGTACAGTCAAGCAGACAAAGACTGATGAATCACTAAGGAAGGTGTAGTGCTAATCTCACCCAGTGGGAGGGTGTGACAATACCTCTGACAGGGAGGTGGCAGTGTATCTGCTCCTCGATGGGTGGTAGTTATGAGAAGAGCGGTGCACCTCCTCCTTATAAGGAAGGCAGCAACATATTATGGTATAGTCATTAAATATCCTGAGTGGGCAGCAGCAGCATATGGGATGAGTGGTGCATGTTCTCCACAATGTGAGACAATGACATGCTATAGAATTATCAGCGCTTCTCCTCCACGGAAGGCAGCAACATTCTGTTACATGGTTATTGTATCTCTTTAACAATGAGAGGTAGCTAGGTACTGGGAGGTGTATTCCGGTCAGAAGACACATTATTTTTAGTAACAGATACACTGAAGAATTTTTATGAAGGAGGAGAATGAAAATTTTTCTTTCTCTGATAACTGAGGCTGGAGTCTGCACAACTTCTGCTTTCTGCAGACCATGATTTACAAAATGTACAATGATAATTTGCTTGCACATTTGGAACAATTAATAGAGTCTGGATGAATGCCCATTTTCTCCCAGACTGTGTTGACATTATTATTCCTTTATATAGAAAAACATTATTATTTCTTTATATAGTAAATAAATTAAAATATTTACATCATGTATAACTCACTTTGTTTTTTATGTACAGCACACAAAGTACACCCCTGTGCTTTCTAATGATGTTGTAAACAGTAGCCTAGATTCACCAATCTTTTTAACTGTGTACTAAGAGAGTTCTCAGTGTTTTATCCAACTTTTATTGAATAAAGTATATATACAAATATTAGCAATGTGAAAAAATTCAACACAGTGAATCAAATATCTTTTATTGATACCATATAGGACATGGCTCCTGAATTGTCAATCTAGACTAACAAGTGAGCAAGCTGTTCTTATTCCTTTCCTAGTGGCAACTACATGATTTTGATAATAACTATAACCAAGCCCTGTGGTTGTACACAAAATAACTCCAAGTTCCAAACTGAACTGAGACTGAAGGAAAAAGGTTACCACAAAAAGATTGAAAACAAAATGAACAGATAATTTAACACTATTAGTGACAAATTATTATAGAGGCCAGGCAGCAATTGCTACCAGCAAATTTTCTCTGGTAAATTTGAATCTTAACACATCAACGTTCTTGAAAAAGATGAACTATCTGTGCTTGTTTTAAACATAACATGCCAATGGCAAGGCAAGCTACACAAGGAATTGTGTAAATCTGGCAATTCTTCACTCAAAGAGAGGATGTATGCACATGAATTGGATCCTCATATCTATTTAAAATATACCAATCCTGAATTATTGCATGTGTGTGTGTGTGTATCTATGTAGCATAAATGTTATCATACTCACTTATGAGTCAAGACAAACTGCAAGTAGTAATGTTCCTGATCTGTCTGTACCAGCAGATCAACGTATATGCTGTTTATTCTACTGATTACTCTTAACAAACTTCACAAACCCAGATTTGCCAGTGCATTATGCGATGGCAGATCTTGGTTTTGTGCATTTAGTAGTTGTGCTCATCTTATAAGCAAGTACATTTGGTAATATTACTTTCAAATATGAAATTTTGAATTTGCACTCCAAATCTACATTGCAAACAGACTTATTAGGATTATTGCATGTGTGCTGCACACAACAGCATACTCAAATGCTTCAGGAATGCAGACTATTGTTTATTGTGTTTATTCATTGTTTTAACATTTTTTCCTACACGAGTGACTTGTAGGGACAAATGCTGACAATCCAGTGACAATGTCTGAAAAAGTCTTCTTTGGGATCACTTGGCATAAAATGAATGCTTACAATTCTTCATGTATGTGCAGGACAAATGTGTGGCATAGAACCTGTTTACCTAGTGCAAGGAGGTCGTCATCTATTGAGGACACTGGCTCAGAGTGCTGTTTGTGTGAACCTGATGCACCCTGGGAAAAGGAAGTGTAGGAGGAGGAAAAGTTTTTGCTGGGAGATGATGGATCAAAAGTCAGGTCAAGCAGGGACGTGCCATCTAGAAAGGAAATGAATGGAATATAAACATAAACAAAAAATGGTATATAGCATATTTTCTGCATATCTTAGGATGGCAAAAAGAGTTACTGTTTCTTCTATCTTAAACATCTTAAAATATTATATTCAATTATCCCCCCATTAAAAGTCACATGTATGAACTAAAATGTTTTAATTTGGCATTAACTTGCTGACAATGATATAATAATTTCTATAAAATTATATTATTCACTTGCGGACATAAACATCTCAATGGTGAAAAAAAAAGAAAATTAAAGGAGAAAACTGAAATCTGACATCTTGAAAATTTTGTTTAACACTCCACTGTGGACAACCTGAACACTGAAAACAATAGGCCAATGAACAACTAATAGCAAATTAAATTGCACTTAGATACTTAAAAACATGTAAAACACATGTGAAAAGGATTGTTTTTTTTTAATATATATATATATATATATATATATATATATATATATATATATATATATATATATATATATATATATATATATATAGATGCAATAAACTAAAGAAAAACTAGACATACATGGTTCAAACAAAACGTGCAAAACAGAGAATGTGATTTATCTCATCACATGTAAGATCTGTGGCCTTCAGTACGTCGGAGAAACTGAAAAGCTACACAAAAGGATAAACCTTCATAGATCTGATTGGATGACAAAAAAGCTGTACAAAAGCCTGGTTGCAGAACACTTCTCCTCCCCATGCCACACTTTCAGTGATATAATACTTATCGCTATTGCTAACAACCACAGCTGGAGTTCCGAAACCAGGAAGGAAAAGGAATCATACTGGATACGTCCTCTTAGAACACTGAAACCAAGCGGTCTAAACCAAGAAGACTAGAAAATGAAAACTATGCACTAGTAGAATTTAACATTTTCTAAATCTTCTTATTATCCTTCAATTTTTACTATAAGAATAACCGGTATAGAATCAAATATCCGGGATATAATCTGCGTTACATAAATGTACAAAAAGTAAAAACAGATGTCGCTTTGGCTTGTAGACTTTTAGGGAATTATACACCGTTTTCAGTTTCCGCAACTAGTCTATACAAGCTGGTTGTATTTATAGTCTTAATATTTTTGTGCTTATTTGTTTGTCATATATATGTTTTGTATTTGCCTTTGAAAAAGACTCATTAAGAGTCGAAAGTGCTTAGGCTAGTTAGTTACTAGTTTCATACTGTTCGTCGTCAGTTTATTGCATCTATTTTAATCAATCCCTGACACACGTGATCCCTTGGTGGATCCAGTATGCTTGAAAGGGTTGTTATTCGCCATATGATTTGTATTCTTAATATATATATATATATATATATATATATATATATATATATATATATATATATATATATATATATATATATATATACACTATTATACACTGAAACCATTGGCTTGGTACAGGTGTTAATATAATCCACAATGGGGGTGTTGCAAAAAAACTCTTCAAGATGAAGAATTTCACCTGAAAGTTCATATCTTAAATTTTTTTAATAACAGCGTCCTCCAATATCTTTATAACAGGGATTTTTTTATCCACGGATGTTTAATTTTGATAGAAACAAATTATTATTTATTATATCAGTGTCAGTGAGCTAATAAAAATAATGACACTTGGTTCTCCATATTTTTCATCCATTTAGATTACACATGCAACTTGCAAGGTTACAAGTACTTAAATTGGTATTTGTCTATCTTGTGTAGCTGCATTTGTGTGAGAAAACTAAGCACACAAATAATAATCTTATAAAATCTTGTCAAAACACTGAAAGCCAACAAGACATGATTTTGCCACCATCAAACAAACAAAAATTGTTGACAGATATACAGAAAATATGAAGGAATAAATAGATTAAAGTCATGGATGGTTCAGATTAAGTATAAATGTCTTTAAGCTGTAAATTTGAACATGTGCCATGTTTCAATGTTTCAAAATATCTCTTTCAATACTATTACCTTCAAATCACCATGCTAAATTAAAATTTTACATGTATAGACTTTAATAAAACCCAATGCATACACAAAAAATTAGTGAAAGTAGATCAATATCCACCTTGTTTTAAACACAACCCAGATGATCTTATATTTACTTTATTTAATCTTATATTTACTTGCTTATATGATTTAAACCACTGAATACAACCCAAATAATCTTATATTTACTTGCTTATATAATTTAAACCACTGAATACAACCCAAATAATCTTATATTTACTTGCTTATATAATTTAAACCATTGAATACAACCCAAATAATCTTATATTTACTTGCTTATATAATTCAAACCACTGAATACAACCCAAATAATCTTATATTTACTTGCTTATATCATTTAAACCACTGAATACAACCCAAATAATCTTATATTTACTTGCTTATATAATTTAAACCATTGAACACAACCCAAATAATCTTATATTTACTTGCTTATATAATTTAAACCACTGAATACAACCCAAATAATCTTATATTTACTTGCTTATATAATTTAAACCACTGAATACAACCCAAATAATCTTATATTTACTTGCTTATATAATTTAAACCACTGAATACAACCCAGATAATCTTATATTTACTTGCTTATAAAATTTAAACCACTGAATACAACCCAAATAATCTTATATTTACTTGCTTATATAATTTAAACCACTGAATACAACCCAAATAATCTTATATTTACTTGCTTATATAATTTAAACCACTGAATACAACCCAAATAATCTTATATTTACTTGCTTATATAATTTAAACCACTGAATACAACCCAAATAATCTTATATTTACTTGCTTATATCATTTAAACCACTGAATACAACCCAAATAATCTTATATTTACTTGCTTATATAATTCAAACCACTGAATACAACCCAAATAATCTAATATTTACTTGCTTATATAATTTAAACCATTGAATACAACCCAAATAATCTTATATTTACTTGCTTATATAATTCAAACCACTGAATACAACCCAAATAATCTTATATTTACTTGCTTATATCATTTAAACCACTGAATACAACCCAAATAATCTTATATTTACTTGCTTATATCATTTAAACCACTGAATACAACCCAAATAATCTTATATTTACTTGCTTATATAATTTAAACCACTGAATACAACCCAAATAATCTTATATTTACTTGCTTATATAATTCAAACCACTGAATACAACCCAAATAATCTTATATTTACTTACTTATATAATTTAAACCATTGAATACAACCCAAATAATCCTATATTTACTTGCTTATATAATTTAAACCACTGAATACAACCCAAATAATCTTATATTTACTTGCTTATATCATTTAAACCACTGTAGACAACCCATATAATCTTATATTCATTTGCTTATATCATTTAAAAATGTTCTCTTTTATCAGTCATATATGGCATGGGTTCATTATAGACTACGTCCTTGTGTTAATGGCATTTCTTTTTCAACATTGGCACACAAAAATTTCCTCTATGGCATCTTTCCAGCCTATAAAGAAGACCCCATGAGATACAAGAGTTTCATAATCGATTTTTGACTGACTCAAGGTCATCCCAAACTTACTGAATAGGGTGTGGTGCTCATAGCCAAAGGATAAGACATTTCAATTGGTTGACATGTGCGCACGTGTGTGTGTGTGTGTGTGTGTGTGTGTGCACACATGAGATTTGGATTTTTAACGTACCTTTAAAAAAATTTCAGTCACACTGCTATGATGTCTGCAGTGTGACAATTCATAGTGATGTCTAGCAATCATGCAGCAGACATGTAGCATGTCACCCTCATTGACATTATCCTTACACTGGGCCAAACAGTCCTAGCTCTCACCTCTTAATGCTGAACACCAAGTGAAGCTGCTGCTTGTACCATTTTTATAAGTCCTTGGTATGACTTGGCTGTTGTTTGGGCTTGTGACCTCCCGCATCCAAGGTGGATGCTCTAACCACAAGGTCAGTGGTCTCTATTGGTTGACATAAATGTTTTCATAAGTTTGATCAGCTCAGTCAGAAACACAGATGGTAGAAAATATACAGTAGAGAAAATGAGTGATAGCAAATATACAGCTTCATCCCAACAGCAAACATGCTGAAAAAATTGAAGATTCAAATATACAGCTTCATCCCAACAGCAAACATGCTGAAAAAATTGAAGATTCAAATATACAGCTTCATCCCAACAGCAAACATGCTGAAAAAATTGAAGATTCAAATATACAGCTTCATCCCAACAGCAAACATGCTGAAAAAATTGAAGATTCAAATGCCCAAAATAACTTGCAACGAGGAATGGTTACTCAAAGAAATCAATCCCCAGTAAGGAAGGCTCACAAGAGGGAAGGCTGATGATGACCACAGGCACTTGAGTAATGGGTTTATTCACTTTGGCAATAAATATTCACTATTGCAGTATTAAATATTCATAATAAGTCACTGCTGTTGTTTGTATAACCTATCTTTTCATTAAACTGCAGTGTTCTGAACACTGAACAGAGTTTTTTAACAGATAGGGAAATTTTTGAAATTGTGCTGGAGTCTACCTTTACGACAACTGATTCAAAGTATTAAATGTTGGTAAAGTGAATATTTATTGCAGAAATTAATAATTCCATGGTGTGAGTGCCTTGATAATGAATGTGTTTCAACAGAAGAGCATGTAAGGATATTTGTGACATGTTTTTGTTTTTTTCTAAATTACCACACCTTTGACCTGGTTAGGGACAAATTGATCCCAATTTTTCCATTTCTGTAATATACACAGATATTATTGTTCTTCTTAAAAAAAAAAAAATTACTGAATGAAAATTCAGCCAGTAGAATCTACCACTAATTTTTAATCTACAAAACTCTGTAACTCCTTCTTACTTATAAATAGTGACATTATTTCAAATGTGCAAATATTCAAATATAAAAACTATTAAATTCTCAGGTCCTGCATAAGATAGAACAGGGGCTGGTAAATATCAAACAATCTGCTTATGAAGTTTAGTATATATGCAGGGATACGTTATTTCAAAATGTTCGCTTCAAGGCTTTTCTTTCTTCGTTTTATGAGTAAATAATATTTATTCTTGAGCATGAAATATTTTGATTTATATATTTTGAAAAATGTAGCACATCTCATATAATTTAATGTAATGGCCCAGTACCAACCACTGAAAAAAATGTAGCATATAACATATGATTTAATGTAATAGCCCATTACCAACCATTGAAAAATGTACTGTAGCACATCTCATATGATTTAATGTAACAGCCCACTACCAACCACTGAAACAAGAGACATGGGATTGACAATCTACTGGCTGATACAAGTTTCCAAGAAATCAAGATAAAACCATTTCTTCTTTTTAACTGCAGAGTTGTTGAACCCATGTGGAATATTTTTGAGCAATAACAAGATTTTCAAATTAGCCACTGTGTCAGTCATACTAGATTTAACATTGGGACCAAATTTCTTGTAGGGCCAATCAGACATCATTATAAGTCTTTCGGTGAAAACCACTCTCAATATAACAATCCATATTGGAGGAGTAGCATTACAAGATTTTTCAAATCGCTGCCATATTGGCCACTCATGTGAAAACTCAGTCCTGAGATGATTTCCTGCTCAGGAAGAATAGCAATAGTAAGGTTTTCAAGATGGCTGCAATGGTGGTTATAATGAACATCAGACATTTAATTTAGCACCATCATGACAAAATAAGGAGACTTTTACTAAAACTCCCATTGGATGTGACCACCCATTTAGGAAAAGTAGCAATAACAAGACTTTTATGATGGCAGTTGTGTCAGGCATATTAGATATCCAATATGCACCGTTTTCATTTAGGACCATCTAGACATCATGAGAAATCTGGTGAAAACCTATGTTGATTTAACATTTTATTCATTCTGGAGTAGCAACAAGGAGATGTTCAAGATGCCTGACATGGCATGGTGTGCTGAACATCAGATCTGTTGTAGTGTAATTTAGAACCAACTAGACATAAGTATTTTAGCATATATGTCATCTCAATACTGTTTTTTATTCAGTAGGAATAACAAAATTTTAAAGATGGTTGCCAAAGTGGCATTATTAGGCAATCATTTTTATTTAGAATGAACTTTTCATAATAAAAGGTCTACTGATAAAAATGCAACACTGATAGGACTTTACTCAGTAGGAGTAGCAATAACAAGATTTTCAAAATGGCCACAGTGTTAACCTCATAGGACGTCTGAGCAGTACCATTTTCATCTAGCACCAACTAACCAATATGAAAAACATATATAAATTTCCATGACAATCCTGCAAGTAGTTAAAAAAAAATAGCAATAACAAATTTGAGCTAAAAAATGGATCATAGATGAATGATGGGTGATGAACATGGTATTTGACTGGTAGAGCTAAAAATAATCCCCAAGATCTGGAATTCTTGTAGCCTCAAGGCCATATTTCTGAATCCTAAGATCATGGTATAAAATATGCTTTACCTTCATCTTCAATATATATAAATTCAAGCTTTCAATGGAACAAAAATCTAATTAATCTTCTACTATGCCCACTTTGGCTCTTATCAACAATAAAAGTATGTTTCCTTGATACTTTACATGCGAAATGAACAGGTCAAAAATAATATAATGATAAAAGTTAAAATTAATACCTATTCATTACATCATGGGTTTATTTTTATATTAAAGCTCAAACTTTGTAATTTGAGAGTAGTTCCTGACAAGTAAACCATAAATGACAATATGGCCAGTCTGCAAACCCTGTATACTGTAAATTTTATTTTTAATCATGGAGTACCAATCTTTGCCCAGTTTTTCATCCTGCTAAACTGTGATGTGACACATTTAAATACCAACTAAAGGCAAATTCTAAGTTTGAAAAGCTATGTGCAACACACTAGAACCTAGCTCAAATCAATGAACCATGAAAATTAAATTACAAGAACCTAGCTTTCATTGATGGTTGTAGTACTCCTCGTGACACAATTAAATATTAAGTTATGTGACCACATTGGCAAGAAAGCCCAAGAAAATAAGATATATGAAAACACAAGCTAATAGAGAGAGTGAGAGTATGGTTTTCGCCTGAATCTCTTTTCAAGTTTTATGTGTGTTACTGCTTGCAAGTAATTTTTCAAAGTGGGAATGAGAAATTGTCAAATAATAAGGAAACAATTACAAATGAATAATAAGTACCAAAGCACTTTCTGAAATGTCATTTATTGAGAAAGAATATAAATAGTTACACCTGATGCTGAACATTATGTAAATTTCTGCTTCTGTATATTCCAACTGGTACATATACATGTAATAAATCAAGAGAGATGTACATATTAGCTAAGCAGTTTTTTTTATGATGTACATTATGGACAGGGGTATGAAGATATCCAAGAAATTTAGACCTTGTATTTTTTCTATGTGTGTTCATCTTTATGTATCCCTATCTATACCTCTGGTAAATACCACAATAAAATGTAACAACTGTACAGATCAAGTGTGAAATTGACACCCACCTTGGTCAGGTTTATTATGCTGGATTCTTTTTCCACATCTCTTCACTTGACTCATGAAGTTAATGCAATACAATCAATAAGGGGTGCCATAGAACCCACTGCTACTGCAATAAAATCCATGACTGACTTCCACTATCTTAAATGTATTACCACTAGACTGGGGTAAGATCTACCAGACTAATTTTAAACTATTACACATGGTGGGCATTTAATCTTCTCCTCTGTACACATTTGTACATGAATAGATAATCCATAAAATATTATGCATGTACTGTACATAGAGTCATAAAACTTGGGGATGCATCTTGATAAACACTACTGCCCATTTCAATAGCTGGGTATTATGGCTTTTATACAATTCACTGTCTTGAATTAAATTTTGTGTTCATTGTTCATTTCTCAGGCGCTGTTCATCCTAAAAGTCCTAAAACTGATGATAAAATGCATCTGTACTACCACATAATTACAATAAAAGAGATTCATCATTACTATATTTCATCTTTTAATGGCTTTAAGTTTTTGCATCTTTATCAGTGAAATGTGTGTAATCCATATGACACATCTAAAGATCAACTTATATGACTCTATAAGAAACAGTGTCTGCAAAAGAAAAAGACATAAACACAAACCATAACCTCAGTGTAAACTCCAGATAGACATGGATATAAATATTCCATCCATTAACCAGAACTGATTTGCAATATGATCCCAAGAAGTAATGATAAGTTACCAGGAGAGAGAAAACACACACACACACACACACACACACACACACACACACACACACACACACACACACACACACTCTTTCTCTCTCTGAGAGTTGCAATACCCCAATATTTGACAAAGTTTAATCTACCTGGTTTATTTCCCTCTGGATGTCCATTTTCTTCAACTTCCTCTACTTTATGTCGATAAAGGCTCATCACCAGCATTACATCATCATTGGCGCGGAGCACCTGACCTGTTTAAACAAGTGAATGGCACATTATACACTTGCCTCATGTTTAACAGTCCTCAACACGGATAAATAAAATTGTATGCAGAAACCATTTTTCTTCTTTCAATTACAGTGAACCATTATCCTTTTGAAATTTATATCACAAAGCCCCAAGTGCAAGCCATCCACAAAATCTCATTGAGGAATATAATGTAGAGCTAATGTTTCTTTGTAAAAACCGATTTAATTCCTCCAATAACCTTGACCTTTTAACCTTTAAATCAATATGCTTCTTCATTCCCCCACCTGCAAGCTACCTACAATGTCTGGTTGAGGTATATCACAGAGAACTAATTCTATCCAAAAAAAAAAGAGTTCTTTTTACCAAATGCAAACCATTTACAAAGTTTGGTAACTACAGATGATCGATAAGGTATTGTGTTGCAACCAATTTGTTCTTCAGCCAGAGTGATCTTGCCCTGAGCCCAAATCAGCATGGTTCCTTCTTATTTCAGGTACTAACCATCCAAATATTTTGGTAACTGTGAATGGTGGACAAAAGTTATTGTGCACTTTCCTTCTTGCAGTCACAGTGACCTAAACCTTTGGCCTTTTTTGACCATAAAATTGATAAGGTTGTTCCTTTACCACAAGTACAAGCTATCCACAAAATTTGGAAACTGTTTTTGCAGGAGCACTTAAGTTATTGTATAGAAAAAAGTGTTCTTTCAGTCACAGTAACCCTGACCTTGCAGCTTTTGAGCTTGAAACTGATAGGATTTTTCTTAATTCCATGTGCAAGTCTCACAAAGTTGGATAACTCGATTGTGGATAACTCTAGTTATTATGCATATTTGACTTGTCAACTTTGATGTTCACCCCAAAATTAATAGTTTCTTCCTTACCCTAAAATGTGTTTACAAAATTTTGTAAGGATAAATGGTGCAAGACGGACATCATAACATAATATACTCTGCCTTTGGTAAGCATATAAAACTTATATCAATAAAAACATTAAAAAAAAAAAAAATTCCCACCATCAGTGAATAGACAGTTCAGAAGTTTAGACAACAATTGCTGCATGCATTGAGAGATGGATGCACTGATGGTCTGGTTTGGTTTAATATTGTTTGTTTTTAAGGCACATCAACATATTTGAGCAACACTATAGTAGCTGAACCAGGATTTCTGATGATGGGATTCAAACCCACACCCTTTCAGTCACAATTCCAGCATGCTAACTGCTGACCCACTGTGGCTTTGTTGATGGACATGACAGATCCAGAGATATCCATGAAAATGTGAATATAAATGTATCAAACATGTCAATCAAACACACTTATAAGACTACAAATTGTGCCCTTTACATATTAAATGCAACGTGATAAGAAAATAGAGATGTTTAAGTCTACCTGAATTAAAGACTGTTGTATGGCTGATCATCTGGATTTAGTCTGGGCATGCAGAGCAAATCTATCATCAGTCTGGGC
Source organism: Potamilus streckersoni (assembly GCA_016746295.1). NCBI lineage: Eukaryota > Metazoa > Mollusca > Bivalvia > Unionida > Unionidae > Potamilus > Potamilus streckersoni. Next base: position 888,582 of record JAEAOA010000401.1, read on the forward strand.
AAGCATAGCCAATTTATGACCAGTCTGGGCATGCATAGCGAATCTAGTACCAAACTAGGCATGCATGGCAAATCTAGTACCAGTCTGGGCATGTGTAGCAAATACATTACCAGCCTGGACATATATAGCAAATCAAGTACCAGAACATATTTTTGATATATAAGATATTCAAACAACAATGATTGATGTTTATACTAAATATTGGTTGGTTTTAAACAAAGTGATATATAGAAGAAAATCTTGCATACTCAGTCCATCAGAATCCTTTTCATCAGATTCACTGGCAAGACGAAACAACTTTGGTCTCAATTTCTCAAGTGAATCAAATAATTCCTGAAAAATAATATTATCCCTTTAGTTCAAAATTAGACATTTTTTATGAACAAATCTAAATTTTTTTATGAACTGAACTTTATATTTTACAATGTCCATTATAAAGCTTGAAACTAAATTATACTCTGCATGAGCAGTCATAGCAAAGAAAAGGCAGACAGTCGGTAATCGATTTTCAAACTTCAACACTTTATGTGAAATATGAAGTTCAGTTCTTATTATTATAAACAGTTATTAAAAAAGGAAATAATCTCAAGAAATAAATAGTTTTTAGTTTTATTGTGTGATGAAATTTTAACTTGTCTAAATGTTTGTTACAAAAGCTTGGTTAAAAATGTGTAATTATATCATAATCATTGTATATTAGGGAATGTTTCTGATTTAAGAAAAACAAAACCTTTTCAATACCAAAACCAAATTTACCAAACAACAGTTTCCTATTACATCCCAATGATCCTTTCTCAAAATTACATAGTTATCAACCCAAGATTCAACCCAATATTCTAATGCTTGAGTGATTCTTCATTTGATGTTAGCCAATCAGACATAAAAATATCTAGTTCAGGCGGAGCTGAAGTTGATAATTTTATGTAACTTTAAAACAAGGCATAGTTTTCCAAAAATTGGTGCAAAAATGAAACATCACTGAACATCCTTGCAAATTAAAAAAATCTTTACATGGAGAGTCAATATGATTTTTGATTAATATGTATATTGACACATTCCTCTGCATCTTTTCTTTATAGTTTATTTTCAAGGTTGGTCATTTGTAAATACTTGTACTTAGCAACTCTTGAACTTTCATCTGTACATGATAAAAAGACCCATGCAAAATTTGTTCTTGTCATCTACATTAATTTATTATTATCATTATTATTATATCAATATTATTATTATGATTATTATTTCATAAGCATGAAAGAATGTTTAAATGATGATATAGAAATGAGTAATTGCACAAGCAATCAAAATCATTTTGATTTTCCTGAACAACTTCAAGCTGAGTGCAAGGGCAGCCATTGTATTTATTTTAATCCAGAGTAAGCAGAATTATGATAATGCAAGTCAAAAGTTCTTAGACCCAAATATGTGGTTTTTGGTTTTTAATGTATATGACAAAATATGTTATATGCTGAGATTAGGCTTAAATGTACTCAAATCAAGAATATTCCAGTTCCATCTTGAAAGCATCCTCCCTCCCATCCCAACCTCCAATCAGTATCAACCCACTTTTTATGGCCAGAATTACTTGGCACCAACAAGCTTGTATTCAAAAGTACTCCTCAAGAAAGCCGCAATTCTAATGCAACCAGCATATAAGCAAAATTAGTTTATATAGAGAGTAAAACTAATTTAATTAAGTGATATTTACCAGTCGCTATTTTTAAACCTATTCCTTTCAAAGTGGAAAAATCTTGCTTGTTGCATCATCATCCTGTTCTAGAAATAATAACATTTGCACTGAACAGTCTGACTACCCATCATTGCAATTCTTATAACATTTGCACTGAACAGTCTGATTACCCGTCATTGCAATTCTAATAACATTTGCACTGAACAGTCCGACTAGCCGTCATTGCAATTCTAATCCCTTCTTTTTTTGCTGCAAAGACCACTGGGTGGTAGGCAAAGGCCCATAACACCTCCCAGCTTATCTACAGCATAGCCATGGTCCAGAACTGCTGGGAATATGTTTTTCCACCTTGTTGCTAAAAAGGGTGATCATTAGGTGCCCCCAAACCTCACAAATTTGATGAAAAACTGATAGATGAAGAGATTATTCCATACATATATTCTCACTCTTACTTGAGTAAATGTTGGCCAGTATAAACCGTTGGTTCCATAAATAATTACATACCAATATGAAGTACAAATATATCACAGACCGACAATTTAATATTCAGAAGGGGCCTGACTATTTTAATTAAAAAGGATTACATCTGGTAATTGTTGGAAAAATATCTTGCATTTACAGAAAAAAGGCATAAAATATCCATTACATTATTTAAAAAAAACTTATCTTGGGATCAAAATACAATATCTTAGCTCAAAAGAAAATCACAGATAAAACAGATACATTTGCTATTTGTATGTTGATAACTGTAATCTAAAACTGTAACTCATGGGATGATTATATCTTTATTATATCTGACACCCCATGATGGTTATTGTGATGCTATTAGAGAGCTTGTTAATAAAAATAAGTGTTGACACTGAAGCAAACAATTTACCAGATACATAGCTGATATAATAGACAGGGAAACTGAGTGGGATGCCAACACCTGGGCAAGATATTTATCAGAGAGAACCAATAAACATCCAACAAACATAGAACACACTCAACGAAGGAGAATATATTTATTATTAGGGCTGATCAAATCCCATAGCCTGATGCTGGGGACTTCACATTTTGAAGTCAGACAAGTAAAACTTTTCACATCACAAATGCAGGACAAGTAGCAAGTGCTATTTTTAACACTTAATGACTTTATCTGCCTTTTTCTGGCAATTCATAACTCATGGGCATACCAAATGCCTTTTTCTGGCAATTCATGCCTCATGGGCATACCAAATGCCTTTTTCTGGCAATTCATGCCTTATGGGCATATCAAATGCCTTTTTCTGGCAATTCATACCTCATGGGCATACCAAATGCCTTTTTCTGGCAATTCATGCCTCATGGGCATACCAAATGCCTTTTTCTGGCAATTCATAACTCATGGGCATACCAAATGCCTTTTTCTGGCAATTCATGCCTCATGGGCATACCAAATGCCTTTTTCTGGCAATTCATACCTCATGGGCATACCAAATGCCTTTTTCTGGCAATTCATACCTCATGGGCATACCAAATGCTAGACTCTACTTCTATTCATTCACATCCTATGATTTTACAGTATAAGACCATTGATAACTGTGGCATGTGTGTAAGTTCTATTACTGCTTGGCTGCATATTGGACCAAGTGACCAAATTATCAGCTTCTAAAAACACTTCAAAGAAACAAATAGTGTAAGATTATTTAGTAGTGCTTTAAATATCCTTGTTTTTATTCAATGGATACTCTTTGATTTCAAAATTTTTAAAATTGTTATCTCTTTAGGTATCCTTGTATTTTAAGGCTTTCTTTTTTAGGTTTACAAGGTCAAAATGAAATTAGGTTTTTCAAGGTTTCTGAAGTCCACTTCTAACCCTGTGCTATGATCACTTAATAGTAAAAGTAGTTGTCAAATGTGGTGTTCTTGGCTAGCTAGGATAAAAAACATTTACTAAATTATTTTTGCATCAAAGGATCTAAAGAAACTCAGAGAAGAAAAATTCACATGAAAATTAAACGGTAAAACATAAGGCTTCCAGTGAGTCCTAGATAACTTTTGCAGACTTGGGTATAAAAAAATGTCAAATACGACACAACTAAGATCAAAGAAATTTCCAGGATATGAAAGTAGGCATCTGTTAGCTTGAGACAATAAGGCATAATCATGCCTTCAGCTCGAGAAACATACAGGTCTTGCATCTCCATCTTGAACCTCTGCAGAAAATGAATCCATTGAGGCAACTCAGCTCAATGATCAGCTTCAACTTGTCAGTGATCTTTTGTATAAAGAACAGCATTAACCCTTTCATCACTAAGTAACTTTGTAGGCATAGAGTCCTCAACACTAAGTAACTTTGGAGTTGTAAAACAAAATGACTTGTGGACTTTGAAACAACATAACTTTGCCAATGTTAAAGTTATCTGGCTGGATTAGGTGTCAAAATCAAGGTTAAAAATCAAATTTTATGACTAATTCAATAAAATGTGCATATCTATTACAACTGTTAAAATGCAGGTACAAACAGGTAACAACAGGTAAAATACAATTATTTTTACCTCTTAGAAAACTTAGAATGTTCTCAAAACTTGTTCAATTGACACTAGATGTACTAGTGAATAATCACAGTAGCAAAACAAGTCTTTCTTTCATGGTGTCCATAATATATAAAATTCTATAAAATGAACCAAAATGATCTCCAAGGTGAGATCTGTCCACACACGTAAGTGACCTATATCGCCTCTGCCACATTTGATCATCGCATTGAAGTTCGTTAAACGGACAATTTTTCCAAAACTTCATCTGAATAGAATATTTGAAAATAATCCGAAGTTTTCCTGGAGCCATATAACTCTCGGGTGTGCCCAACTCTTGTCAGAAAACTGAAACAAATCTCTTTGGTTTTCAGGCTTTGTCCAAAAAAAACCAACCATGTGGAGCGTACAATTCCTCTGGTTCAAAACCTTCAAAGTCATCTTCATCGTCATCACTGTCACCCACAAGTGCATTCCATTGTCTCTCCATACGTCTTCTCTCATTGTCAAACAAATTTATCAGGTCAAAATTATTTAAATCCTCCGAAAACTCTCCTTTAAAAATCCTTCAAACACCGCCATTTTGGATACAAATTTCAGCATTCAGAAAACATGTTAAAAGTTCCTACTTTGTTCGTTATTTCTAGTTGTATACAAGCTAAACTCACGAGATAATCCAAATATAACATCTACATTACCAGATGGAAGTTATTAGAGGTACCCTGAAAGATATTTAGTCTGGTACTATAATGTTAAAGAAGAACACTGCCCTAGACCAAAAACTCGGTCCATAGTGTTGACGGACTTACCTCCCCTGGACCGCATATGCGGTCTGCCGTGATGATGAAAGGGTTAATAGAACCCAGCAGATTGTGGTTTTCATACTGCCAATTTATCAATAAGTGACAGTCTGACATTATCTCCTGCTGAAGAATATCATCCTTCTTCCAATCTGACAGCATTAAAAGGGTAGAGGAAGAACGAGGATGAGGTTTGATAAACAGAATCCATAGCCTCTCAAAATGACTTGAATCACCCATTTGTTTTGTGGAAATAAGTCAATCTATTGCATTAGTCTGGCAACCACCATCTGACTGCATATGGGTAGTGAAATCAGCTCTTGTAGGTAGGCATAAGGCTATGTTGGTTGGACATGTTAATTGCCACTACTTTTTCATCTAAGACTGGGAGTCCAATTGTTGAAATTGAATCCATGCCTTTCTGGTCAATAGTCCAACAGCTTAACCACATAGCAACTAGTACATGTTGTTATTAATTCAACCTCAAAAAAACAATACAATATTGGCTATCAAACGCTTGGTACTGATATCAGATAGGTAATCAAAAAAGCTTTGAATCTTCCATTTTCAAAAACTGGTATTTTAACTGAAATGAATCACCATATGAAAAATTTGATTTTGCAGTTGGAAATTATGGCGATCTAAATGTGGCAACAAAGACATATTCATGTAACAGACTTTGGACTAAATTAAAATCAAAGGTGCTGTAAAGGTTCATCCAGTAATGAACAGGGGTAATGGGAATAGTAATCGCTTGGGCTTGGAGTGTTGAAAAATCATCCTAAAATCTGCATAAGATCAGATCAAAGCACATAGTTCCTGATAAATTATAATTTACTGTCCCTTGTATATATGCTTTAAATAAACTTTTTAATATTTGTGTAAATGTTCATTTCTTGCATGGAACTTGAGAATTTATATAAAAAAATTTAAAAATTTCATTTTTCTTTTAACTATTGATTAAAGTATTTCAATTAGCTGAACTGTGTACAAGAGAAATAAAGATAAATTTACAATTTTTAGTAATACTAACTGATAACACAGAATGGACACTATTCTAAAAGAATTATGGGAATTGAAATCTCTAAAAGTACAAAATTGTGGAGATATTAACTCTAGATTTTCTGCATTCCAACTGTCACTATGATTATCTTTGTAATACCAACCTTCATGGTCTCCTTTTCAGATTGTGATGTTGTGGATGGATTGTAGTGGCCAACCATCTCCCTCAATAGCTTGGTGTTGTTGTTAATGGTCTCAAGATCATTGATTCGCTGAGATACCTTCTCCATCCTCTCTGCATCCTACATAGGAACAGAGCTTAAATATTTAATTTAACAACTATATGCATACAAACATGTCTACCAAATTGAATTGGTCTACCTCGAGTGGATTTGCTTATCTGGACTAACTAGATACACAAGAGTACAATATGGTATTTACATGCCAGCCCTGTTTTCAATTATCTCATTTAAGCACTAGTACAACACTAATTATACTGGCTGCCATGTCTCTTGTATTGAGAAATGGCATTAAACACTAAAACAACAAAAACAATGCAGAAACCAATTTTCTAAATGGGTTCACTATGACCTTGACTTTTGGACCTTAAAATCTAAATTGTCACATAGAAATTTTAGTACAGGAACCAACTCTAAAATTAAATTATTGTGCAACAGCCATATTTCTTAAAGTCACAATGACCTTAACATTTGATACCTTGTCCAAACAATATTAATTAAATCTCCATTCTTGAAGTGCAAGCTCTCTACAAAGTTTATGAAGGTACATGATCTATAACTTTAGTTATTATGGAAAAAAATGTTCTTCCTTCAGTCATAATGAACTTAACTTTTGACTCACAAATCAAAAATCTTCCTTCTTTCCATTCTGCTCTTGTGACTGAGACCTTTGATCTTATGTCCCCCAAATCAATGGCTTGTCCCATGCTCATAGTCCAAGTTATCCTCAAAGTTCAGTAACAGCGCTGATGAAGAACTAAAGCTGCCATGTGGAAATCATTTTTCTTCTATGCCATACCAATTTTGACTTCCCTACCCCAAGAGCAAGCCATCCAAAGTTTTGTCCAGATTCATGATGGAGAACTAATGTTAGAGTGCAGAATCCATTTCTGTTCTTGTAATGTGACCTGGAATTTTGATCTTTGAACACAGAGATCAAAAGGCTTCTTTTTAAATTTAAGTTTGGTAATGGTAAATTGTATTATGACCTTGAACTTTGATCTTTGGACACAGAGATCAAGAGGCTTTTTTAAAGTTTGGTAATAGTAAATTGTAATGTGACCTTGTACCTTGATCTTTGAACATGGAGATCAAGAGGCTTCCTTTTAAATTTGGTAATGGTAGATTGTGGAAAGCTCAAGTAATTATGCAGAAACAATACAGGACACAGCTGGATAGATGACTGTCATAACATTATATGCTGCATCTTATGGTGAGAGTCACTCAAAGGAACTGATTATCTAAATGTTCAAAAGAATTTCCAGGAGTTCAAAATATGACTAGACTTCTGCTTAACTACTGAGAGATAAAACCATCACCAATATTATGAAGTAATGGTAAAATTTCAAGCTGACCACCATGGTGGCCTGCTTACATTTAAGATCAGCGTTTTTATTTATTACCAACTAGCCACCATGTCATTTCTTGTTAATACAAGACCTTTCATTGAGAAGCATAAATAAAACTTTTTTTTTATTTAGATCAAACTAGACAACATATGAAGTATCTTACAGTACCATGTGACAGGATTACTGGATCTTCTGATCCAGGATTACTGGATCTTCTGATCCAGGATTACTGGATCTTCTGGAGTTCTGATCATAATATTTTCAAGCTAGCGACAGGATGTCTGAGTGGCACTTCTTTCTACTTAGGACAAACTAAAAATATAATGTACTTGTGCTAATGAATGGACAAATGATGGCTGATGGACATTGCAAAAGGTATTCTGGTCAATGATCAAAACAGACTAATTGTGTAAAAGAAAAAATTGCTGTACACCAAAAATCAAATCAGATCATTTATATATAACAAAAATGTCTCTGAAATTTCATTTGCCCATCTCAAGTGGTTTTTGCTTAATGGCATCCCACTGTTGCTCCTGTGGGAAGAGGGTTTTGTATTGTATTTAGTAACAACATTCATTCAAAAGTACTAACATTCTATTGGGCAAAAACAATTTCCAGGAATTCAAGATAAGGCCATTCCTTCCTTGTAACTGCTAAAACCATCTCCGATATTCTTCTGCGAAAACAAGATACTCAAATTAGTTGCTGTGGATGTCAGCTTCACACTCTTTTCATTTAGAACTAAGTAGGTATCATAAAATAAATTTTGGTAAAAACCCCAATGTCAATATAACCATCCATTTAGAGGAAGCTGTGACAGCAAAGTTTTCTGGACAGACATAGTGGATATACAATTCAAATATATTTTATTTAAGACCAACTCGGTATCAAATGGTGTAAACTTCTGTATTGATACAGCCATCCATTTGGAAGGAGCTGAGTGAACAATATTTTCAAGATAGTTAGATTGGTGGCCGTACTGAATGCCAATCTGCATCATTTTATTTTGAACCAACAAGTCTCCATAAGAAATCTTCTGATATAAACCACATGACAAAATGTCTAGATGTAATAACAAGATTTTCATGCCAGCTGTCAGATCAGTATTTAATTTTAGACAAATAAGACATTCTGGTGAAAACCCTGTGTTGACAAGACTTTCCATTTTCAGGGATTAACAACAAGATTTTAAAAATGGCTGCCAAGGTAGCCATATTGGATATGAGATTGTTGTTGTTGGGTTTAACGCCATTTCTCAGCACACGATAGGCTATACATGGCAGCCAGTATTAATGGTGGAGGAAGAAACCGGAAAATCACCGGAAAGAACCACCGACCCACGAGAAGCTACTGGCATGCTTTCTCACATATGCACATTCGCCGAATCTTAGACTCGAACCCACGCAGACAGAGGTGAGATGGCAGAGATCCGTAACGGACAGCGCTTTAGACCACTCGGCCACTCGGGGCCCCCGATATGAAATTGGTGACACTTCTATTTCAGACATCATAAGAAATATTCTGGCAAAAGTCAATATAACTAGCCATTTTGGTATGATCATTCATTCAGGAATAGTAAAAACAAGATTTTCAAGAATGACCACTGTGATGACCATACTGAATGTCTTGAGTGGCCATTTTCATTTAAGACCAACTAATTATCATTAGAATTCTATTAATGAAAACAAACATTTATCCAGGATAAGGTATTAACAAGATTCTCAGGATAGGAGCAGTGATAGTCATCTTATGAAGTATTCTGTTGAAAAACCCATGTCAACAAGATATCCTAGATGACTCCATTTTCATTTAACAACAAGATATAAAACGTCTTTTAGTGAAAACCCTAATTATATGACCATCTGTTCAATAAAAGAAGCAATAATAAGATTTCAAGCTGGCAACTGTCATGTACATATATATTAGGTTGGCACCATTTTCATTTAGAACCAACCTGACATTATAAAAGTCTTTTGGTGAACATTCCATGTCAATATGACTCTATTTTGGTGTACAATGACTTTTGTTCAGGAGACGTAGCGATAACATGATTTTCAGGTGGCTGCCATATTGGAGATCAGATTGGAACAATGTTCAATGAGCACCAACTGGATATCATAATAAGTCTTTTAATAAAAAAATCAAAGTTAATATAACCATCCAATCATGAATAGCACTGTCTTATCAGATATTACTGTGGACCAACTAAACATCATAAGAATTCTAATTATCATGACTTTCTGGTCATGAGGTATAGCAAAAGTGAGATTTTCAAGATGACTACAGTGACGGCTATATTGGAAAAGGTCAGCACCATTTAGAACTAATTAGACATCACAAGAAATCTTTCTGTGAAAACCCCTATGTTGATATAACCATCCAATGAGGAGTAGCTATAAAAAGATTTTTAAGATGTACACTGTGGTGGCCATATTGAAGGTTGAGTTGAATGGCAAATTACATACATACCAACTCTGAGAAGAGGCATAATCCTAATTTTTGCTAATATAAATGGATAAAAATGTATTCAGAGCATGAAAAGTATATTACATGACACAATTACAGTAGACTATATGAAAAATGTTTATATTTGCTAAAAACCTGGATCTGCATTGGGTCTAAATTCTTTGCAAAAATGTGCAAAATCCATGTGGATTAAAACCAGAATACAAACAAAAACATACTTATAAATTATTTATATTCACCACTCAACTGCTCATACTAACTTTCAATAAATGATTGTGAAGTCTGCAAATTCTGTTGTGCTCAATCCAAGTGCTTTATTACATCGCTCTCATATTCTTATTTTCAAATTTATAATTTGTCCTTTTTCTGATCAGAATTTATTTCAAGTTTAAAATGATCAATCAGCTCTAAGAATTTTTAAAATCCCATTTCACTAAACATCTGGCACCATTTTCTTTAAAAGTACAGACTGGTCCACTAACTAACTTGATTATCAATATAATGAATCTGTGAGCCAATCTTTCAAATTAAAGAAACCCAAAACCCATCTGTTTTCTTGGAAATGGATCATATACAGTTGCTATAAAGAGAATATAACTAAAGTGTTTGTAGGCCAAGAATAGACAAATTGATTCTTACACTTTTCTTTTATGATGAGTGGGATTAAGGAGATGATAACAAATATGTCAAACAAAACTTTTTATTACTTTATTTGTAATTTTTTTAATGTAATGAAAGAGCGTATACTGGCAAATGTAAGACGTAATTAAGTGACAAAAGTCTAATTTTTAAGCCAAAGGCATAATGGTTTGCATGTATGCAATTAGACCATGGGATGAATGCGAAAATAGTGATATCGAACTGTTGCTTACAGATGACAAATGATGGACATAAGACCATCACATAAGCTCTTCCAGTCTTTAAGCTAATGTTGTTGTTGTTGTTTTTGTTGTCATTGTGGGGCTAAATGCCATTTTTCAGCTCACAATAGGCTATACATGGTGGCCAGTATAAATGGTGGAGGAAGATACCGGGAAATCACCCGGAAAGAACCACCAACCCACAAGAAGCTACTGGCAAGCTTTCTCACATATCCACATTTGCTGAATCTTAGACTCAAACCCGTAACTGACAGTCCTTTAGACCACTCAGCCACAAGAAACCCACTATGGCAGCCATGCTGGACATAAGATTAGCTCCATTTTTATTTGGAACTCTCTACATTATATAAAGTTTTAAAGTGGAAATCACATTCAGATAAGACCATAAGTGCAGCAATTTAAAAAATGGTAGCAAATGTGTTCATCTTAAATGTCAGAGGGTAGCTATTTTCAATGAGTACTATCTAGATCTCAGGATTAAATTGTGTCACAGATTTCATGACTTTCATCCACAAAGAGTTGGTGCAATAGCAAAAGCAAACTTGTGTTAACAGATGGACAGACTGACTGATTATGGACAACAGATGGATGGACCAACAGATTATGGACAACAGACCATTGCACTGACCCTTCATGTCTTTGACCAGTGGAGTTTAAAAAGATTATACTGTTGTTAAAAAGATTATACTGTTGTTACCTACCTGCTTGACCATGTTTTTAATTAACCTGTTGGCAGCTTGCAGGTCATCTGGGTTTTTACTCTTCAATAATTTTGCAAGTAACTGCAACATAAATTATAACACAAATTCAGAATAAAACTATTTTCTTGATCCTCCTATTATTTGAAAAAAGATTTCATCTGTTGTAAAGAATAACTGGTCAAATGATAAAAGAATGTCAGTCTTATTCATAACTTGAAATATGGCAATAATTTTCCATTAAAATCACTGTTTTGTAATCAAGATGTTAATTTTCTTGCTTGGAAAAAAACCCTCTAATAATGTGTCACATAATGGAATGTAATTGCTATACTTAATTTGGTTGAATATATTACTAGAAAATGTCGGAAATGTTCCAGCATGACCAATATTTTTGTTAAAATAACAATATAAACATTTTTCCAATTAATTACATTTAAAAAAAAATCTTTTATTAATTTGAAAAAAAAATCTAACAATGACAAATACTAGCAAAAAATTTCATTAAAATAATGCTTTTGTTAAAAGTTTTTCAAAACAATGTGTATTGTGAAAACCTTCATTCATTCTGCAGGCAAATCTAATACTGGGTTTGACATACTGTATACAAGCTAGTTTGAAAACTTGAAAACTGAGATTGCAATCCAGGTATTTGTTTCTGCCACCAAAATATGACATCATAATGAAAGCTAAAAAAAATGTAAATATTTATTGTATATTTATTCTACTAAAAAAGAGCTTATTTTATTAACCTTTGATCCAGTTTAGCAAACCAAATAATTATGTTGATCATTACAGTTTTTAAGAAAATGAGTATCTGATAGTATGTGAAAGTAAATCTTTTTTTGTAAATGTATTTATGTCCATATCATATACACACAATGGGAAGATATATAACACCCACCTTCCCCTCAATAACTCGAACACATCAGGGTCCAAAGACACATACTGCACTATAAGCGAGGGCACAAGTTATCGAGGGACATCCCAAAAACCTGCTAGACATCCATAAAACATATGGATTGGGGGTAGGCTCAGATGTTTAATGGCTGAATCCTCGTTTTATTATAGAGTTGATTAGAATTTTAAATAAAAAGCTTTTTCTGATGAAGTTGTTAATTATTCTCCATAAATAACATTTTTTTTTCAAAATGTACAACACCTGAAAAGTCGATAAAATGATTGCAACTGATTTCAACAAAAAACAGGGTTCACAAAAACATCTATGCATTATATCATGGGTTTGTGTTTTGTTGATTAGTCAGGTTCTCGAAGTGATGATTGATAGCATTCTGCTTAGCAAGGAACCAGACAAGCTGGTAATATGCTATCAAGCAATTTTTTTTATCAAAAACAGGCAACCTTTATTTCATGAGACATCATTTACATCTAAACGAAATTTTTCTATTTTTCAATTTCTAAATTATTGATGCGGTGATTTCATTTGCAAGCAATAGTGAACTTCATATCATCCTTGAGGATATCATGTGTGAATTCAGGAATTCTCTGAATCTCGTTTCTCCCAAAATGGTCCATTTTCTGTTAAACAAAGCTCTTTATTTTATGAAGTACTGATTTCACTTGGCTGCCTTGCTCTCTTTAATTACATTTATGATTATGGTTAATTTAAGGTAGTTTAAATACAATAGGTATACCATAAAATTATCACAGTGTTTGACTGATCAACTGAAATGAGTTACCCGACATACGACGGGGCCAATTGGTTCTTAAGCATGAAGGATTTGTATGCCTTTTAATTTTTTTTAATTGCACCAACGTTATTTGATTCAAAAGGCGTAATTACCGTGTTAATAGAAAAGTAAGCCCACTTTTTATTTAGTGCAACAAAACAACAAATACTTCAGCTAGTCAGATATCAAAACACAGTGGGCACTTAATTAGGTTCTCAGAGAATTGCTCATGAACATAGCTGTTACAGTAGATTCACACATTTTACTTTTAAGAGGACACATTGCATTTATGATGATTACACTTAATTTGGAACTAAAGACAGAACTAGAACACAAATTTCAATTGATAATGTTTTTTATATTAGTATTTATTTATTAAAGTACTGCCACCAATAAGCATTAGTGACATTTTCATTGATCGAAATGTCCTTGAATATCATTCATTGCAGTGTACTAAGAATGTTGTTTGGAAAGAAAATGTAAAAGATTCTATTACTTCTTACTAAAAGTTGATCTTTCATAATGTTGGTTAATATTTCCAGGTCCTATCTACCATTTTCGAAAATAAAATGAGCGCTATATCAAAGTTTGTTACCAATTCTGATTGCAATTTTCTTCAAGTTGAACAAATAAGGATCAATTTTAAATTTTTGGGGTATTTTCTGGTAAAAAAAATGGGATCTACACCTGACCCCTATGTTATAAGCAGGTTCGTGAGTTATCGAGGGAGTAGTGTAAATATGTGTGCATGTGTGTGTATATGTGTGTGTGTGTATATATATATATATATATATATATATATATATATATATATATATATATATATATATATATATAGATAGAGAAAGAGAGAGGGGGGGAGGGGATAGACACAACCATCACAGGGGCATTGTAGGACCTAAGAGCCAAGCAATTCTTCCAAGGAATGTCATGAACTTGTAATTCATTCTGTATTAGATTGAATATTTCTCCACCTGTTACAGAGCCTTCACAAACAGCGATTGAGAGAATGTCTGATGTTACTGATGATGATACTGGATCAACAGTTCTGATAACAATGGAAAGATCTTGAAGTTTCCTTGATCACTGCTTCCATCTATAGAAACAGTGACTAGGCAATTCCACATTCTTTCAGCTAATTTTAATGTAGTATTGACTGCTATTTATTTAACAATAGCAGTTCTTTTGATCTACCACACTGAAATTGTTTAGCAATGTCAGAGTCACTAAACGTAATCTTAAAAGCCTTTGAAAATGTATCATGTGCGCTTATAGGCACATTTTGTTCAGTAATAATATCTACTAACACAACTTCAGTTCTAATTACATCAGATTTAGGTGTCGAAGATGAAGTCACACTTAATACAGCCAATAATGAAAAAAAAATATTTTTCTTAGAGCAAATATCTTCTTTTTCAAGGTTGGAATGCCTTTTTCCTGAATTGTGTTTGAATATATCTAACATTCCTCCAAACTTTACTGAAAATTCACAATTACAGATGTTGCTGACTGCATCTGTGTTTGCATTTTTTTTCCTGGCTTTATGAATTCATACTTCTCAGTGTTTTTTTAGGAAAACATTTGGAGTGTTTTTTTGTAAGTTCAGAGTCACTTTCAAGGATTTCCAATTGCTTTTTAGAAACTATGAATTTTTTGTCCAGAATCAAAAACAACATAAACAGAATGTAAAAAAATCTGTGAATGTAGATTTTTGTATTAGAACTGCCTCAGAACACGTTGGCAATGGCTATTTTAAACCATCACACATGCAGATTTGATAATTTCCTGTTCTGCTTGGTGATAGCATATTTTATGACTTTTTAATCCCCACTTTTGTGGATTTTCAACATTAAATGTGTATTTGTATGACACAAAGGCAAATCTGGGCACTTTGCGGGATTAATATGCGAAATGCGGTATGGTAGGCATGTCTGGGCACTTTGCAGGATTAATATGCGAAATGCGGTATGGTAGGCATGTCTGGGCACTTTGCGGGATTAATATGCGAAATGCGGTATGGTAGGCATGTCTGGACACTTTGCGGGATTAATATGCGAAATGCGGTATGGTAGGCATGTCTGGGCACTTTGCGGGATTAATATGCGAAATGCCGTATGGTAGGCATGTCTGGGCACTTTGCGGGATTAATATGCGGAATGCGGTATGGTAGGCATGTCTGGGTTACACAGCAATATTATGACTTTCATACATCACACACCAGACCTGCAAACATATTCCACATATGCAACCCATGCAGGTGTGTACCCAGGGCATTTAAGTGTGTAATGATGGCAAAATGACAAAAGACAAAACTTTGTCATCAAAGAAAGAAAATTGATAAATTAAACTAGACATACCAGGTTGAAGTCTGTTTGTAATTTCATGAACCCCATAAGTGCATAAGTGATCACATGAGATGACATTGGTCATGTGGCTGATCAGTCGTGAGAGCAAAAAGAAATGGAAGCTTCAATATTTTATGGGGTGGGAAATTGACGGCCATGTGATCACTAAGGTACTTATGGTGGCAGACCTGCCAACCCTGATGAGTCCTTCTCAGTAAGGCAGTTGATTTTTATCCCTAAGTTTGAACTGTTTTCAGTTGGTTTTTATCCCTAAGTTTGAACTGTTTTCAGTAAGGTGTAACACAAAAAATATCAAACTGCTAGTGTAAAGCTAGAAAACGTAATTAAAAGTTTGGTATTATAAACATGCTGTGAAAATAAACATTATGTTTAACTGAAGAGATTGCAAAGTATGTGTATACATTATTTACCACTAGAACAGATGCACAAACTCAAGTTCCAACCTCTACACAGCTCAATGGCTTGTAGCTGTCTCTCAATGAGATGTATTTCTTACCATTGCACATGACAAAAGCATACCTCCCACCACGAGTAATACTTAAATTGGCACGTGACATCCAAAAACATAATTGTTGTCCATTCCATCTTTTATTCACAAGAATTTGAATATTCCTCTTTATTCTTCGATGTTTTTTAAGAGGCTTATTTTCCATTTCATCTTTAACAGGCACTGCTTGCTGGATGCCATTTTTAAACTAATTCTATAATCAACAGTTGGATCATGAAATTGCTTCACATGAACAAATAGTGGAAGTTAAAAGCGTCTAAGGTGCAGCTGTAAAGTTAGTCTGGTTCCCTGATGAATTTCACTAATTCTAATATAAGACCCCGATCCAAATCAAATACAGATAAACAAATTTTCCGGATTTTTTGGCAATGATAATTTTTTTGCTTTTATGCCATTAGTCTATATTTTAAAGGTAATTTTCGTAAAACTTGTGGCAATATTGTAAGAGTTGGCAGGTCTGTTATGGGGTTCATGAAGTCACAATCAAACTTTGACTTGGTAAGTCTAGTTTAATTTATCAGTTTCACTTTCCCCATAAGTGCCTCATGATCCCATGAGATTTCAGACAGAGGCTTCCATTTATGGAATAAATAAACAACAACTAGGAAAAGAAGAAAACTTTTATGTGTTGTTAGTAAACAAGACACAAAAACTACAATGTTCCATTATATGACCATTATGAAATTCTGGATGGCAAAAAGACTTTTGTACTAAATTCAGTCTTGTCTGTCACAGAATTTCTTGAAAATAGAGTCAATAGCCCAAACAGCTGCCTTCAAGATTGTACTTAATCATATTCCTTTAGCACAGCCCACAGAAACAGACGAGTCTCCCATTTTGTTTACATAAGAAAACAAACAGTAGATGCACACATAAGCATTCTTCACCTCCAAAGAGATTATAAAAACAGGCTCTCCCTTCCAAGAGGCTAATATGATTTCATCTTGATCCAAATGACCATCCGTTTGAACTTATGATTTATTTCCGCTCCCCAACAAATGAGCTGTCACTAGTCAAAGAGGCTAATATGATTAAGTTTTTCTGGGTGAATAGTGAGCCAACAAAATTTATTTCTGGGTAGGTTCAAACACTCATTTTTCTCAGTGAATAGTGAGCCGACAAAATTTATTTCTGGGTAACTTCAAACACAAATTTTTCTGGGTGAATAATGTATTCCAATCCATCAAGTGTATTAACTGGTAACATTTCCCTACAATGGTAATATGAGCAAACAACCATTCGTCAATGCATTTCACATTTGCGAAACCTTTTCATCTCTATGATGCAAAATCTGGCTTCAAGAACCTGGTGATGCCAAACCATTTAGCAAACCTGCAAATTTATATAAAACTCCAAACCACAAACTGCAAATACTTCCGTTGTTTCTGGAAGAGAATTAGGCATCAATTATGCCCTTTATTTTTTTAATGGCAACAACATCCACCACCAATGTCTCCTTTTCACCATCTATCATCAACACATTTATGAAATTGTTATCTTTTTAAGGTGGAATGAAAATATTTAAAAAATACTGTCCAGGTGTTAAAACAACTTTATGAATAACACCTTTTGCAAGAAAATTTTGAATTTCATCATTAATTTGTCTCTTCAGATAAAGAGAACTCAACTTGATTTGATATATGTTTGCACAGGTCACTGTTCTAACTCTGTTTTCATAACACTGTACTGTATTAAAAATCCAAGCATTTTAAGTAATGTTCTGCCAATCTTCAAACAGTGCTGAAATTTTCCCAGCGACAAAGTGTCAGTTGTACTGTTCATACAAAATATGTCATATGTACTTACATCATGCTGCAAACCAATACCCTGAGATCTTACTGATCCTTCTGGTGTTTGGGAACCCTGACTTCTTGTTTCTGAACTTAATTGAAGCCTTGCCTCCAGTGATGGTTGTGCAGCCTCTGATAATTGGTTTCTGTTGCCTTTTTCCAAGCATTTGAGTCACAGCCTTCTGAGATTCATTAATTGTTGTTATCTGACCATCACCAAAAAGCCAGAGATGAGGTTTGATGCAGTGCAGATGGGCTGATACATGTCAGTTAGCTATAGTTGTTGTAGGGATTAATCCCATTTTTCAGCACAAGATAGGCTATATAAGGCAGCCAGTATATTTGGTTAGAGGAAGAACTCTGGAAAATCATGAGAGGAACCACCGATCCAGGAGAAACTACTGCAAGCTTTCTCACATGCCCACGTTCGCTGAGACTAAGACTCTTAACTCATGCAGACAGAGCTGAGATGGCAGTGATTCGTAACGGTGAACCCTTTAGACGACCAGGCCACTCAGCTCTGGTTTGATCTGCTCCAGGTGCTTAAAACTGAAGTTGTTGAACAGAATAGATGACATTTTATAACTGTCCATGACAAAATCCCTGACTTAATCCAGCAGTAATCATCACAGACTGTTTCTGTGCTTCTTAACAGTTCCACTGCTCTTAAGGTGTGGACTAACATTTGCCTTAAATTTGTTTACGGTTTTTACAATGAAATATTAATAGTCCTATCCTTTTTTGACATCACATGCCAGGCATCAATATTGACTTTGGGCACATTTAAAGTGTCACAATTTCCTGGCCAGAGATCCTTCTCCTGCAATGGATGAACCTTGTCATTATTTAACAAAAAAGAAAGGCTTTTAATTTTCTAAAGGAAAACATGTCCACTTCTGTAAACAAATCATCATCATTGACCTCGGCGGAATCTGTATCTGGCATAATTAGACCTGCGACATCCACATCCAAGTCCATGTCCCCTTCTATATGGATATAGTAGAGGCAAATCTTTGTCTAAGAAACCAAGGTGTGCCGTTCCTGCAGAAACTGCAGCTGATGTGCTTGGCATTTGCATTTTACTAGTGACACTGGCCATGATCTCTTTAATTTTTGTTAAGTGTGCATGCATTTTGGATACAAAATCAGCAATTTGTGCCTGCAACTGGCACTGCACGGCTAATTCTTTATCATGGGTATATATTGATGCTTCAGGCAGAAATCGCATGACTTGCAGTGCCAGTAGAGCCAGACAATGGTGTCTTGTTGTAATGACTGACTTCACATTGCCTGTACAGACAACATGTGCCACAATAGGCCTCATATCTATGCAGCAATTGCTTTCCCATCATAACCATTGTGGAAAACATACATCATTTGTAACACTTTCCTTGCATTGCCAACAATTTTGATGCATTCGCTCATTAAGCCTGACCCCCATGATCTGCCTTCAGCGGTATGCCCCCTCCATTGTTCCAGAGAAAAGTCGCAAAATTTGGGAAAATAACTGCAACACTTTGCCTCTGCAAAGGTACAGCCCAATTTGCTGAAATTACTGCTTCCAAATGACAAAAAACGAAAACTGCAAGAAATCATAAATTACATGTTATATTTGATATTATCTTCTTTCATCATGTTGCCCCACAAATTCACTGCCAATGCAAACATGTCCCAGATCAGCCACGTGACCAATGTCATCTCATGGGATCATGAGGAACTTATGAGGGAAGTGAAATCTAAATTATTTTAGCTAAAAGATTATCTGCCCACCTAGGTGGCAGTTAGAGTGATCTCCCATGTGAGGTAGTAGCTCCCCTAATGTATTGTGATTGGGTAATGTATTTGAAGAAGCATTTGATTGGATTACATGTCCGAATACCTGACCCCATGCCAGTTACAAAATTAGGAAGGAATGCTAAACAGTGCAGATCCATTGCTTACTTTGGCTTTTTCATCATCTTCAAAGACTGCATTTTTAGGTCTTGGTGGAGGCTCTGGAACCTAATAATGATAGAAAAGTATTTAGTTACATGATAGGGCAATTTTTAATTTACAAACAAGATTTTAGGTCATCAGTAGCTCTCATACTCAACATTATAACTGCATGTACTACTTACAAACAATAATTTGCTCCATGTTCTAAGGGTTCATTTTTGCAGATATTCTGATACACAGTTTATACTCATAAAAATTTATTAATCATATATAAACAACAATCACTCCAATTTTTCTGTCTGCAAGCATTTTCCGGAGACTGAACCCTTAGCCACAAACATTTCCACAAAACTAAACATGTAAGATCGTTACATTCATAAACTTTGATATTTTGTTTGAGCACATTTCAACTGAAGAAACCCAATAATGCTCTATTTTCATTGGAATATTTATATTTCAAAAATAGAACAAAAGCTAATCAACAGTGAAGTCCTTTTATTTCTCAACAATACTCTTTTGCAGAAACATCTTAAATGAACACTGAAATTAAATTAACAAAAATTTTTTTTGCTAACATCAAATGAATTCTGATTCAAACTTTCATGATGTCTTTTATTATTGTCATGATGCATATCTAATTTTATTTAGAACTACAGCTGAACTAGTTGCCCCTTTACAAAGATTGCCACTATTTTCTTCTAGAAGGCTGCTACCCAAAAGCAGACTGGTTAACATAATATATGATGAAGATATGTTATTTGCATTTGCAAAGCATTCAGTGATGATACAGTAGGTACATTATGACATCATACTGTACTTTAGGAATCACTTCAAAAGGCAGTCAGTGTTTGGGATTTTAATATTGCAAGCTGCATGCATGATATCTATAATATTTCAACATTATGGGTTTTTCTTTATCACCTACACAATAATAATATGCTATAATGTTGACTATACATTTTCTTTTTCTTAAAAAATGAACCTCTAGGTTACGCAAATTTAAACACTTTCAGCATTACTGCTGAATGATCTATTTAAAAGCATGGAATACAAGCCTACAATTTCAAAACATTTCTTCCATAGATTAAAAAAATAGTCCAATCTACTCTATTTGATATGGGTCATCTGTCATAGTCCAATCTACTCTTTTTGACATGGGTCATCTGTCATAGTCCAATCTACTCTGTTTGACATGGGTCATCCATCATAGTCCAATCTACTCTATTTGACATGGGTTATCTGTCATAGTCCAATCTACTCTTTTTGACATGGGTCATCTGTCATAGTCCAATCTACTCTATTTGACATGGGTCATCTGTCATAGTCCAATCTACTCTTTTTGACATGGGTCATCCATCAAAATCCAATCTACTCTGTTTGACATGGGTCATCCATCATAGTTTAATCTACTCTGTTTGACATGGGTCATCCGTCACAGTCCTATATACTGTTTGACATGGGTCATCTGTCACTAAATACGTAATCTGCCATCAGGATTTTTCTCCATCGATCTAGTACATGAAGTTAATTCTGGATGTCCATGATGCAGGTATTGTTTGGGTTATTAACACCACAAACTGACTCATAATATCTATAATGCTTCATAATTATTGATCTGCCAACATAATCATTAAACACTGCATCGTAGTTCACATATCATTATCATCTTTATTTGAAATTCATGCATGACCCTCAATTCATATCCAATTTTCATTTCTATCACTGCAGAAAAGCCCATGATGTTTTGTACATGTACCAAGGTTGTATACTGTACAATGTATATTGAACATACAAGTACCAAGTTTTATATTGTACATCAATGTTCCAAGTTTGCATACTGTACATGAATGTACTATGTTTGTGTAATGTACAATGTATATTGTACATGAATATACCAAGTTTGCATATTGTACAATATCTAACATGTATTGCAGACTCAGCAAATCTTTCAGTAAAGCATTTGCAGACTGCAATTAAAGAACAGGCCATATAAGTCATGCTGGTGTTTGGTACTAATTATTTTAGCTACATGTGTTATTTTTGAGAATCAGATAATTGATATACATTCAAAGGACAATTATTTACTTTTTTCAATCCTCCATATCAATGTATATTGGAAGATCATTACCAGTATAAAAACATCCTAAGAAACACATGACAAAATCAATGTTACAGTACAGGAACATTGTTAGACTAGGCCAACTAAGAGGTGTGATCAAGACTGAATATAGAGCTAAGATGTCACAATGAAAATGCCACACACTGGAGAAATATAAACTACAATATACACTGTCAATGATTAAACCTAAGGTCCATTATTCTTTACCCTGTTTACCTGTAAGGCCAGTCTGCCAATGAAAAAGTCCAGGGCAATCAATAGTTTCTGTTTGGAAAATTTGTGCTCACAATTAAGGTGTGGACTACTCAACAATTATGGATAAACAGACTCTTGTTAAAATGCTAAGGTCATTTTTCAAACAACAATTAATATTTTCTTTATGTTGACATTTACTTTAGCAATGGCTCACCGACTAACTGACCAAGTGCATGAGTAAAGTTATATATAATTAAAGCCAAGTTGAAAGTTTGTCACCATTGCTTGTTGCTCTATTAAATTGCCATCTGTACTCACAAGTCAAACTGCACAAAATAAAGATACGGCTCTGCTGTAGCATAATGCATCTACAGATCAGGTCTATGTAATTGTCTGTTCTACTGATTATCCTAACAAACTTCACAGACCCCTAATGTAACACCAGATCTAGATCTTTCCAGTATGTAGCTGGACTAACCTTTACATGAGTACATAAAGTATATCATTACGTCAAAATTTATAATCAAATTTTAAGCATAGAGTGAATATTCATGTGACTGTCAACAAAGTTTTGCCAAAAAAGAGATTTTGATCTATTACATGAACTGACTGCTTTTGCTATAAGTTTGTAAAGCCATGCATCAATTTAGAAATTGCTCAAAGTATTTCTTATTGTACTGAGAGCAAACCTAACTGATCTACAAAAGAGAATGATATTTTTATTCCATCAAACTAGTCACATATATCTTTAAAAATGAAAATTGTTAAGGGTCATGATCAGCACTGAATAAAAAAAGTAAACCATACATATACACATAAATACACACGCACACACACACACACATACATATATACATACAAACTGTGCTGTAAAGGATACCAGACTGGGCTCACAAGCAACAACAAAGCTATGCATAATTGGGTGGTACACATAGATGCAAGGAACACAATGGCAGTATCATACAAAACATGTTTTAAAAATCATCTAATAGAGTCAAATCCATCTTACCTCTGAGAAATGAGAAAAGCGGTCACTAAAGAAAAAAGGTTAATTTCTATGACAAGCTGGATAAGCAATCTAAAATAGCAGCTTTTTAATACATCATATATCAGATGACTCTTAAAGGAAGGTATGACTGCAGGTATCTACAATGAAAGTGACCTTGCAGTTTGACCTTTAACAAAGTGAAACTCTACTGTAGCATGAATTCACATTAAAACACAATCCTGGCTAGGCTCAAAACTTAACAAATATTTACACAAATTTCTTGAGTTTCAGCAAAATTTTGTGTCATGCTGTATTCTAGAAGAATTTTTTTTTATCATTGCATCTTTTCTCATACTAATAAAGATGATAAATGTTTTTATTGGTGAATGTTCATTTTAAGTTGCATCATACGTCAATCGCTGCACTCTGACATTTAATTTTTAAATGATACCAGCTCTTTAAAAGCTAAAAGGTATTAATCTTGTTATTTTTGACCCATCTCAGCATTGTGCTCAATGTATTTTGTTGATCAAACAAAAGCAGTCAGATGTTTGCCCATTCAACTGTCATAAACAAGCATCAAGCATAGCTGTGATTAAAAAAATTCTCACATTAATTTATAAGTCCATAAATTTACGTAACTGCTAATCATCCATATCAAAGAAGAAACTATGGGGCAATGATTTAAAAAATAAAAAATTAAATCATGAAAGCACCAACACTTGTTTTGGCAGTGTTATCAGACAAATTTCATTCAATTAGTTGTACATTCCTTATAAAAATCATCCCATTGTTTGTTTTGGCAGTGTTATCAGACAAATTACATTCAATTAGTTGTACATTCCTTTTAAAAATCATCCCTTTGTTTGTTAACAATTGTTCTTGCTGTTGAGTATATGCAATGGATAGTGGTATACAGAAATGTAAAGCTTTTAATGAGAAGCTTGAAGCATTAAAAAGGACTAAGTTAAACAAATGCAATTAGCCCAACATTTAGATGTTCATGAGCTGACCAGCCAAGCCAATATTCCAGCAGCATGAAACAAATGAAAATCACTTTTTTTAAAACAATGAAACATTATGATTAGCAGCAGATAAATTTTGGTATCATGAAATTTATACCGACCTGTTTAATGACCTTGGGATAGACATCTGCATGCACACTGAACCATTAAATGCGCTTTTAGTTTCCTTATATAATTTCTAGATTTTTTTTGCAATGAATTTCAATACAATGTTCTGTGACAAAATTACTAAATATGATTCTGTTGTCTGCATATTTTTTATGGAATTATAATAGATTCACTCTTATGAATGCAGCAAGATCAGCTGGCAAGTACATGTGTTGATACTTCAACCATTCATGCAATGTTGTAAACATGTACAATTTTCTATATAAAGTAATATATTATTAAGCAATCTGTTTTCAGTACATGTGTATTTCTTGTTTAATGTGTACTAACTTCAGATGGTAACTGTGCCAACCACACCCAATGGCACAGTTACCATCAATGTACTGACACATTGGCACAGTTACCATCAAAGTACTGACACATTGGCACAGTTACCATCAAAGTGATGACACATTGGCACAGTTACCATCAAAGTACTGACACATTGGCACAGTTACCATCAAAGTACTGACACAATGGCCCAGTTACCATCAAAGTACTGACACATTGGCACAGTTACCATCAAAGTACTGACACATTGGCACAGTTACCATCAAAGTACTGACACATTGGCACAGTTACCATCAAAGTACTGACACATTGGCACAGTTACCATCAAAGTACTGACACAATGGCCCAGTTACCATCAAAGTACTGACACATTGGCACAGTTACCATCAAAGTACTGACACATTGGCACAGGTACCATCAAAGTACTGACACATTGGCACAATTACCATCAAAGTTAATTGACATATTAAGAACAAGAAACAGATAGGTTAGACCCAATTCAACCTCATGCAATATTTGAAGCACATACAGTATTATCAGTACCTCACAAAAAGTCTGCACCATGCTCTAGAGCTATGCTTATTTGAATTCTAATATGGAAAACATATACACAAAATGAAACAGAAGGAAAATAGCATTTAATAGGCACTACCAAACAGGCCATTGACATTAAAGACATTTAATAGGCACTACAAAATAGGCCATTAACATTAAAGACATTCATTCGTTTTTACTTACCAAATCAAGCTGATAAAGAGAAGAAAAAAAAGAAAACGTTGAGGCATAGCTTGCACATAACTTGGCACAATTGAGGAAATTTCTTAAAGAAAATTCATATTAAATTTGATAATACAAGAAAAAATAAATTTTATATAAATTTTAAAATAAAATCAAGATTCATTTCATTGTATGTATGAAAGGTATCAAAGAGATGATCCAAACTGACAGTCCTACTTTAAACAAGAAAGTTTACTTAGAACACTTCCCTGGACATAACACCACACAATGTTACTATAAAACAGTTGTTATATAAAGTCATTTATCATAAATAAATACTCATCTTATGTCTGAAATTTACATTTTAATAGCTAGTGAACATTCTACACAGCAAATATACAAAGGTAACTGTGAAACTTGGATAAAATTTCTAATGTAGAAATCATCTCATATTGCAAAATAACTGTACACAAAACCAGTTATCTAACAAGGAAATACTCATTCAATTTAAAGTAAAGATAGAAAAAACAAACTACATAGAAAAAGATATTTATTAACAACATGCACATTTTGGCAGGTTGTAATGCATTGGTGCCTACCATCAGTTCACTAGCATACAGCATGCATTATTTACGTGTTCAGTCTTAGCAAGAAAACTGTACACCTAAGCTAGATTTATAACATTGTGTGTACACTCATCTGAAGAAAAAAAATCAGTATAATTCGATACACAAAAAATGTATTTAATTTACTTGAATGAATTTCCAAGTGAATATTTACCCAGCCCAATGATGTAAAATTTTGTAAAAGACATGTGTCCTGATAACCTGAACATTTAAAATTCAGAAAAGGTAACAGGTGGCAAATGAATTGGTAACTTCATCTCTCAGAGCTTTCAAATGCAGCTTAAGCTGAACAAAGCCAAACAAAATGTCACACACAGAAATCATTGGTACACTTTCACAGTTCTCTGTATTTTTGCTGTTAAAAATAATTGATAACCACGAAAAGTGCAAATTGTTGACAAAAACATCCACACTGTTTACAATGTATTGGACCATCTGACCTGCAAGCAGATTGGGATCTACACTGTTTGTCCATTTTGTGAAATAAATGCTTACTGGGTAGTTCATGATTGATACACCAAGATGTCATCACTTTTTACTAAAGTACATAAAATCTCTACAAAACCAGGAAGAGAAGCATTTAAAGTGACAAGTTTGTCATTGCTATAATGCTAAATAATGGAATTATTTGCATTTTTTTTTTTAATAAGTGCATAAACAGTACTGTGAAGGAAAGGTATAAAGTTAATAACAAGTAGAAAAGACCCTTGCAAGTCTCTGGCAATTTACAAATGGCAGTGAAGACATTTTATTATAGAAAACTGATGTTATCTCAATGACTGGGCTCTGACAAAAATTAAAACAAAGTTTCTTTGTGTATTTAATATAAGAAGTACAGGAACAACAAACCCATGCTAATTTTATCTTTAAATCACAGTGCAGCTCTTCTTATATGGACCACAAGGGACATGGCACATTTTCCCCCACTTCTCAATGTAATGACCCTTTCATGGGGACTGGGCACATTTTCCCCCACTTCTCAATGTAATGACCCTTTCATGGGGACTGGGCACATTTTCCCCCACTTCTCAATGTAATGACCCTTACATGGGGACTGGGCACATTTTCCCCCACTTCTCAATGTAATGACCCTTACATGGGGACTGAGCACATTTTCCCATATTTTTCAATGTAATGACCTTTACATGGGGAATGGGTACATTTTTTCAGTGCTTCTGCACTGTAATGACCCATACATGGGTGTAGATTAGTGCAATAACCCTTAATTGGGTTTAGATATTTAATAGTGCCAAAAAATGCACTTAAACCTACACAATATTTTAGATTTTGAATGGCTGTGACCCATAACTACATAAAAATAAAAATTTTTAATGATTTTAAATACTCCAACATTTCACAAGTGACTATTCTAAGGTTTCAAGTTATAAGCACAGACCCCAATCCGCTGAATACATTATGTGATCGAAGATCTATGTCTTACTTCTCTGCAGATGGGAAATACACTACAAATTATTAAGACATATCACATCCTGTTTGAATGCAGTTCAACATCTGGAACATCACCTCGCTTTTGTCATCTCAAGTGAATATTTACCTTGTCCACATATGTAGGATCTTCTGTGATAATTCCCTGTTGTTTCAGCATCCTGTATGCCTCTTCAATCTTTGGCTCCAAAGGCAGACCTCTATACCAACTGTAGACAATTTCTACACATTTTT
Source organism: Potamilus streckersoni (assembly GCA_016746295.1). NCBI lineage: Eukaryota > Metazoa > Mollusca > Bivalvia > Unionida > Unionidae > Potamilus > Potamilus streckersoni. The sequence continues at coordinate 916,277 of JAEAOA010000401.1, forward strand.
TCTTCACTTTTTCTGTTGTTTTTGTACCTAGATACTGTCAAATAAAGGCAATATGTCTTCAGTTTATAATGCATGTAATTTTCCTGGAAGGGTGTCAATTTAACCACAAGCCTGAACAACATTCTTTCAAGCATAATGGTTAAGTACATATGCAAGTAAACTTTGGAAGAAAATTTTCTAAGGTGACTAGCAATGGTAACTAGGTCCTACATTGAGAAAAAATGTCACAAAACTTGAGAACAAAATTTTAAACGCTAAAGTTGGGAATTCTGCACAACTCTAATATAGACAAAAAAAAATAACTCTTACTGGGAAAGTGGCCCATTTTTAACTAATCAAAAACCATAAAAGAATCCCTAAGCCTAATTAAAATGTATATTAAGAATATTTGCTTTTGTCAAAACACATACTGTGTAGCTTTGAAATGATGTATTATGATGTCATCCATATGTCATTTGTTACTCAAGGATACTTTTATGACTGGACTTCTGTCTCTTATCAAATAATGAGAAAAAGAGTTATCAATGATATTATATGCCTATCCCTATTTTAATCAGTCCCCTATGCAGATAATGGGAAACTTTCTGCAAAACCATTTTTCTTCTGTCAAAGTGACATGACCTTTTGACTTCAGTCTTTAATTAAATAACAATGAGAAAAAGACTGTCATCAATAGCACATTATATTCCCATCCCTATTTTAATCAGTCCACTTTCTGCAGAACCCATTTTTCTTCTGTCATGGCATGACAATTTCCCTTTTGACCCTGAAACCAATAAGTATCTTCCTTACACAAAGTGCAAGCTATCCACAAAGTCTGGGCCTGGTCTGTGATGTAGAATTAATGTTGTTTTGTGAAAAATTTTGTTCTGCTTTCAGTCAGTGATTTTGATCTCTTAACCCCAAAATTAGTGGCATTTTTCTTAACACAAAATGCAAGCTACCTACAAAATAGAGTTGCAGAATGGTAGGTAGAACTCATATTATTGTGCTGAAAGCATTTTTGAACATTCTTTCAGCACAATGACTTTGACATTTGAAACTAAATGTGTTCCTCCTTACTAAAGATGCAAGCCATTCACAAAGTCTGGTAACCATAGATAATGGAGAGCTTGAGTTACTACTGATCTTAGTGCAAAATCTACAGGTTTTTCCTTATTCATTTTGCAAACTTTCTACAAAGTTTAGTGACAGTATAAGGTAGAAACTCGTTATTGTGCAGAAAATGTTTCTCTCTTTTTACAGGTCTTTACTTTGAATTTTGAGCTTTTAGGCCCAAAATCAATAGGGTTCTGCCTTGTACAAGAAATCTACAACGTTTGATAACGGTAGATGTTAGACCAAACTAAAACCCAAGCTGGTCACAGATAGATAAGTGGGCATTATGCTTATACAATATTATTAATGGCAGTAACAGCTCTGAGAAGAAAATGAAAAGCATACAAAATCTTTGGTTAATTACAAATGGCCACTAACTAGCAATGCAGGCTTTCTGTTGAAGAAATTCTGTGTGAAACTTAATAACAAGAACCAAAAACACCCTCACACTATCTATATTGTTAAATAACTCAAAAGTTGACCATTTCACTCTGCAGGCTTATGTAGTATTGTAAGAACACACCTTAGCATTTTGAAAGTTGCAATACTCGACTCCTTGAAAAAATTTATAAGTCATAGCTCTAAAAATAGGACTTACAGTAATAATACTTTCTCATGCAAAAATTTAAAAACAGTATGTATGTATGTATATATGTATGTATGTGTGTGTATGTATATATGTATGTATGTGTGTGTATGTATATATATATATATATATATATATATATATATATATATATATATATATATATATATATATATAGAGTGAAATACTGATTATTATAGTAAAAGAATGGAAGATTTAGGAAATTGAGAACAGTAGTAATTGTGATTGTTTGTGATGTACAATTTTCAATGGCTTTACCGTGCCATTCATTCTTTAATTTTGTATGCAGCCAGAAGAAATCAAGGAAGATATTACATTTGCTTTTCACATTAAAGTATTTAGTTAGCTTAGATTTCAAATAAATCAATCTGCCAAGTAACTAGAAGAACAAACAACCATATACTATTAGTTTCATCTTTAAGCTATACAGCACAGCATAAAATAGATAGTCTGGAAACAAATCTGAGTGCATCAAGCTATTAATATTTAAATATTTTTTGTTTTCCAGCTCTTGGGAATGTCCGATTTCCTGATTAGAACCACAAATCTCGGTCTCTGTGACAGTCTGTTTCTGTTAACAAAGCTGGAGGTGCCCAGAGTGCCTGAGTGGTCTAAAGCGCTCAACATTACAGATCACTGCCATCTCACCTCTGTCTGCATGGGTTAAAGTCTCAGGCTCGGCCAATGTTAGTATGTGGGAAAGTTTGCTTATAGATTGTGGGTTGGTGTTTTTTTCTGGGGTTTTTTCCCCGCTTCTTCTTTAACCATATATACTAGCCGCCATGTATAGCCTATCTTGTGCTGATAAATGGCATTAAACCCTACAACAACAACAAAGCTGGATGCATCAACTATTTCTGTCTGCCAGTCATGCAAGAATTAGGCTGATTTACAGCCTTGAACTTGGCATAAAAACAAATTATGTCAAGATACCATCAGAAAGACTTGTGATAATCACTCAAAGTATATGTATTTTTCTACATGACACAAATAAATAGATGATTTTATGATGATATATAATGACTAATATGAGAATTCATATTCCTTTGACAAAATATTTTTCTAAATAAGGTATACAACAAAATGCATGTCTTCTAAATATTGCTAAAGGATTTAAAATATGATGGTTCATGATGGTTTGAAAAGAAAGATGTCAAAGCACAGTGTAATTAATCAATCATTAGACTCTAGCAATCAAGTACTATCTCTAGCCTATGCAGATCACCAAATCCTTTTAAAATTATCTCAAGTTTATTTAATAACCCACCATCTATATGACTGATATATGTTTTGTAGAAACAGATCAAATAAATGAGAAGCTGGCCAACAAGAAAACTGGCATATATCAAGGACTCAGCCATTGGAATTTTAAGGCATCCAGAAGTATGCCTACTCTTTACAGACATTTTGGCATCCCAGGAGAAACCTGACATAACCCTATTCAAATCCTCTGGCAAACTTTATATCATGTTTATTTTACCAATATTATTAAGGATTTGCATTGACTTGGCACAGTGCCTAACTTCTGATGCAAGGGTTGCTGGTTCCATAACAGCCTAAACCAGCTTGGGTCGGCTGCTTAAATGTGTCCATGGGAAAGGGTTTTATTCTCATTTTCTCAATTGATATAACCTATAAAGTGCTCCAAGTGGCATCAAAAATGAATCAACAACAACATCACTCAATTTACACCGGTCTGAAAAAAGTGTTTCATAAAATAAATACAAAATTAATATCATAATCTCTTGCTCATAACCGACCGCTCCAGCGGTCTAAGTGGTGGAGTGTCTGCCTCAGTGTGGGAGGTTGCATTTGCAGGTTCAACCCACCCACCCCCAAGTCTCACCAAAGACTTAAAAATGGTATCAGCATCTGCCTTACTTGGTGCTCAACACTATGAGTTTAGGATAATGTGACTGGGTTGGACATGATGCCTCATGTCTGCGGCATGATACCAAAGTGCTAGACATCACTATAAACTGTCACACTGCAGAAATCATTGTGATATGACTGAACTTAAAGCTGTGTTAAAATCTAAACGACATACACAAGCTTGCTCATAACTGAATTCATCCAGGAATTTGGTTATAAAACTGTTCACTATGCTTTAGTGAAACTGGATGATAAATATGGTCTCAAAGTGAGAGAAGTAACAAGATCAGCCAATCAAATTCAGGCTTATTTCATTGATATCAGTAAAATATCTCATTATTAGGTCTGTGTAAGACAACAATCATACAAGTTTATTTACCAAGCTAGAGCAAAATCTGATTGCAGTTAGGTTTCGGTGGTTGTTTTTGGTGTTTTATGATTTTTAACATAGCTTTTAACAATTTTTCAGTCATATCGCTACAATGTCTGCAGTGTGGCAGTTTATAGTGATGTCTAGCACTGGGGCATCATGCCGCAGACATGTAGCATGATGTCCCACCCAGTCACATTATCCTGAGACCAGGCAGACAAGTCCTAACACTAACCTCTTAATGCTGAGCGTCAAGCAAGGCAGCTGTTAGTACCATTTTTGTAAGGTTTCCAGAGAAGTAAACAGCTTAAGACAATCAATTACATGAAGACTGTGAATTTGTTTATTTCTGTGTTTTTGTAATTGAATTCATATTTGTCATGAACTCAAGTTGTTTAACTTTTTTTTTAGAAGGATCATTGATTGCTGGGTTGTGAAATTCCTCATCTGCACCAAGTGCAAATTCCACCCAAAAAAATGGTACCCATGAAAGATAGCGAAATAATACTTCACAAACCTGTTAAGATCAAACACATTCAACATCTTGACAAGACCAACTTTTTAACAAGTTTGCTCAAAATCTGATCAGAAATATAGCTGCCCAAGTATTCACAAGCTCAGCCAATCTGATGCAAATTCACACCAGTAAAAGGAACAGATCTAGTTCATAATAATACCCAACTAATGATATAAGCCTATTCACCAAGTTTGATCAAAATTTTACAGAAAAATGATTTTGAGAGTGGTGAAAGAACCCCATGTAATCAAATTTAAGATCAACTCAAAAACATGTTTGGTCATAAAATAATATCCAACAAACCCATCCAATTACTTATGTTAGTTGTATCTGAACAAAAATATTTCCTGCAGAAATTAATAAATCAATGATCTGGTTGCCTTTGATAATTATATGCATTTTATTTTTTTTCAAAAACAGGTAAGGGTATTTATAACCCTTTTTTTTCTAACTGACCCAACTATCCCAGTCTAATCAGGGACCACTGTAATTACTGATATATCAGTCTAGATCAGGGACCACTGTAATTACTAATATATCAGTCTAGATCAGGATCAGGGACCACTGTAATTGCTGATATATCAGTCTAGATCAGAGACCACTGTATTTACTGATATATCAGTCTAGATCAGAGACCACTAATTACTGATATATCCGTTTAGATTAGGGACAATGTAATTACTGGTATCTATCCAGATCTTTACACATGTACAAATATTACATGTTTACAATTTAGAATTTTGATTCACTGATACAGCACAATCTAGATATTTCTTTAGAAACAAAAAAGCATGGAAACTTTATTTCAAGAAACCACTTACCTTAGGAGACAGAACTTTTATAATTTCATTTAGGAAGCGAAATTTGCCAATTTCTTGATGAAATCTTTTCCCACATTGTTTCACACATGACTCAAGCACCTGCAAAAATAATGGGACATCATTAGCATATAGTATGCCAGATATAGGGTACATTTATATAGAAATGTTTGCAAGGTTTAATTTATGCAACATCGGATGTTAATTCATTAACTGTGCAAATTTAAATCTGTGCAATAAATCTCTTACATGGTAGATCATAAAATATCGAAGTACAATGTGTATAAATACAATATGTATAATCACTCATTAAAACATAGGAGTCATTTTTCAAACTGGATGCATTTATTTTTTGTTGGCCAGTCAACTGAGAATAAGGCTCATATGAAGACTCACAATTTACACAGTGGAAACTATCTCACAGTGCCAACACAGAAAGACAATTGACTTTTTGGCAATTTGTGATGATAATATGGAATTCATATTCCTCCAACAAAGCACTTTCCAAAATAATAGTACTGTATGTGAAAAAAATTCCATGTTTAATATATGAAGTTAAATATAAAAAATATCAATGGTTTCATTACTGCTTACAGCATTACCCATGGATGTTGAGTATTGGACTTGCTTATTTCAGTCTTGTAACTATGTGATACTGTTCAGTTACTTCTCCCTCTAAGGCTCCTCAAGTGTCTAATATATCAATGTCTTGTACAAATGTGAATCAGTCTAATATTGAACATTCTCATGTACCCACTACTTGTGGTCATGGTACAACACATAGATCTTGAATGTTATCCTCTTCATGTGTTTATGGAAAAATAATCAAGGTGATGAAAAGAAAGCTGTCAAATCTAAAAATAATACATTACATACTACCTTGTCTGAAAAACAATCATCTGATCAAAATTGTCATGCCTTTGGCCTCGACAAAAGAGGTCTGCAAATAATCAACTTAAATATTCAACACATACTCCCTAAAAGTTGAATGAGATTAAGTTAATATTACAGCAAACTAGATCAGTCAATATTTTAGGTCTATGTGAAACCATTCTTTCTGATGATACTAATGATTTGGTTCTCTAAATAGAGGGGTTAACTTTGAAAGAAAAGATAGGGAATCCATGGGAGGGTGGTGGTGTTCTTCTCAATATAGATAGTTCCATTAGTTACAAATTCAAATTGTGACTTTTTGACCTGCACGCTCACCATTACTATGATGATTCAAATTTTTGTCCTATGACTTTCTGTCCCATGTGTATTTATAACTTTTTATCCTATGACTTTCTGCCCCATGTGTACTTGTAACTTTCTGTCCCATGATTTTCTGTCCCATGTATAGTTGTAACTTTCTGTCCTATGACTTTCTGTCCCATGTATAGTTGTAACTTTCTGTCCTATAAGTTTTTGTCACATCTATATGTGTGACTGTTTAATGTTTTACTCTTTAATAATCAAAGCATCTAATATACTGGATGAAAGCTGCATGTCTTAATTTTCTTCTTAATCCACAAAATGACAGTGTGAAATGAAAAAGAAATATATCTTCTTTGTTCCTTTCATTACTTCTTAGTAATGTGATTCAAACAATAATCTATGGAACATTTCACAGTTTATGAAGGCAATTTGAAAAATTTAATCTTAATACAACAAGTGTACATAAAATTAAATACATTTCCCTACATAATGATGTTTGATGAAAATTGATGGTGTGGTGTTTATGATTTTTAACATAGCTTTAACATATTTTCAGTCATACCGCTATGTCTGCAGTGTGGCAGTTTATAGTGATATCTAGCACTGGGGCATCATGCCACAGACATGTAGCATGATGTCCCACCTAGTCACATTATCCTGAAACCAGGCCGACCAGTCCTAACACTAACCTCTTAATGCTGAGCATTAAGCGAGGCAGCTGTCAGTACCATTTTTGTAAGTCTTTGGTATGACTCGATTGGGGATCGCACCCATGACCTTCCGCATCTAAGGCGGATGCTCTAACCCCTAGGCCACCAGAGCGGTTGATGAAAATTGTAACATATCATAGAAGATAAAGCACAAATTTTAAAAACATGTATATTCCACAGAAATTAAGGTACCATTTCAGTTATTCCTTTATTCTGTTTATTACCACATTTATCACATAGTCTGTGTGCTTTGCCTACATTGTGTGCAGTTTAATATTTTTGACATTATAACATGTGATATGATTATGATTTTTAATGTAGCTTTAACATTTTTTTCAGTCATATCACTACAATGTCTGCAGTGTGGCAGCTGAAAGAGAAGTCTAGCACTCGAGCATCATGCTTCAGACATGTAGCATGATGTCCCACCCAGTCACATTATCCAGACAAAAGGCAGATCAGTCCTAAGACTAACCTCTTAATGCTGAGCGCCAAGCAAGGCAGCTGTTAGCACCATTTTTGTAAGTCTTCGGTATGACTTGATCGGGGATCAAACTCACGACCTCCCACATCAGAGGTGGATTCTCTAACCACTAGACCACCAGAGTGGTTTATAACACGTGAACATATCACTTTATGTAATTCTGACTGGTTCAAATAAGATCACGAAATTATTGTGCAGTATTCTCTTTACTGATTGGCTGCCATTGTGGGAAAACTTTTTTAACCCAGCCTTCTAGAATTTTGCTTTCACTGAACTTTCTGGCAGCCATTTTTTTATTTGACTCACAAAAAGGAATTGGTGAAAAATGGTCTCATCTGTTTCAATATTGCCAATTTACCCTGACAGGGGTTTGTTATGTCATGCTTAATATATAACATTAAAAATGGCAAACACCACCCCAAGAAATGAACAATAACAAGTAAAACTACCAGTAATGCTCAGATGATACCAAGGGTATGGGTGGGGATGGAGGGGTGGTATCAAATTCAATATTAAATTGTTACCCATTTTAGATCTTATTAATCTATGCCATTTCACTGGCACTTCATAAAAAAAGAATAAAAAATGAAAATTATTGATGTATTCATAACAATTTACAATGCATACATTTATTACAAAAGTATGGCTGCCATCATCCTTTAAATATGCTTGGAAATGGTTGGCATCAAACAAATTTTGGATTTGATAAGTCGATGGATTACTTGGTAAGTTTGTTTTTCATGTGATATTCACATATCTTTAACTGTTTCTCTCATTTTTAAACAACACACTTCAAGAATTTAAGAACAGTTTGTTTTGCACATTTTCTATTAAAATCATCTTTCACTGCATAACTTCTATTGGTAAAACTGCAAAGTCCTGCTAACAGCCCACTGGTGTTTTCCTGCAATCCCAAGAATAAGCAGAGAATATCACACAGGTTTATATGATTTTCCAAATTTTTTTATCAAACTCACTTGACAAAATTACTGCCTTCAACTAAATTAATATTGAGATTATCAAAAGGCAAGTCAATTAATGGATTAGCAACAAATGAGCCTAAACTGCAACAAACAAGCATAAACTAATCAGTCTAGACTGACACATAGTACAATTCAAGAAATCAAACATCACTCATGATGGCATCACACTTCAGATATTGTGTTGCCATTTCAATAGGATTAAAGGATTTTAGACAGCTAAATTACTTTGATTATGGGGTGTATTTAGGTAATCAATGTTTCTGGATAACAGATATAAAAAAATATATAAACAAACAATATAAACTATTATCAGATCTTGAAATGCAAATATTTATTTCAGCATGAACACAAGTTGTTTCTTTTAAAAAATAATTTATTAAAAAATTACTACATCAAAAAGTACATGATTTTTGTTTCTTGATTGTGTTCTCTGACATGTGTTCCAAACAAACCAATGCAACAGATTACCTATGATATTCTTCTCACCTACAATATTAGTATTAATAATTCACAGTTAACTCTCACTTCCAAAAAATACTGCATTTTTAAAAAGTTAGTTTACAACCAAAACATATTTTTTTCTTTTGAGCTTTTAATTCACACTCCCAAATTTATACACATAATAAAATAACTCCATTATTCATTAGCATTTATGACAGGATTTTAGAACTTGCATTGTAATGCTATCTGACAAATTAAGTACACATGCATTTACATGGCTCATAATATGAATTTTTTTACAAAGCAGCAAGCTTGTCAAATACTGCACACAGAAAGTTCTAATGGAATGGCATACATAAAGTGTCTTGGGTTAAGTAGCACATTTCTTTCGTAGACCTCATGTCGTCATTTTTTAACAATGACCATTAGATCTGAATGAGGATTCTCCATATTGTCCAATAAATTTAAATTTGGGGTTTTGTATGTAAAGTTAGGCACTCACCAAAAAAATCTACTTGCTTCCATGATGCAAGACGAGTAAATTTATTACATACAATTAAATTAATATTAAACTTAAAGTCAGCAACAACAGAAAACTTTTTAATGCTTTTGAAAGTTTTTCTAGATAAAATTCTGATTTTAGAATACAAAAGTGCGAAGTTTGCTTAAAAAGAAAAGGTTTCAGACAAAATGTTTTACCTACATAATACATTTACGATATAAACTGTAATTTTCACCTAAACTTTAATAATGTTGAAGATAATAAAAAATTGCCTTAAAAAAGTGATAATTATATAGCATAATACATGTATGATATAAACTGTAATTTTCACCTGAACTTTAAAAATGTCTAAGATAATAATAAAATTGCCTTAAAAGTGATAATTATGTAGCACATAAAACTTACTGTCAGAGCAAACAAGGCTTCTCTCTCCTGAGGTGATTGAATTTTATGGGCAAGGAGTCGAACTGCAACTTGAGGTCCCTCAATCTCAATATTAACCTTATCACAGAACAGCTTTATGTATTCCCAGTCCTCCTCCCTCTTTGCTGGATTAATTGCCCTATCTGAAACAGAAAGTTCTTTATTTTAGTGACCATCATAATGATATGTAAATTAAAAATAATACAAATCATCTAACAGAAACTAATTTTTGGAGTATGTGTGTGTGTGTGTGTCTTAGATTTTTAACATAGCTTTAACAATTTTTCAGTCATATCACTATGATCATCTGCAGTGTGCCGCAGACATGCAGCATGATGTACCACCCAGTCACATTATCCTGACACCAGGTTGACCAGTCCTGACACTAACTTCTTAATTCTGAGTGCCAAATGTGACTGCTGTAAGTATCATTTGTAAAAGTCTTTGATATGACTCGGCCATAGTTCAAACCCGCAACCTCCTGCATCCAAGGCACACGCTATACCACTAGGCCACTGGAGCAGCCTATTTTTTGGGAGTAACATGTTGTCCTCATAAATAATAATCATAATAAGCTAAAACATCATCCACCCCTTACAAGTGAAAACTATATTAACCAGGTTTTTAGTAGTATGACAATGAAGTGCTATAACATCAACTGCTTGCCAAATCAGAATTGATCTCCTAAATAAGGAAACATTGCCAAATCTTGCAAGTTGATATTAGGATAGAAGCACTTGCTCTATCATGGATATAGATACAAGGGCTTAGGAGGAAATGCCCAAATTATAATCAGATAACTTAATAAGTACCTTTAAAGAAAATATATTTTACTTCTTTAAATAGAGAGAGGTGAATACATCCCCTTATTCAGCCATCTGCTGAGCAGTCTTCAAATTTTTATTCAAAGGTTTTTTAACAATGGTGTCCATACTTCATGGTGGAACGATACTGTTCATACAAACTTCAAAGCTCTCTATGCCAAGATGTTAACTATCAAATTTCTATTCAACAATTTCTGTAAAAGTCGTTTAAAGATTGTTCTATTTTTACTAATGGCAGACATATTGGACAGCAGATCAGCATTTTTATAAAGCACTCTATGGCAGGAAGTTTTCTGTCATCTTTTGTCACATTCTGTAGCTGATTTTGAGATGTCAGGTAAATGTTTTCTATTTTCATTCGGGTAGACATATTTGATGGTGGATCACATCAGCATCATTTGTATAAAAAAAAAGAAATGAGTCCCCCTACACCTGGTGGCTTTCTTTCAAATTAAATAGGATTCTGGATAAGTCCCCCTACACCTGGTGGCTTTCTGTCAAATTATATAGGATTCTGAAAAAGTCACTCTACACCTGGTAGCTTTCTGTCAAATTATATAGGATTCTGGATAAGTCCCTCTACACCTGGTGGCTTTCTGTCAAATTATATAGGATTCTGAACATGTCCCTCTACACCTGGTTGATTTCTGTCAAATTATATAGGATTCTGAACAAGTCCCTCTACACCTGGTGGCTTTCTGTCAAATTATATAGGATTCTGAATAAGTCCTTCTACACCTGGTGGCTTTCTGTCAAATTATATAGGATTCTGAATAAGTCCCTCTACACCTGGTGGATTTCTGTCAAATTATATAGGATTCTGAATAAGTCCTACACCTGGTGGCTTTCTGTCAAATTATATAGGATTCTGAATAAGTCCCTTTACACCTAGTGGCTTTGTCAAATTATATAGGATTCTGGATAAGTCCCTTTACACCTGGTGGATTTCTGTTAAATTATATAGGATTCTGGATAAGTCCTACACCTGGTGGCTTTCTGTCAAATTATATAGGATTCTGGATAAGTCCTTCTACACCTGGTGGATTTCTGTCAAATTATATAGGATTCTGAATAAGTCCCTCTACAACTGGTGGATTTCTGTCAAATTATATAGGATTCTGGATAAGTCCCTCTACACCTGGTGGATTTCTGTCAAATTATATAGGATTCTGAATAAGTCTTTCTTCACCTGGTGGCTTTCTGTCAAATTATAAAGGATTCTGGATAAGTCCTTCTACAACTGGTGGATTTCTGTCAAATTATATAGAATTCTGTATAAGTCCCTTTACACCTGGTGGATTTCTGTCAAATTATATAGGATTCTGAATAATTCCCTCTATACCTGGTGGCTTTCTGTCAAATTATATACAATTCTGGATAAGTCCTTCTACACCTGGTGTCTTTCTGTCAAATTATATAGAATTCTGAATAAGTCCCTTTACACCTGGCTGGATTCTGTCAAATTATATAGGATTCTGGATAAGTCCTTCAACACCTGGTGGATTTCTGTCAAATTATATAGGATTCTGGATAAGTCCTTCTACAACTGGTGGATTTCTGTCAAATTATATAGAATTCTGGATAAGTCCCTTTACACCTGGTGGCTTTCTGTCAAATTATATAGGATTCTGGATATATCCTTCTACACCTGGTGGCTTTCTGTCAAATTATATAGAATTTTGAATAAGTCCCTTTACACCTGGTGGATTTCTGTCAAATTATATAGGATTCTGAATAAGTCCCTCTACACCTGGTGGCTTTCTGTCAAATTATATAGGATTCTGGATAAGTCCTTCAACACCTGGTGGATTTCTGTCAAATTATATAGAATTCTGGATAAGTCCCTCTACACCTGGTGGATTTCTGTCAAATTATATAGGATTCTGGATAAGTCCCTTTACACCTGGTGGCTTTCTGTCAAATTATATAGGATTTAGTAAAGCAGTTTTCAAAAAGAGTTATTCAAATTTAAGTAATGGCAGTCACATCAAATGGTGACCAGTATCATCAATGAAACAACTCTGAAAGCCCAGTCAAATTTGGTTAAACTTTAGCAGTTGCATGGTTTACTGAAAAATTTTCAAAGACCTTTGCCAAGATCTTCCTCAGAACATCTTGTGTAAATTGGAAATGTAGTTTATGAAAATAAGTTGAAGTAAAACTTGTAACTGGCCAGGCGAATCTTAAAATTTGATCATATTTTTTCTTTTGATAATTTAAAATCCAAGCACTTTAATTCAGGATAATTCAGTGTGATTATCCCAGTTTCTTCTGCATTCTTTACTCTTGAACGGCCAAACTATAACTGCCTCAACTCAGGTACAATATTCTGAAGCAAGCCCTCAATTAACATCAATAATTTCAATGCTAAATACTGTACTTGCATTTGTATCTGACTACCAGTTTTTGTTATCATCTTTACTGACTTCTTAATTATTCAGCTTAAAAAAGGTCCAATATTCTTCACTGCTGGCAGCACTATTATGTGCAAAAATATCTTGATCAAAGAAACGTTTGCTGGACTATTATCAAACATTATCAAATTGCCTATGGATGATTTACTGAACCTCCCTAATAGTTGCAAGAGTTACATCAACCACACTATAGGCAATGGCATGAGTTACATCAACTACACTATAGGCAATGGCATGAGTTACATCAACAACACTATAGGCGATGGCATGAGTTACATCAACCACACTATAGGCAATGGCATCAGTTACAACATCAACCACACTATTGGCGATAACATGAGTTACAACATCAACTACACTTTAGGCGATGGCATGAGTTACAACATCAACCACACTATAGGCAATGGCATGAGTTACAACATCAACCACACTTTAGGTGATGACATGAGTTACAACATCAACCACACTATAGGCGATGGCATGAGTTACATCAACCACACTATAGACGATGGCATGAGTTACAACATCAACCACTCTATAGGCAATGGCATGAGTTACATCAACCACACTATAGGCGATGGCATGAGTTACATCATCAACCACACTATAGGTGATGGCATGAGTTACATCAACCACACTATAGGCAATAGCATGAGTTACAGCATCAACTACACTATAGGCGATGGCATGAGTAACATCAACCACACTATAGGTGATGGCTTGAGTTACATAGGGATCTATACAAAATCTAATAAATGGAAATCAAGGGATGAAGGGGAAGGAGGAGGTTTTTTTTCGCAGCTTACATTGTTGTATACTTGTTTTATAATTGTGTTTTACTTAACTGCAAATAAATGTCTCTTTATAATGGCGTATTTGTTTTCCCTTCATAAATTACCTTTAATTTCAGGATAATGAGATCATTAATATTATTTTATTATTCCACATGGATTCTGCACACGTATGTACCACTAAAAACATTGTCTATGACAACACTGCTTGTCTGTGTTGATTGGATACATTGTAGTTTTACTGTTTGTTCAAAACGATAACTGAAATTTATTTTTCCCCCCAAAATTGACATTTACTTTGTGAAATAAAATCAATGTTGTTTTCATTTTTTATTTCTTTTGTCAGCTGACATGTTGATCAATCTAAAAATTTAAAAAAGCTAATGAGAACACAATGTTTGCAGTTTTGACACTCGTAGCAAATATCATTTCACATTTTGAAAAACAAATCAGTTAAATTTTTTGTGTGCCATCCCCTGATTTACCTGTTACCAAGCCAAATCACACAAATTTCTCAACTGCATATATTTCACCAATTCAACATATTTGGTTTCCAGACACCACATTAAAAGATTCTATTGCTTCCAGTGTAGAGAGGGAGGAGAAACATCATATGACATGGCATCACTCTCAACACTTACAGTACAGACTCTGTTGAATTCATTTTCTGTTGCAAGTCTGTTCATTACATAATTAAAACAATGTGTTCTTTTGACATGTATTTGGCTGTGAGACAGTTGTTGTTAGCACATATCCACCCCTCCACATCCTGGTGAGTAATACCCATCTCAAAACCATGGGTCATTATATCTCCAGCTCTTTTGGATAATTGTGTGAAAATGCCATGTATGATAGTATTTAACCCTTTCCCTCATAGCATTTTCTGTTCTGTAGGATGTTCAGTATTTAACCCTTTCCCTCATAGCATTTTCTGTTCTGTAGGATGTTCAGTATTTAACCCTTTCCCTCATAGCATTTTCTGTTCTGTAATGTTCAGTATTTAACCCTTTCCCTCATAGCATTTTCTGTTCTGTAGGATGTTCAGTATTTAACCCTTTCCCTCATAGCATTTTCTGTTCTGTAGGATGTCACAACACATGTACAAAATTACTAAGTGCAGTGTGCTTTAAACAGAACAACTGTACCTACATGGTCCCATACCAATAGGACAGACTAGAAATCATGAGACAGTGTAGTAAAAGCTTATTTCAACCTAAATTTTAAGTTTTCCTCTTGTTGTACATATTTGTCATGTATAGAAAATTTTATAGGAAAAGTTGATCTCTAAAGCAGTATAATTATTATTTAAAAAATTTGTAATATGGCTTCAAAACATCAGATAGTTTGCTAAGAAGAGTTGTGTATTACATTTTTTCATTATACTAAATTTTATTTTTCATTAAACTGCAATTGGTTTTTTTTAAAAAATAATAAGTAATGTATAATATATATATATATATATATATATATATATATATATATATATATATATATATATATATATATATATATGTGTGTGTGTATGTATGTATGTATATATATATATGTGTGTATGTATATATATATATACAAATCATATGGCGAATAACAGCCCTCTCTCAAGGTACTGGATCCACCAAGGGATCACATTTGTCAGGGATTAATTAAAATAGATGCAATAAACTGACCACAAACAGTACGAAACTAGTAACTAACTTACTAAGTTAGTTACTAGTTTCCTACTGTTCCTTGTCAGTTTATTGCATATATATATATATATATATATATATATATATATATATATATATATATATATATATATATATATATATATATATATATATATATACTATAGATATATTAATACTAAAGTTTATAGGGGCACTGAGTGGTCTAAAGTGCAGTCCATTTGATCACTGCCATCTCACCTATGTCTGCATGAGTTGAGTTGGTGAATGTGGATATGTGATAAAGTTTGCCTGTAGCTTTTCGTGGGTCAGTAGTTTTTTACAGAGATTTTCTGGTTTCTTCCTCCAAAATTAATGCTTAAGCCCCACAACAACAATAAAAGTAATGAAACTAGCAATGCACAATTTAAGTATGAAATGGAAGAAATATGGTGTTCACATTTAAAAATTAAGGATCAGCATATGAATTAATAACAACTTTAATTAGTAGATTATTAATTTTTAAACTGAAAAACTTAAATGCAGTAAATTAATATATATATATATATATATATATATATATATATATATATATATATATATATATATATATATATATATATATATATAAATGTAACAATAATGAAAATACTGGCAGATTATATAAAACCAGATAAACTAGAACAAGAATGCAAGCAAATAAGAAATGTGAACTGACACATAAATTTAAAATTTATTAACAATTAATAAATAACAGGTGATAACAGAAAGACTATAAATTAGACATATATAATTAAATCTAGATTTGATCCACATATAACAGGAGAATAAAAAAATAAAAAGCAGATAGAAATCTAAACTGTATTTATCACTATTGTGTAATGGGTAAATGAAATAAATTAACTTTAATGACTTGAAGATCATCAGTTGAAGTATGAAAGAGCACTATAGCCCTTTGCAACTTCAAATTTCAAAAGAACAAAGAAACTAGCTAGCTGGCATCTGTAAAGCATCAATTATTTCTTGAATAAACTGAAAGTTATTTCAGAAAAGGTATGTCCTGTGACAGTGTGAACTGCAAAAATCTTTTACAAAACAAATTTATTTACACATACTTAAAATACAAAATTCACGTATTGTGAAATTTGGCATGGCATCCATCCATGCACAGGTGCACTGCACACACTGAGCATACACTGTTTCTCGCCCGGGTAGAGGTACATTAATGTGATCCATAATGTTTTCAACTTCTACCAGCCCTGGATGATCAATATCAGACCAAGATCTCTTATGATTGCTGTACCCCCCCATCAAATCCCTCACTAGCTCTAATCCTAATCGGAAGTTAAGACGGGAGTAGGGCTTTCTGGTTTGGCATTTGGATGGCACATTTAGACAAAATGAAGGTATTTACAATGGCACTATTCAATAAAAACCAAAACAAGTATTTCCACCATCTCTTGGAGTTTCTCCCCAAATCATACTTCATACTGAGTGTGTGGTTGAGGGACATCCAAAATGTTGTTGCCAACACATCTTTGAGCCTGCATTTGTAGTTTTGGGTCACTCAAGGTGGAAAGATTGTCAACTTTATTCTTGTCTTTCCAGACTGATGCAGTTAAATTTGTCCAATCTTCTGCAAGATTTTACAATCACCCCTTTTCTTTATTGCCTCTGATTTCTTCGAATATTTGGGAAAGCCTTTGCGGTTTAATCTGACTGTCCCACATGCATACAAGCCATTTGTGTGAAGATCTTCCAACAAATTTATGCTTGTAAAAAAATTATTAAAATATATATGGTTGTAGCCATGAAGGTTGTCTGTCAGCTTAGTTACTATTGTAACCAAGGCCATGTTCAGGGTTGTTGTTACCTTGCTTACCAAGATAAACATCAAGCATGACAGATAGGCAGTCTAAGCATCACAGAGAATCCAAATTTTGATTCCCCTCTTTATGGGCTTTGCAGAAGTCCAGAGAACTTTACCATAGCTTTGGAAAGATTGTAATACTGAAGGAATTTTTTGCTAACTTGTTGTATGATTGGCCGAACTTTAACCTGTCAAAGTTTGGGTCATTTCTTTGGAGTTCATTCTCTAAATCTGATAGATGGAAATACTGGTTCAACTTTTGAAACCTGTTGCATATCAATACATTTTGAATTCCTACACTGCCAATTATTTTGTTTGAGGACCAATACATAGATATATCTGGCAAATAATTGATTCCCATCAAGACATTGATGCTGATATATGTTTTAATTTCCAAAGGAGTGGTTTCCACCCAGTGTGTGTTGTCTGCCTTCATTTGCCCCATTTTCCAACTTGTGTCGTTATTGGTGTGATTTAAAATATCTGCAATCATTTCAGGTGTGAATAATAAGCTGAAAAAAATCAAAATCTGAAGCTATATTAACATCAATTACCTGAGGCAATATTGGCTCTGATGCGTGCACAAATTCATTGTCTGTCACATCATTAAAATTGTGTGACCAACTATGGTCTTTCTCGACCTTTACTACATTTACCGGCTCGATATTCTCGTCAAGATCACTCAAATCATCTGAATCTGATGAAGTATCAAAATCCACATTATCTAAATCGATATCTGAGCCAATATCTGACTCACTGAAGCCTTTAAAGTCATAAATTTCATCATTAGAACTTTCAAAAAACTGCCAAACTAAATCTGTTCACTCTATTTTTTTAAATTAAGGTGAATTCGACCTGGAAACTATTTTTAACTTGCAGATTATGCTATTATGTTAAAAAGGAACCATGTAATCTAAAATCTTCAAAATTTCCAACGATGCCTATAGTTTTTAATAGATGATTTTTCCCAGAAGGCAGATGTTTACGGCATGTGCACAAAGACGCTTATATAGACATTGTGAAGAGTGCCACAAGACACCTGTATGTAAAGTGTTAAAAGGCGCCTGTATTTACGTAAGATAAAGTGCCAAAAGGAGCTTTTATGAGGTAAAGGATTAAACAAGCACCAATGTGTTTATAATATTAATGGAACTCATAAAATTTTCTACTTAATAGCAGTGTTGCTTAAAACCAATGTTAAATGCAAATATGCAACTGGAAAATTAATGTCATAATTCAAACAATGTTGAAAACAATATGATCATATATATGGAAACAGCTTCCTGGCAAATTTCCTGTAAACATTCCATGAACCTGAACAAATTCTGAGCAAATTTTATGGCAGAATTTATCAGAAGAATCCCCAGGCGAAGTCTAGGTCTAGAAACAATCGTCAAATTGTTCAAGTGTCGACTGGCAAGGGTCCAAGTCAAGGACGATTGGACAAATGTTGGCAGTGCAGGAAGGAACGGAAAATTCAATGTCTGGATAAGATAGGTGATGATGTCGTTCATCGTTGAACTCGATGGTCACAACTCGTAGGCTATGATGAAATTGAATTCAGTCACTGACAAGTAAAAGTTAAAATTTGTATTGCTTTTATTGAGTACATGTTAGTACATTTTCCTCTTTAGTAGCAAAGAAATGTATTTCTTCCATTTGAAATTCTGTTGTTGAATGGATTAAATTTTATATTTGTTCATTGAAAAAGGGTTTGTTTTATTTCTTCAATATACTTGTTCAGAGATCTGCATTCTTCTTTCTATCCATCCACACTGGGTAAATTTCACAGTGGGAGGTCATTCCCTAGCAATGAACCGTAGTAGAAGAGGTTGGTGTGTTCTGAGTGCTACCAATTTACCACACTGCTATAACGCTGTAGTCAAGAGCCATAGAACCTGAACGCATTATGAATCAAACTGTTATAAGCAAACATGTATGTTACCAACAAATTTGCAGGGTTTTCTTGGGGTGGGGGAAAAAAAAAACAGGTGTAAAAAAGTGTGCTTCATTGGCACAGTTACTTTTTTAAATCAATGTATGTTATATGAAAAGAAAAAAAAACATCTGCAGTGATAACAGATTGCATGTATAATATTTTTTATTCATAGAACCACACATTGATGTATAGTTTATACATGCATAGCTAATCTAAAGCATGAATAGAGTATCCACACTGTGTAATCACTGTGAATCTCATCATATACATTGAATCCACAATACAAGCATTTTTATTCAAATATTCGAACACATATTTAAAATATTCCATAATTTTGTCATAGATCAGTATGCGACAGAATTCAGTGGGAAAAATAAATAGCAGGTAGCATGCAATGAATGATGAAGCAGTATGTCCGAAGGTTAAATAGTGGTGTATGTATTTCACACTAACTTTTCTCATCCGTGATTTGGAATACTTTAGTATTGTTTAAAATACTAATTTTCAGCTGCTTTCTGACTACAGCAATAAACAAGAGATGATATTTGTAGGGAATGGATGACATTATTCATTGGTCAACTGACTGCATAAAACAACACAGCCAAGCGATAAACACATATTGGTGGCTTGTGTTTGTTTGATATTTATAAATTGTTGACCCATAATTTGAACAAGTTTAGCCCGGCAATTGACTATGAGGATGAGCAACGTACTTAAATTGATTTATAAATTTTGGTGAGAATCTTTTATCAACCGCAGCATTGTTTATTGCTTAGTTGTGTATGCAGCTTATATAACGTGTCAGATATTGTTTGAGCAATGATTGTATAGGAAATGCATTATAGACAAACACGAAGTAGATTTGATGGCTTAACAAGTAATAAGAACATTAACGCTTATGAGCTGTCATCAAAGTTGTCAAAAGACCCAGACATGGGTTCAGATACTCATATTTCCGATGTTTATTTAGGTACCAAACTGTTAGAAATTTGTTAATTTAAAAATTTTAGGAGCTACACCACGATCGTTTATTTTTAGAATCCATATGTGATTTCCTCCCCATAATAATAAAAAACTTTTTACATGTTATTTTTTTGCACTTTTAAGAAGAAAGGTTTTCAGTGTATGAAAATAATACATGTATGTGATATTTTGGGAGCAACGTCACAAATGTCTTATATTAAAATTTATAAGCAATATCTTTTCCAAAATGTTTACAAAACATTGAGTAATTTACTTTACGTACTTTTTTTTTCATAAGAAAAATACTGGTAATAAATTAAATGAAATTTCAGGAGTCACGCCACGATCATTTTAAATTAGAATCCATACAAGTTTTCCTCCCAAAATGAAAATAAACTTTCTGCATGATTATTTTGCACTTTTAAGAAGAAATGTTTTCCGTGTTTGAGAATATTACATGGACATGTATTTGATATTTCTGGAGCCATGCCACAAATGTCTTATATTATAATTTATAAGTAATCTCTTTTCCAACATGATAATAAAACTTTACACAATTTACATTATATAATTAATTTTTTTTTGTTCAAGAGAAAAATATCGGTTTCAGGAGGCATACCATGACCACGTTATATCCGAATTTGCATTATAACCGAGCGTGTTAAAGTGAGTTACACTGTGTGTGTGTGTGTGTATATATATATATATATATATATATATATATATATATATATATATATATATATATAGATATATATATATATATATATATACACACATACATACATATACATCCACTGTATATATATTACAGGTCTTGCTTTGCTCCCACTTCTCCCTGTTCAGCTCTTACTTCTCCCTGATCTGTCCCAAAAGGTGAAGTTGCTAAAATTCAAGACTAGCTTAACTCGTGTCAACTGTTGGTATCAAGAGAATACTGAACTGAGGTGAGTCAGGCATTTGTGATAGTGAGTGGTCTCTGATTGTTATTGGGGCCCCAAGTAGCAGAGTGGTCTAAGGCGATCACCATTATGGATCACTGCCATCTCATCTGTGCATGAGTTCGAGTCTTGGGTTTGGCCAATGTGGATATGTGAGAAAGTTTGCCAGTAGCTTCTTGTTGGTCGGTGGTTCTTTCCAGGGTTTTCCCCATTTCTTCCTCCACCATCTATACTGGCTGCCATGTATAGCCTATCTTGTACTGAAAAATGGTGATAAACCCTACAACAACAAGAACTGTCTTATATTCATGGAATAAAAATCTTTAATCTTTCACAGAATAAGGCAAGAAATAACTTGGTTTTGTCTTAGATCTGTTTTTTACCTCTATGCAGGCATACAACGTTGCCTGGGGTTAATCATAGTTATTCCAGGCAAGCGCTTCACAAACTACATGCAATGAAAGTCACTAAAATCATGGTATACCATGACTATGATTCACTCTCCAATGGATTTAAGCTTGATTTATTTCAAACTGAGATGCAGGTCGTTTGGATTTTGTCTGGGAATGAACGTTCTCCATTATCTTCTTTGGCCATAGGGCTGTCTGTGGCTGTTTAGGGGTGTACATAGCTGTCCATAGAATGGCGGGTTGTCCGTACATATGTGTATCCCTGTTTAGGGTTGAGTGTAATTGTCTGTATGTGCATACGTAAGGCTATACACATGGTGGAACCACGAATATAGATGTAACCGATACATGGGTGCCAGGTGCTGTCTGTACATATAAATACTTGTGGTGGATCTGTGAAGGGTGTGAATGGTCAACAAATGTGGGCCAATCCAAGGATCCAGTAAAACTGTGTGGTTTGTGAATTGCAGGACTGTTCAAGTTTTACAGTGATATGTTTGATTCATTTGATTGTGCTTTCAATCAAGTATAATATTGTTTGCAATACACGAGATTAAGTGAATCTCGCTTTCACTGTCACATTATATGAGATTACATGAATCTTGCATTCATTGTTACATTACACGAGTTTATGTGAATCTCGCTTTCATTAATACATTACATTTGTTTATGTGAATCTTGCTTTTATTGTTGCATTACCATGAGTTTATGTGACTCTCACTTTCATTGTTGCATTACCATGAGTTTATGTGACTCTCACTTTCATTGTTGCATTACCATGAGTTTATGTGACTCTCACTTTCATTGTTGCATTACCATGAGTTTATGTGACTCTCACTTTCATTGTTGCATTACATGAGTTTTTGTGACTCACTTTCATTGTTGCATTACATGAGTTTATGTGACTCTCACTTTCATTGTTGCATTACCATGAGTTTATGTGACTCTCACTTTCATTGTTGCATTACATGAGTTTATGTGACTCTCACTTTCATTGTTGCATTACCATGAGTTTATGTGACTCTCACTTTCATTGTTGCATTACCATGAGTTTATGTGAATCTCATTTTCATTGTTGCATTACATAAGTTTATGTGAATCTCGTTTTCATTGTTACACATGATATTATATAAATCTTGCTCAAATTGCTGTGTGATATTAGTGAAAACATTTTTAGAGTCCATGAGGTTATTTAAACCTCACTTTTTCGTGCTAGAGGTAAATGAATGGTACTTTTTATTTCTTTTGTTTTTTTTTTTCATTTCATGAATGAGTATAGAGTGATTGGATCAATTGTATAATAGGAGTGGGAGAGATTCAGTGTATTTGTTTTATATACATATATAAACTCTTAATAATTGCTTTTATAAATTCCCATCATCCATCACACTGTGTTGTTCATTTAATCCAAAAAAAAAAGAAACCAACTTGGTTTCAAATCTGTTACAGAATCTTATGTGACTTTTGTTTATTTTCAAAAACTTTACATGATTTTTATTTAATATTTTTTTAATTCTTTGCATAAGTACTTTTGAAATTTAATGCTGGCAGGGCATGATATAAAATGTTATGTTTGCTAGGCCAAGTGTAAGCAGCTGCCGCAAGTTGACAACAGTTTCAGCAAATTTCAGCTTTTCTAAAGGCAATGCACATTGACAACGGATTAAAGACAAAATTGGTGTTATGCTTGTAATTTCTGAGAAGATAAATGTTTTTTTTTTTTGTTTTTTTATCGATTTAATGAAAGTATGGGTCAATGTAAGGTCATTTAAGTTTGCCGGTGTCGGCAAAATCCAATGTACAACTGATATAAACTTTTTGATGTATAACTGATACAAACTTTTGACCCTACACCCCAACATAAAAAACCAAATATTAAAATTGGGGTGTCAAGGGTCAGAGGAAACTCAAACCATGGACACTCCTACTGTCCGTATTACTCGTCAGAGTGGGCTGGAAGTGCTACTGTAACTCCACTGCAGAATTTTATGGAAATTGTGAACATTAAAAACTAAAGATTCATGTGCATTGCCAATGAAAAAGAAGATAAAAAAAAAACGAAAGCTCAAACTTCCGGAATTTATTTCGAGCAGAGTGCCGTGTGTGTGGAAAATGGTCAAACACAAGCAAAACGTCATTGTGATCATTTCGGAAAATTGTCACCGCGTATGCACCACTTCCATATACATGTGTTAGATAGTTTAAGTATTTAAAACAAAAAGTTTGTATCAGTTGTACATCGAAAAAATTACTAGAAACCTACTTAAAAGGCTTTCCAACGTTCGCTCTTCATCTTCCGCCATGTTGACGTGTCACGTGATTCTTATCCCAATTAACGCGACACGTGACGGATACAGTTTGGTATGGCGAAGCTATCCGGAATGACATTCACATTTTTTTTACCCATATTTTTTTTTTTTAAATTTAAGTATGGGAAAAAAAACGAAGACTGTGAATAAATGTCTGAAAAATATAAATATAAAAGTACATATCATCTTGTTTGTAATTTTTGTCGCTGAAAATGGTTGTGTAATACTTAGATATTAAGAAATCTGGATCGCTCAATTTTTTTTAAACCTGTCGTGTTGGTAACACGGCGAAACTTAGGACAATATAATCGTTCGAAACTTATATAAAACTGCTTTATCTATTTATGTGTGTTTGTCATATTACTAAATAAAACCCAGCTTGACAAACAACTAAAGAAACCTATTAAAGAACCAAAAGATAGAAAGAAATATAAAAGAAACAATCCATTAATTATTATTATTATTATTATTATTATTATTATTATTATTATTATTATTATTATTATTATTATTATTATTATTATTATTATCATCATCATCATCATCATCATCATCATCATCATCATCATCATCATCATCATTATTATTATTATTATTATTATTATTATTATTATTATTATTATTATTATTATTATTATTATTATTATTATTATTCAAAGACCCTTTGGATCAATGGTGTTTATCACCTTTGACATATAGTGGCAAATTTGCAGTAAGTGTGCCACTGCTTGATTTCTTTGTAAAAACAAATAAATAAACAAAGAAACACACATAAAAACAACTGCAACAGCAGAATTATTATTTTATAAATTTAATATAGGCACTTTATAACTTACTCTTTAACATTGTAAAATCTAATTTCTGCCAAAATATTAGCGTAGATTAAAAAGTTTTACAGATATCATCATCGTACTAAGATTTATATTGAATTAAATATTTTTATTCATGGAGAGTTTTCTGAGCCACATACTCATAACTTATTTTCATCTATCATAAAAACAATATCCTGTCCCCAACCCCCACCACGATTAAACAGTATATTAAAACAAATATGAACACAAAGCCGGTACCAAATATTTTCTTTAAAACCCATACCTACCCAACAAAATATTTCTCTCTATGCGTCCTAGAACAGCCACAAAGCAATTTAATTTTTAATTTAAAAAACAGCACTTTCCTACCACCCACAATAAAATCAAAATTAAATTTATAATATCACTGAAGCAATGATCACGACAAAGTCCTTTTTCTATTTTCAAGACCAAATAGTCACACAAAAATTATCTGTATCAGATCTAGGTGTATTGGAATTAAGAATTTATTGGCGGACATGACACTCGCTCTCTTCTGTCCCGAATGTATTCGATTACTATTTTAGTAATGGTTATAAACTCAGAGACAGCATTTTCAATTTTCATTTTATAACTTTTCTGTGATGACCTTAGCTAGGATGCAATAAGACAAAATTTTATATTCGTATAGTTGTTCTTTTGAATCATATATTTAAGTCTTGGTAGTGATATCGGTTTTATCGCTGCAATTCCTTTATTTGGTATCTAGTAGTGGTTGGTGGTTGATTTTAAAAAACGGATGGCCAAAACTGAATCCTCCTAATATTATGTTTTATTTTATTAAGATTTTTCTTTTCTTTTCTTTTTTTTAATTTTATTATTATGTTTTGCTATTACAGCATATAAAGGTTCCTTTTTGTTCCATTTTGAAAGGAGCACATGTAGATATCCTTTTAAGTAGTTGTAGAGGTCAGTTAGAGGTCATATCATAAAGACGCCACTCGTTATAACTAAGGCAAGAAAATATTCCTTTTAACCGTTCTCTGTTCATATCTTCCAGTTTATAGACAGTTGGGTCACGTGCATCCATTTGACCTGTGACACGAAACAGTTATGTTGTCCAGTTTGAGGAAAAGTCTGTGTTAAAAGTACATTTTGCTTTTCTAGTCTGAATCCATTATTTAATACATTAATTTATCTGATTTTTGACGTTTCAAATAATTGTTGAAACACAGTCACTTCTTTTGGAGTTTATTAGGTGCTAACGTGATGATTTTCACTATAATCTTTTACCAAACGCAGAACACATCATTGTATTTAAGATTATGTTGATGTGTTAAAATTTCCACACTTTCTGTCAAGGTTCGTCGAAAACGTTCCATGACACTGGCGTTAGTTTCGTGATTTTCTGTGTGAAATATTGTTTCTTCTTTTTCAATTGTCTTGGAAATACTTGGTCGTGTCTTATCTGTTTGCAAACGCAAAGGGAGCCTACAATAGTATAGAAGGTTAATGATGTTCTATCAAAGATATTCAAAACAAATATATTTCGACACCGCCCATTTCAAAATAAATATATTCTGACACCACCCACCCACTTCAAAATAAATATATTTATTACCTCACAGACCCCTCTTATTTCAAAAAATAGAAATTTATATTTAAATACGAGGAGGATTCTGGCTTAGGGAATTTTTCGTATTAAACAAAAAATATATTATATATAATCTCAGTCCGACATGTTGGATTTGATGTAACAAATATATTTTGTAAGAGATTTAATTCAAATCATCGTCAGGTTATACTGAAAAAAAACCTAATATAATAAGCAATTGTATTAAAAAAACGTAGGTTATCATATATGACCAAAATATGGGTGGATATGGTTATTCGCAACTGAAAATGACGAGCGAATAGCAGGTTAGGCAGAAGATGTAATGACATTTATTGATAATATTGTCGATATATTATTTAATAACTATTTTACTAAAGCTGCACAAAATTAAACATCTACTGTTTATTATAATCATTTTTCATATTTGCCGACTCTCATTGGCAGAAAATCTTATAACATACTATCAATAATACGGAACTCGCGTATTAAATCGTCCATATAATATTTTATACCACGCAAATAAGATTGAATCTGATCAAATAAATTGTTATATGTTGTACTTGCTAACTCCGGATATTATTATCCTAGAGACGATTATTTGCAGCGGTAAATATGATATCACTCGAAGTTTTTGGTAAAAATATTTGTAACATTTTTTACGTACCAAAGTTGTTTTTTATATGATAGTATCTGTATTATTGCATTAGAGCTTCAACATTTTGTTTTTGAATGTTTTCCGAAATATGATTAAAATCGACTATATTTTTTCATTATATAATATTTGTTTGCATATTTAATACCGTCATTTAAGTAACTAATTCGGGAGTTTCAGCTACAAATTTAGTACACCACCAGTAAGTAGCTGCGGTTTACTTTTTATTATCCGCTATCAGCATAAATGTTTCTTTGATATCTTTAACACAACAGACACATTTCCAGAAAAATGATCGGTTGAATGACGTCACGGAAATGTTGTAAATAAACTAAACTGCACTGCTAAACACGGACAACCTATATACACCAGTGACCTCTGCGGTGTGTTTAAGTGTGGGGTTTTTTTTTGCTGTGACCACCTTGCTTTTTCTGATGCTACTGTGTACACGATATTGTTAGCTCGTCTGTGAGGAATTTTAACAACATTAGTTTTTTTTGAAAGATATTAGGAATTCCACGAAAGATATCGTTAATTCTTACGTTATTGTCAGCGAGTTTAATATCAATAATTGGTGGAGTTCCCAAAAATTCGTTACTAGTTCTGTTTAAATTTCTACGAAAATTTAAAAACGTTTGTATGTGATTATTATAATCAGTTGTAAATGCGGAAATTCCATCATTGATTGTTTCAAACGAAGTTGTTATTGGAATTTCCTTATCGTCGACGTATTTTTTTAGTTGTAGCATCGAAAACTGTTTCTGGTGCATTTTATTGTTCATATTGAGAAATGCACGTATGATACCACCGCTTACTAATATGTATTTAGAATCTTGATCATCGACGTATTTTTCGTTGCTCCATCCGTATTTGCGGTTGAGTTTCCAAGATTTGTAATTTTTTCCTGACATTATTATGTCACCAATAAATACATCGCCAGCTTTTTAAACATAATCGTTAACTAACTTGCCCGAATCTTGTATTTTACCTTGATCAGCAAAAGTAAATATATTATTAATAATCGCAGTGGTAATACGTATAATTACATCTGATAGTTGTTTATTACTCGTTTTTAATCATCCTTCTTTATCTTAAAAAAACAACTTCATGTTGATCAACACTTGAATATTCAATAAATTATTAATTTCATTTTTGAGCTGATAAAGAGTTGCGTATTTAGATAAGTCACCTTGCTGAGCAGACGATGAATCTCCTACTGATGTTCCAAATTTTTAGTAAAACTCATTATTTATTTATTATTCACAAAATTATATAGCATAAAATTGTATAACAATAATGACAAAATCGTCGATATTAAACTTTAATACAGAGCGGTTGGTGAAACAAACATAACAATCAGCTTCCAGATTGTCATTATTTTATCATTGGTAGAACTGGATCGGGAAAACAAATCTGATTATGAATTTACTTCTCGGAGATAATTTTAACTACGATCGCATTTATATGTGCACAATTAATCCACAACAGGATAAGTACGAGCTACTTAACAATTATAATGACAAACTTCATGATGATCTTGAGGCTAGCGAATTTTGTTTTTATTATCAAACATCCAAAAGAACTTATTCCAGTTAATCAACTTGATTCATCCGAACACAAATAATTGTTTTTGATGATATTTCGCAAAGCTACAAGGAAACGAATAAAATTAGGTTGTATTTTTTGCTCTCGCGAAATACGAAATGTAATTCTATTGATCTCGCTCAGGGATATTATAATGTCGACAGATTTATTATTAACGTTAGAAATATCGCGAACGAACAATGCGCGATGTAACAAAAGATAAATTTATTGAACTATATCGTCAAGCAACAGCAAATACATACGACCTTTTCTTGTTCGATAAATTAACGAATGATACGAGCAAAATGTGTAGACGTTGTATTGAAACATATTTACAGTAATATTTGTAGAAAAGAGTATATAATTAATGGAAAAACAAGCAAAGTACAGAAAACATATAGAAAATCTAAAAAAAACTTGCACAATTACATGCACAATTAAAACGGCAAGTACAGAAAGCACGACGTGGTCAAGTTTCTGCAACAGAAACAGCAGCTACAGTTCTCAAACCAGTTACTGAGGCTTTACTTGGAAAGCAACCTGAAGGTAAGCCACTATCAGAAGAAGAACTTAAAAGAAAAAGGTCTGATTGGATTAGTTAAAGAACAACAAGGGAGATCTGAAGACGAAGAAAGAAGATTAGCTGAGGCACTCGGTACAAATATAGCTGATCCTATTGCATGAAAAGCTGCACTAGATAGGCTAATAAATCATCTGCTTGAGCTAGATCGATGATTAGCAGAATTAACAACAGAAGAAATTAAAAATATTAAAAATTTATCAGAAGAAATAAAAGATATTAAAGAGGAGCAAAAACGAGTTGGCGAGTTGACTGTAAAGTTTATGGAAATTGAAGATCAAAAACGATGGTATACAGAACAAGTGAATAATGAGATAACAAATGATGAATATAATCAATTTTTAAAGAAAGAAAGTATAAAAGACCTTGATGATATAAGCAAATGGACCGATGAAGAGTTTTAACAAATTAATTGATAAATTAACTGCAATGGCGAAAGACGGATATGCTGCTAAAAATTAGTAAACACAGCCATAAAAGAAAAATATATGCTTCTACCTTATGATAGAATGAGATATGGTGTTATTACTTTAGTGTTTGGAAAAACAGCAAGAGCTAATAAAACAAAATCTTATGCGATACTTTACACCTTGACTTAATTACGGCGACGTAATTTTATAAAAAATATAATAATAAATGTCAGCAACATTATTACTGGACTCTAGCCAATCTGACAAAGATAGCGTAAATATTTCAGTAAAGCATATTCAGCCAACAGAGCTGGATCGTGAAAAACAATACGAAATTAGATTAATTTCGTGCACTTGATGAGATGTCATGAGAAACGTTAAAACTGGAGTAAATGATGAGTTTTCATTTAGAAATACTCTCTAGGATAGTTGGAAAAAAGCTAAAATTCAGCAAGTAGGTTTCACTATTGTTCAAGAGGATATAAAAGATGTCTATTAAAAAAAAAAGAAATTAAAGCAGTGATCAAAGAATCTGATTTTGATGTTACAGTTATATTTCCACCTAAAATTGCCCCTTGGACATTATTTAAAATTCCGCAAGGAGCCTACAACATAAATGAACTCAATAAGATAATAAAAAAACTTGTAACAAAATATAAAGGAAATGCAGATGATTTCTGATGACACTAAATTATAATAGGTTGCGAGCTAGAATACAATTAAAAATGGGTTAATAGCTAGTTTTATATCACCAGGGATTATTGCATCATTGATAGGATTTAAATATCAAAATTATGTTTCTCTTGATGAACCTGTTACCTTTGACTGTGAACTTCCAGTAGATATAACTGAATTAAATACGATACTGGTCATTTGTTCTATTGCATATGGATCTTATTCAGCTAAGGGCAGCAAAGGGCAAACTATATACAGTTTTTCACCAGAAGTTCCACTAGGTTCTCGTATGCAAATTAGCCATCATAATATTGTTAATTATCCGCTAAATGTTGAAAATCAAATAACAGAAGTAAATATGCAGTTGACCGATTAATCTGGAAGACAGTTAAATTTGAATAATGAAGTTGTTACTTATTATTTGCACTTGCGCCAACAACAGTAAGACAACAAAATTATACAACCTCAGATATAATGAAACAAAAAAAGTTAATAGAAGAAAAATAGTAGGAGGATTTTTGGGAAACATATTTACTAAAATTATTGAATATGTTCAGGACTAGCTCGTAAAGTTGCTCCAATTGAACTTGACACATTAAACACTTTTCCAACTGGAGCTTCATCTGCTGCAGGAACTGCCGTGAGACAAAAAAAAAATCTGATAAAATAAAAGGCGTACCGCAAAGCGATGTATCGCCAATCACACAAGTTATTTCAGAAATCGCACCAACAAAAGAAACCCAACGCGCAATGATAACAGCAACTAAAAAGCTTTTATAACCAAAGGGCGAGCATGCTATACAAGATTTAATATCAAAAGTAACAGCAGCTCCTCAGTGACAATTTTGTATGACCTAATAAATAAAAAAAAATGTCTGTCAAAAATTATCTCGATTTATCAGAAAGTTTTGACACATACGACACGGTATTGAAGTTTGAATATATTGAATATCTTGATGAAAATTCTAACGAACCTAATAAGGCTAGAGTTAGTAGATTTAATACTAGAGATGAGGACGTATCTTTACTGCCTCACAAAGCAATGTTGTAAGTTCGAGTCCAGATTATGACATAAGCTAATCCACCTGCCGCAATTGTAGCTAACGTAGAAGTAGCTCTTATAAATATTGGCTGGTGTTTATTTAGAAGTGCTCAATATCAGCTTGCCAATCAAAGTGTGAACGATATTTCAAATCACAAGTTGCAAGTACAATCTTAAATATTATTTTGTTTTCCGATGATTACTCAAATCAACTGCAACTAATATGATATGGTTTAAAGATACTGGAAGTGATATGGCAGAATCTGTAGAATTTATTCAAAAAGGTGTTTCGATACACGGAGCTGCTGCTGCTGCATATTTTCCAATCGTAAGACATTTTATTATCGCTAATGCTGATGCTTTAGGTATAGTCGCACAAGCTGCAGCCGCTAACACAGACACTACAAGAGTCACACTTACTATTGCTTGTAAGAATCTTGATATAACCGCACCAGATGCAGACGATGTTGCAATGTTAGATTTAATTATTGACACAATTGATGTAAGAAATAAACGTCACAATAAAGGTTTTGCTAAGAGAAAGGCACTTGCAGCAGTATCACGTCATATTACAATGATGCTTCCGCTAAGTAAAATACTTGGCTTATGCAGGGATTATAATAAGGTATTTCTTGGAGTTAAGCATACGCTTATTTTAGTTAGAGCAGAACAAAAGGATTTTTTATTTCGACCTGGTGGGGTTGATGTAGAATTTGTCATAAATAAACTTGCGCTGTAGATACCACGAATCACTCCGTCAGTCACTAAAACGTCAGAATTAGATAATATGCTGCAAAAACGCACAAATAAAATTAATTTTCAGCAGCATAAATTTATCAAACAGCAGTTCCTAATACCACCGACTACACATGGCGAGTTACAATAACAACTACCGCGTAAATTATTTGTTGTTTTTCAGCAACAAGCTCGACGTGGGCATCAGGAACAAAATAATTTAGTATTTGATAACGCTGATGTTAGACGAATATATGCTATAATAACTTCAAAACAATATTCAGAACGAGCAATTAAATGTAATTTTGCAAATAAATTCAAAATATGAAGATGCTGGAGATGGAATTCATATATCAGTAAAGGAATTTCATACACCTTATCCGATATTTTATTCGCTGTTAGTAAACAAAGCGAGCGAGCTGTAGACAGCACATCTGATATTAAAATTACTTGGACACTAGAAGCATTTCCAGCAGCGTCGTTATACGTATATGCGTTAGTGTTAAGCGACAGATTTGTTACAATTGACTCTGTTAGAGGTAAAATGTCAATACAAATTTAGAGTGATTTACTTAAACTTTGAAGAACTTCAAGTTTAATCTGTAATTGTTATATAATGACAAAATATATTGTAAAATAAATACATTTAACTGAGGGCCAAGTTAAAAAATTAGCAGCTGCTGTTTCAAAACAGAGGCAGAATCCACTGAAGGTCAATTTTAACGCTCTTGGTACTTTGACAAAATTATTGTTAACCAAAAATCAGGGGAAAAATATGATTGCAAAACAACATTTTGTTTTAAACTTAAGTTCTGCACAAATAAACCGTGATGTCAAAACAAGGCGGTTTCTTCGGTCCGGTAAAATCTGTAATAGCCAAAATATTACTACCTAAAACTTTTGCCAGTACTTGGTACATTAGGGCTAGCAGCAGCGTCTGGAGCAGTATCTGGCGCACCAGAATATGCAGTTAAAGATAATGGTATTGTCCATGGAGGCGGTGTAAAGAAAATTTTTGTATGAAGATCGATATCAATTTTTGTCTAAAGATTAAATATAATGCCTAAACGAAAAACGGTGCGGAAAAAAAAACAATGGAAAAAAGATACGACAGCGACAAGGTGGATTTCCTCCAATAGCAGGAGTAGCGGGAAATCTATTGCCGGATCTGTTACGACGAGGACGAGGACTAATTCTGCCAGGAACAAGGAGATAAAGTCGCTTGCGTTAAGTAACTTTGATATAAATGTCTAACTAAAAAGTATTTTAAAAAATCACGTAGTTTATTCCAAAGATGAGCTTATGACGTTAGCGTCTCCAGATTCATGGGTTATAAATATATAAGATTTTAATGATCTGGTGCACAGTGGGTAGCTGTTTTTTGATAACACCTATTTCGACTCGTTCGGAATTCCACCAAGTGCCGCAGTAAAATGATATATGAGTAAAAACAAAATCGTAAAATTATTTGTCTAATCAAATTCAGCCAGTTGGAACTTCAGCTCGTGAATATTACTGCATAATGTTCATTAAACAGATGATCAAAAATCCAGATTTTTTAAAGTTTATGTTGCAATTTGACAAAAAACCCTCTCATGATAATGATGAGATTGAAATCAATACACACACTTACACAAACACACACGCGCGCGCGCACGCACGGACAAATGATGCCCTTCCATTAGCAATAGAAGGCAATAGAAGGCCTCATGCGATAAAACCACCATACAAAACTACTCTGATTTTTTAGTCCTCCAGCCATCAGAAATAACAACTGATACTAACAATGTGTGACCCCCCCCCAGGGTTGCTGACACCCGGCTCATTGGTGTAATTTCGCCAATAAAAGTACGCTTAGTACACAAAATTCCAACTACACAAGGATAAAATAGGCAATCTTCAACTCAGAAAATTAGATCAATTGCACAGGTGGACTACACAATATTGGAATAGAGAATGTCCTCTAATGTCCTCTAACACAACTGGACAGAACTGGACATACGATCACATCGGTCTTGGCCCTTTGGAGCGTACACATCAGTGGTTGGCGTTCCCCGCCGGGTCTCCTTTCTCCTTTCCACCTCCTGACCTACAATTAAAAAGTTAGACTATCGTACATAAAAGCGGTGTTATGCGGCTTCATTCCTGAAACACCAACCAATTAAAAAGCTCAACAATTGAGCATTAACGAGTCGCAAAAGCTTTTAATCAGCATAAGGCGACTTTAACCAATCTAAGTTAGTCAATTCGGTGATATGTTATGTTTATGAGATTAAAATACGAATAAATAGAAGATATTTGCTTGAAACATGTTAATAAAGATGATATTTAATAAAGTGGATGAAAAATTTATTGCCCGTGAGTTGAAATACATGCGCTATTCACTCATATAAAGTCATTTTTTATGTCAGGCTCAAATGTATGGATTAACAAGGTGTACCGTATAACAGATTAAATTAGCAGAATTTTACTGGATAACGTTAGACAGTCATTTTTACCACTGGATCATTTAATGAAAGCACTTCTGTGAATTAAACACATTTATTTTATCTGGAAAATACTGTCATTAAGAAAACTATGTACGTATGTATGTATACATACATACATACATACATACATACATACATACATACATACATACATACATACATACATACATACATACATACATACATACATACATACATACATACATACATACATACATACATACATACATACATACATACATACACACACACACACACACATATATATATATATATATATATATATATATATATATATATATATATATATATATTAGTTCAAGGTTAGTGAAATTTTCCACGGAAAATTATTTTTCAGAGCTTCCTATTACGACATAGGTCAAGTGGGGCTGTTTAACTAGAGGTTTGGTAAATAAACTATTTATTCCTGTTTACTATTATTCTTTGGGAATATATTGTCAGAAATGTTAATTGTATTCATGTTTGGATTTGTTTAGTTTAATTATTAATTAGAATTACAGGTGCTCATTGAATTTGTAGACTAAAACACTACTCGATGATTTTTGAGAGCTCACGTAAAGCATTCTGTATCAGTGTTGTAGATCAGGACATTCAAAGCTATTGATTATTTGCTTCTTAAATTTTCACTTTGTAACTTAGAAAAAATTATTTGTTAACTTTTACTACATTTGATGGATTCGCTTTATTCTATTGCATATTTTAAGAACTGGAGTCGTACGATCTACAATAAATTGAGCGATAGAGGCCATCTGTTGTCATTTTCTTGCATTTATTTGTCTGATGCATTTCCTGACGCACGCCATTCATTCCTGGTTCCACTTCACTTGGAGGGACTTGTTATTCGCCATATATTTAATACAGTTTTTAATTTGTTTCGAAACGATTTTATTTATCGTATATATCTCAATATATGCACAGTTGTTTGTGTTAATTAACTTGTGTCTGTTTCGTTTATTGTATGTTGATAACGCTGTTTAGATTTGCCAAAATGGATGTCTATAAAAAAAACCATACCTAATAATTAATATACTGTCGATCTTGGAATCTTAAAGTTAAGAGATAAAACGCTAGAAATTATAGTGTTTAAATGAGGTAGAAAGATACACCAGTCATATTTTTACAACTGACAATTTTAGAATGTAATTTTTAAAAATGGTGTAGTTTGACTCATGCACTAAGATATTTAATTTATCCTTGCAATTTCGCTCTTTACAATTTATATAAAATATTTGAAAGTACAGCTTAACCTATATGTCAAAAATGCATACGTTTCGATACTTTCGCTGAATCTATCCTCTACTAGGGATGTGAGATATCATGTCTTCACCTAGGTGACGACATTTAAAAAAATGTGCACATAGGTTTGTGAACTCATCATAACGATGAAAAGTGGAATAATCTGGAACTAAGATATGGTAAAGTAGGGACATATACCCTGCTAGGAACTGGACAATTACAAAACTGAAATACTACTCTCGATATTTGTCAAAAATTTACATTTAGCTAAAATGATGCTACCAATGGTCATTTATTTTATAATGGATATAAGTGGGCTATTCAAGTTAAATCTTTGTTAGACGAAATAGGTTTTTCACACTTAAGGAACAACCATAGTATAACCCTACTCCCACAAACAATAGGTTTTGATCAGTATGAACAAAATTGGACAGCATTATCGTTATCTTTTATCTTTACTAAGCACGTATTTGGAACCTTATCCTGAAAAATATTTGAGTGAATTTTAAACCCCTTACAACCGTGGTTTCGTTTTCGAAGCTATATATAATATTTGCAGTATAATGCTTGAGTCAAATTATGCTCTGTTGTGTTCTTTTCCAATCTGGGAAGTAAATGTAGCGGAATATGGACTGCATCATATGTTTCTTCTTTTAATACTGAAAAAGAAGAAATAATTATATTTACTAGATAAAGGATTGACACCCATAGTTTCGATCAGTGACTGTAATATGTTTTTAGCATTACTTAGGTAAACCCACGGAACATTTTTATTTCCTATCTTAAAAACAATCAGAATTGGAAATGTGGGTCACATATATTGTGTGTTACTTGTTAGGATCTATATTAATTTTGCATTTCTACTAAAGCTCAGTTTGTAAATCCGATGCCGGCTCGGATAGCAAGCCACCTTGCATCAACTATGATCATAATCACTGGTCGTTTGCAGACGTCGGGTACACTTTTCCATCAGAAGTCATACGTCATATGTTGATATGACGTTACGTCACATCAAAACAAAGATGGCAAATTGCAAGATAAAGTCAAATTTGAGAAATAGAAAATTTGCAAAATGGCCTGTACACCTTCCATCAAAACACAATCTGCTCATCAGGAAAAGATGAGAACTATTTCAGCAGGAAATGTCTCGCACGTGGGGAATGGAAGTGCTATCAAAGCAGGGATTAAATCTTACTTGTCAGCCGGTCCTAGAGGTAGTGGAGACCGTCATATAACCAGCACTATTAATGGCAAACAAAAGGTCCACAACTTGAAAGAAAAGAAGGCAGCAGCTGCAACCGAGATAAAAATCGACGATTTGTCTGAAATCAAATTTCACAGGCTTCAGAAAATTTTCAAACAAGCAAATGATAGTGGCTTAAAAGGTTTATCCATTGAAGAATTCAAAAAGGCCATTGTAAATACCGTCGGACCTAACTTTACAGAAGACCAGCTTGAGACTTTGTTCATGAGGGTCGACTCAAACTGTGACGGGGCAGTAGATTGGGAGGAGTACGTCACATTTATTTTGTTAGAGTACGAAAAAAACCTCATGGTAGAGACGATTCGAGACAGACCCTTTCCGAACGACTTTCGAGAAATCTATAGCCGTCATCGAGATGCTATCGTCAAAATAGCTTTCTACCCCACCGTTCGCAAATCAAGCAGCAATAGGCTCAAAACTGATTACAGCAACGGTAAATACGTCACACTGAGCAAAGAGGGCGTATTGAGTGTTTGGACTTTAGACATGGTTCATCTGAAAACATACAATACTGTATACAATCGTGATCGCGCCACTTTACCTTGGTTTACAGATATGGTAGTAATGTACAATGTAAACATGGTAGCTGTTGCATCGACAGACAGAGACATTTTGATCTACGACCTGCAATCCAAAAGGTTTTTGCTGCGTTATTATCTGGTTGGTTTGGAAAGCTGTGTGACTTCAATGGATTATTGGGCTAATCCTTGTGATTTTAACCGTGCAGTTCTAATTTTTGGTGACACAGCGGGAAGTGTTTACATCATCAGATTTGAGAATTCCTTGCGAGGTGGGCCTTTTGGGCAACCGAGCGAGAAGAAAACCGTCAAACAAGTAAGCTTCCCAGATGTTTTACGGGGATTACACGTTGGAGTGAAGGTGGTAAAAATGTCTAATGTCCATGATGACTGGGTTGGGAAGGTTCAGTATATTCCTGAAAGCGACGCTTTCCTGTCTTCATCCCAATCTCCAAAATCATCACTCTACTACGGGGATCTTAGTGGAAAAAGAGGGTCAGTATATTTTCTTGTAAATCGGGGAATTTTATGTTTTGACTACTCGTATATGCTAAACGTTATTGTGACTGGTGGAATTGACTACGCCGTGCGGGTCTGGAATCCATACGTCAACAACAGAGCCATCGGAATCTTTAAAAATCACAACAAACCCATCAATCATGTCATGATAATCGAGACAAGGGGTCAAGTAATCAGTATAGACAAAGGGAGATCTCTCCGTGTCTTTGACATCAGAGACCAGACTTGTCTTCAGCATATAAGCGGCCGAATAATTAAGCTGAACCAGCTTCCAGTCTCAGCCGTATTTTTTAACCCAGCCATGAAGGCCATCATTTTGGCGTCCAATACAATAATCATGTTGGAAAAACCAGAGGAGGACCAATACATGGCGGAAGTTGTCTCCCACAACAAGCCTTTAGTCGGCGCCCTTTACAATAAAAACTTCAAAACATTAGTCAGCGCGTGTCAAGAGTCTGTTGTGTCAGTTTGGGACATTAACACAGGGTGCAAAATAATGAAGTTTGTGAATGCACACACCAGAATTGAACGTGGCGTGGAAGTACCAGTTGAGATCACAAGCCTGATATTCGATGCAAGTGGAAGACGACTTCTTACCGGTGCTCGAGATGGAACGGTGAAGATTTGGAATTTCAACAATGGTTTCTGCTTACAGACTCTTACACTTCCTGATAAATCAGACGTAACGGGAATCGTTTGCACCCGACTTCGAATATATGTCACAGGATGGGGAAAAGCAGTACACGTGTACTTAGATGGGGGTCCTGAAGAGCTCAGAAAAACTTGGAAGGTTCAACATAAAGATGATATTTTAAGTATTGCTTACATAACACCCAATATGATAGTCACAGGTTCGTATGACGGAAATATTATTCTATGGTCGCATGACAATGGACATATCTACTGTAGGTTCAACCCATTTGAGGACGTTAAGCCTATTATGGGGCAAAGGCATATAAACGACGGGAATCGATCCAACACGCCTTCACCAGATGGTAGGAGGGAAAGGAAAACACAAGATGCAGAGGAAGAAATCACATCCATGTGGGAACTTGCCAAACTTGCCACCAACAAAAAGAAAAATAAACCAGGGCTTGGTTTGCTTTTGGAGCATAATGACAATACTCACGATAAAACAAACGAAGAAATTACATGCAAACATCCACTGTTGAAAGCGCTTGACAAGGAAAATATCTCCAGTCTTCCAGGACATGCAGCAAGAAAATGCACTAGGGAAGTATATGACAAAGTGTGCCGAAGATATGACTCAGCCATTGAAAAAATATTGTATCTGGAAACACGGCCAACACATGAAAAGGATACGGCCATCTTGCTTACGACTGGCACTGAGGGTTGGGTCAGAGCATGGTCAATTCATCACGAAGGTGGCCTTCTTGGACAGTTCAATGCATCACATCGACCCGGACAGAGTGTCCATGCAATGGCAACAGACAACAAAAATAACTTTCTGTTCACAGGCGACACTCAAGGATATGTTGAAATATGGGACATTAAGGATTATTGTATCCATAAGCAGATGACACTTGCAGAAAAGAGAGAGCACATCGAAAACCTGATGAAAAAATTTACATTTTTCCGAATGGAAATGTACGAAAAGCAACATAAAAGGATAACAACAGCGAAAATACTCAGGCACATCTTCACCAATCACCCACCTCCAGAAACAAGTAATCCAAATATCACCTTGCGGTATCCACGTCTCCTAAACGCCTACCGAGCTCATATTCTCAGCATCAATTCCATCGATTTCATTAACGAGAGAGAACTGATGGTCACGGCCAGTTCTGATTGCTCAATTAGATTGTGGACGATTGGTGGCCAATACATAGGAACCTTCGGTGTACCGTGGGCACCACTCCCGCAAGAAGTCACACCGCAGTACTTCTTTAAGAATGTCCCCAAGGACGTGAAGCGGGCTGGATCTGCCAAAACGCTTAAGGTTCTCAATGGCGGGAAAACCCCGCTATGGCAAGTAGCGTTCAATCTCCTCCGTGAGAGAGGAGTCACGTGGCTGAAAAAGCAATTTGATCATCTAAAGACTAAAGAAGAGAAGGAGGAATTGTCCCAAGTCTCTAAATTGGAAAGCAAAGATATAATACAGACCAGTAACATCCTTGGCAAATCATACAAGAAAAAAGTCCGTCATCGTTTACCGCCAGAGCTGCCAAAATTGATAAAAATG
This sequence comes from Potamilus streckersoni, assembly GCA_016746295.1. Lineage (NCBI taxonomy): Eukaryota > Metazoa > Mollusca > Bivalvia > Unionida > Unionidae > Potamilus > Potamilus streckersoni. Next base: position 956,740 of record JAEAOA010000401.1, read on the forward strand.
TCTGGAACTGTAAGTATTTTATACATGAATTGAATAGTCCATGCTTGAATTTATGTTTGATAAAAGGGGAAATATATTTGTTGTGTAAATATGATCGAATAAATCCATTGCGCAGAAAATAATAGTAAATTATTATCAGTGAAACATTACATCATAAATATGGGATCTCAAATGGATTGTTGCGACTCTATAGTCTTAAACTTAGTAACATAAAAGAGCGAAAAACAACAAGAAAAGCTAGATTTGAATGGCCACAAAGGTAACTAATGGTTTGGGTGTCCATATGGGATGTGGGAGATCGCGTTTTCGAACACTCACACACACACACACACACACACACACACACACACACACACACACACACACACACACACTTCTCTTTGAATATGGAAATGAAAGTGGAAATTATAAGGCAACTTACAATATTGTGAATTAAATTAGAAATTATCCTAAAAGTTATATGACAAGTCCAAAAGTATTAAGTATCCCGAATGAATTAAAATAGTGTTCGAATATATTACATAATCTTGAATGTGCTGATGAACGAATTGGCTGGAATAGTGTTGATGTTCTAACAGTCTTCATGTATGACAATAATATAATCAAAACGTCCCTAAATGAATTCGTAATAATCCCAAAATATCGATCATGTCTGAAAGTACTTCGTAATTCTAATGACTAAATTAAATAAATCCTCTCATATTTTAACTGAACACTGCTAAATATCAGAGGCTAAGAAAATAATGAATAATTATATGTAAACAACCTTAACATGTAAACCTAAGACGCAATCATAATGCCACGATGGGGGTAAGAACTTCGTGTCTAAAACATTCTAAATTGTAAACAAGGTTAGGTATGGTACTTAAATTTAAATAAAGAACATGGTAAACATCAGGTAGGTCAAGAATTCTTAAGGCAATGCCAAATGTGGAAATGTGATGAAGTTTTATATATATATATATATATATATATATATATATATATATATATATATATATATATATATATATATATATATATATATATATATATATATATATTAACTTAATTCCGTCAACAATGCTAAAACTCCCGAGTGGCTTCATCTTCTCCACTATGTGGGTTCAGAATGGTTACAAGAATTTTTTTTTGCGATATGGATTGCCTCTACAATGTGCCAATATATTGTACAAATACTGACATGAATGTGTCTGCCGTTACAGTGCCCAATTGAACACCTACCGTCATGAATGTTTCTGCCTTTACAAAGTCTCAAACATTGTAAACATACTGACATGAATGTATCTGCCTTTACAAAGGGCCCAAACATTGTACACATACTGGCATGAATGTGTCTGCCTTTAGAAAGTGTACAATCATTGTACACTTACGATATGAAAATGTCTACCTTTACAGTGCCTAATTATTGTATACATACCGACATGAATGTGTCTGCCTTTACAAAGTGTCCAGACATTGTACACATATCGACATGAATGTTTATGCCTTTACGAAGTGCCCAAACATTGTATACATACTGACATGAATGTGTCTGACTTTACAAAGCGCCCAAACATTGTACACATACCGACATGAATGTGTCTGCCTTTACGAAGTGCCCAAACATTGTACACATACCGACATAATGTGTCTGCCTTTACGAAGTGCCCAAACATTGTACACATACCGACATGAATGTGTCTTTGCAAAGTCCCCAAACATTGTACACATACTGATATGAATGTGTCTGCCTTTACAATGTGCCCAAACACTGTACACATATTGACATAAATGCTTCAAACTATCAATTACAAAACTCTAACACATCACTTTATCAAGTCTATTCTTTTTAAATCGAGGACGGGATATTTTATCTTTTTTCTAACATACAAATTATAACACACCGATACAGCCAGAAATTTAATTGTCAAACTTTCTTTTGCTGCGTTGTTTGGCTAAATCAGAATAATAATTAAGGCTCAAAAATTAAAATTTTCTTTCTCCCATATAGTCAAAATGTTCTTATCACATAGTAGGAATATAGGCTATTAAAATTAATCTCGTGTGGAGCTTTGAATATTTTATTAATTTTTATTTTTGATGTAAATATTTATCAAATCGTATGAAAACTTACATTAATTATTATTGCACTTATTACAATGCCAGTCTGGTGATACAGTTTTCAGCATCAAGTTAGCCCATCTGTACCGTACACACGGGTTCGGTACGAGTCAATCAAAGAAGATTCCGCTATACCACTTCGTACATTGTGCATAGTTTAAAAGATGAATTTCCCATTTGTTTCCTTACTGGTCAGACACTGAAATCACGTTGGTTACTTATTCCTTATTCCTGATTCAATAAAGAATAAATAACTAGTTACTTATTCACGATTCAAATATTTACACATACATTTGAATACTTATTCCTTATTCACACCGAGTTTTATTTATTAATTATTCCCATTTTAGTATGCAAATTGGTTACCATTTAGTTAATACAGATGAAACCTCTTTAGGGCATGTATTGGTGTATTTTTAGCCTGATTGGATAAATACAAGTGCAATATAAACTGAATATAGACAGATCACGGACTATATGTAGAAATGGTTTAGGATATTGATAGTAATAGGCGTTTAACAATTTGATATATAATTAATTAGTTGTGTTAGTAACTGGTTACTTATTCCTTATTCAATCAGAAATATGGAATACGTAACCAACTTGATGTCAGTTAGTCATACTGGGAACAAAGAATAGTATGTTTCTTGCATTTCTAATAAAGACTTTTTGTGTTCCAATTATTTTAGTATATAATGGATGAGTGCTATTTAGGTTAGAGAGTATAAAGTTTGGTCTTACTTTAGCTGTGCCAAATCCCACATGAATGCACTATTGCGGCATTAAAGTATCGTTCCTTACATGTAAATTCTGTATCTATCCATCATTTGTTAATCTGAAGCATTAGCATCGCAATGAACTAAATGTCCAGTTGAGCGGTAGTAGTTGAAGTTCGCGTTTATTTTATTGCAGAGATGGCCCTTAAGGTTATTGATTTGTCTTTTATTTTCAATGGTCTTGCTGATATATTGTATGGTAAAGTCTTTACATTTCAGAAGACAGATTAAAAATGTTGTTCCCGATTCTAACTTCTGACTGACAGTAAATATAAATCCTTAATGCGAACGTCGGAAACATTTGGTCTCCGGTATGCTAGCAGATTGTTTCTTAACAGCCATATGTGTCAGAATTTGATCTTGCTTGAAGTTAACTTGAGAATTTTAGTTCTACGCTACATAATCATAGAAACGTTTTGAAATATGTCCTTCAGACATTCTGAAGCTTATATTTGGCATCAATGTTTGGTCCATAAAGAAATGGGATAGTCAGTCTTCATCGTTCTATATTTCAAGAGTGCTCTTCTATCGACGGGTCTCGTTTTGCCAAACGCCTCGTCAATTTGTCTCTTACTGAAGCCTCTCCTTCCATGAACTATTCGACCCTTGTCAAATGAAGCCATGTGTTTGGCCTGAACACACAGACTATAAAGAAGATTTTTATTGCGTGCGTGTGATGGCTAATGGTCAGGAGCATATACTGACTGGCTCTAGCTAGTTTGCTTCTGATAAAGGTCAGTTTTTATTTTCTCTCCAGAAGTGTAGATTGAGTACACACGAAGACGTTGCGCTGACGTAAATTTAGTAAAAGGATGGAAGTCACTGGCAAATTCTAACCAGTGTATGAAATTTCCGCTCATTTGGATCCATTTTGATTCTATAACTTTAATGAAATTGCACACCTAAGAAGTCAACTGGATGCCTTAGTCAAGAGCTTTTGCTCGAGTCTTCCTTTGAAAATAATGGCATATGATGGTGCCTTCTGATTGCCCAGGAGGTAATTTAATTAGTTTTAATTTTTAGAAAATATTGGTTGTTGAATACAAAATTTATTGATCTTAATAATATAGATTAAAAGTTAGTATTTAAGAGCGGATGGATCAGGTCGACCATGCCATGCTTCCTTGCAGCATGACATACCCTCTTCGTGTGGGATGTTTGTGTCAAGGAATATACAATGATAATGACGAGGATAGTGCAGTCTGGAAGGTTAGCTTTCTGTGTCTTGTTAAGGTATTCAGCAGTATATTGGACATGGGACACTTCATTCCGGAAATTATTACACTCATCGGATTCCATCAATGCATTTAAGAGAATAAATAACTCACAAAGTTAGATCCAGTCCGAGATAAATCAGTGTTGAACCATTAACATATCCTGAGTATCTTTAATGTCGCATACATAATTTCTATGTGTTCAGCTGTTGAGGGGCGCTTTGCACATATTATGAACACTTCTGCTAAGCACGCAGGACTGGTAGACGGGTAGTTTAGTATTCTCAGTGAGGTTAGGGTTCTTCCAGACCCTCTAGTTCAGTCTGGCCATCACTGTTGCTGCCTTGGCAATCCTGCTGTTCACCCCATCATCCATGGAGAGCGAGCTGGAGATGGTGGACCGAAGGTATGTGTAGTTCTCAACAATGCTGAATTTGTACCCGTCGATGATGATGGTGGGAGGGGAGTTTGCATCTTGCGTCAACATGTTAGTCTTCTTCTAACTGATGATCAGTCCAAACTCATTGCAGGCGTGTTAGATGAGACATACCATCCGCTGAAGCCCATCTTCCGTGTTTGATGTCAAGGCTGCATCGTTAGCGAACAGCAATTCACGGATGAGAACCTCGGTACTATTAGTCTTTGCACGGAGACGATAGACGTTGAAAAGCTTGTTGTTAGCTCTGGTGTGAATGAACACTCACTCGCTGCAGTCATTGAAGGCATACTGGATGAGCATGGAGAAGAAGATGGCAAAGAGCGTCGGCGCAATCCTATTTGATTCCACTGCTGACTGGGAAGGTCTCTGATGTTGCGCCATTGAAGCACACTGTGACAACAGCGAGCAGCTGTGGGCGCAGCCGATATTCTCCAGGAGCCTGAAGAGTCCTCTCCAGCTGACTAGGTCAAACGCCTTCGTCAGGTCTATGAAGGCGATGTAGAGAGGTATCTGCTGATCACGACACTTTTCCTGCAGCTGTCGTAGTGAGCTCATGTCTACAATTGACCGGCCGGCTCGGAAGCCACACTGGTATTCTGGGTAGACGCGGTAGGCTAGCGTCTGCAAATGCACCAGACGAAACGTGTAAAAGCCTCTCCAACGATACTGAGGAAGGAGATACCCCAACAGTTGTTTCAGTCGCTACTGTCTCCTTCGTTCTTGTACAAAGGGACGATTTTGGTGTCTTGCATGTCCTGGGGGATGAGTCGCTGTTCCCAGAAGAGGAAGAGGAATTCGTGCAAGGGCAGGATTAGTGCTATTTTCCTACTCTTGAGTGTTATCAGGTGTCTCTTTGGTGAGAGATTTCCGCAGCGTGCTGATGAACTGATATGTCTTCCCTGGGTTGCTTACATAGCAGGTGTTGATGTATGGGCGACCTTTCTTGGCATGGTGCAGCTTCTTGAGTAGTATTTGCACCTTACTGGCCTCGAGGAATTGGTTCGAGTTGCAGTCGGTATTGTAGTAGCTGAGGTTGACGTGGACACTGGCCAGTTCCGCATGCCTGGAGATGACAAGGACTAGCTGGTGCCAGTGGCGAGAACGTGGGTGAAACCATGACACCTGGTTGATTTCCTTGCATTTGAAGTAGCTGTTGGTCACGCATAGGTTGTGGAAGCAGCACATCTTCAGCAGTCGCTGACCGTTCTCGTTGATCTTGCCTCTTTCCATGAGAGCCGAGACAGGTGGGCCAGTATTCGTGGTCAGCTCCCACTCTATCATTGAAGTCTCCTAGTAGGTAAAGGCCTTCAGTGTTGGGGGTACTGGATATTATCTGATCAAGAGCCTCGTAGAACTGGTCTTTCTCCTCTCGGGTAGAGCATAAGGTTGGGGTGTACATGCTCAAGATGTTGACTGGGTCTGAGGATGTTGAAAACCAGAGAGCAAGGATCCTCTCAGTGTCTGATGACTGAGGTTCAATGAAGGCGACGAGCAAGTTCTTTACAGCGAAACAGACACCGTGTTGCCTAGGTTCATATGAGGACTTTCCTTGCAAACAGAAGGTGTATTTGGCTTCCCAGATAGTGTTGAAGTCGGCCAATCGGGTCTACTGAAGGCAGGCAATGTCAAAGTTCAGTCGGGAGAGTTCCCTGTCAATGAGGCAGTCTTCCGTGCGTCGTCGATATGCTTCAGGTCATCAATGAGTCCAGGATACATGGTTCTGACGCTACAGCATGCGAAACGAAGAGCTTGAGTCTTCTTTTTTTGGTCTTTGAGTCTTGCTTGGTGCAGATTTTGTAGCCTGATTGTCGAGATGTTTCTCTAAACTCAACGAACCCAGTGAAACAGACAGACAATAGCGGGACAGCACCTTACTGACTGAAAGCTGTCCAGCTTAAGGCGGGAGGTAGTTGTTCAATAAGACACGGCGGTCTCTCTCATCATCGGAAGCAACCCCTGGCTCCAAGCTATACTCTACACCAATGGAGCTATTGATTAGAACCTGTAAAATTCTGCTTTCCATGTTGTTTCAGCGACTTACTACGACGCTGGAGTGTCCTTTCCAGTGATGCTACGAAGCCTGGGTAATGTAGTATGGAGAATCAGCTGTTGCCCATGCAGGGGCACATCCCCCCTATGCACGCAGCTGGTATTCCCAATGGAACGACAAATACCAATACAACTTGGCACCAACGGCGTCTCATGAGTTGCCGAAATGACATTGCCGTCAATGTCGGACCGCCTTAGGGACTCCGTCTCCGTATTCTCTGTCGGGGTTTACTCCCTTAGCCTTTCCTATGAGTGGGTATAGCCGCGAGGCAGCGAAGGTTTGGAATCAGTGTTTTCCTTGTCCTAGATGAACTGACATCCAATGTTTACGAGTCCATTCTACACGAAGCGACTGGTTGTAAGGTACCAGTGGACTGCCTTCAACCTTTCTCTTGTTAGTGGAAATATGGCTCACCGGACTTAGATGCTAAACCACTCACGAAGGCCAGGAACTGGATTTTAGTAAACTGAGGCATTCAGAGACGTAAGCCGTATGGGGTATATCTTGAGGAGTGGGGCGCTTGTCCCCCAATCCCACCCCGGCAATGTCAACCTTGGACCACTGATTGGATATAGACGTTTATATTTTAGGAGCTCAAGAAGTTTTATTGGCGTGAAATAATGAACTGAGTTCCATCTTTTTCCAAAAGGACACAGTTGATTTATCCGCAATGAGGACAAAGCGTAAATTTTCAAGTTTAATTGGGACACTTTTGTTTTCGAAATCAGTCATATAAATGTCCAAAGGGATGTTCCACTTTGATTTCATGTTCGCAAAAACAACTGAAATTTTGAAAAGATAGAGTGGGTGTCTATACTGAATAGGGAGATTAAAACAAATAAAATCTTGGAAGACTTAACAAACGAGAACCCTTATAAGAGAGAGTAAACAAATATAAATATTAGAACGCTGACTTAATAAGGGTGGTCGGATTATTTGAAGCAGAAATGTCTTCAAAATAACTCATTGTGGAACGAAATTGTAAATGATATATAAGTCAATGAAGAAGACAATAAACAACACCATCACAAACATTGAAACTAAAGAATTTCGTACTTCAACTAGAGTGAAATAATGAACTGAGTTCCATCACTGCAAATATACCCTTTTTGTTTCACAGTTATATGATTTGTAGATGAATCTTTAATGATTTTTTAGTCTTGCTCCGGAAACGAAAGTATGAATGGTGGAAGGTTAGATCAAATTACAAACGGATGAAGTATTTTAAAAAATGATTGAAGCTAAATTGTTGTGAAGAGCAAAAGGCTCAACCACACAACCAGTCTAATATGTTATCCTAAATATTTTTTGAGTTATGCCACTCAAGGTGCAAATAATAGATCGATGGATCAACAGACAAACGGACATGCACATTACAAATTGAAACTGAATAATTTTTATAGTGAAAGGTAAGTCTTCCTATTTAGTTTAATATGTGGACTAAGTTGCGTATATATATATATATATATATATATATATATATATATATATATATATATATATATATATATATATATATATATATATATATATATATATATATCTTGAACGGCTTTGAAGATATGCTCTGGAAATGACAGTGAGACGGTCTGACGTGTTTCGTTTGTTGCCTATTATATTGCCTTGGCTGAGGTTAGGGTGGAGGTGGAGGTGAATAATAATTGATTGGTATTGGAGTTCCAAATAGGGCTACAACTGTAACTTTTATCCAATTTTTTTTTCTTCAGGTTGCTGTGTATCACACACTGCATTTCGCGGATCTTACCCCATTGTCCGATATACAGGCCCCTGAATTTGTTAAGGAGGTACATATGAAAAGAATTGGTACAATTGCTTTCAACAAACTCAGAGCAGGAAACAAAAACAAACAGAATCTACCAGCAATCGTAGGCATGTACGAGAGGTTTGTCGCTACGCCGGCCGGGATCGTGAAACGTACTAAAACAGGAAGGATCAAGAAAGTGGTGGAGAAATTTCGCGATGTTGTCAGTGTTGGCGCTGACGTCAAATTTCCAGAGAAACCACCCATTCAGCCACATGCAAAACCTCTTAATGTGAAAAATATCTCAGATGATGACCCACCTATTGTTAGTGTCACGACCGAAGAAAGAGTCGGGTTACTTGAGGCAGCGGTAATGGAGGTTGAGGAAATGGAACAACATGACCTGGAATTGTATACAATGGACCAATCGTGTATCGAAGACGTCGCGGACCATTATTCTTCTTCTGCTCCAACATTTAAAAAAAGACATAATTTACCAAGAAATCGCTGAATACCATTAGAAGGAGAGTTCGTGGACTTATTATATACACCTAAAATAATTTTTGAATTTTATTCCGATACCCTCTTTTCTCTATCACTCTCCTCCAATTTGATTTTATGTTCCTGTCGACAACAACACCTCAAACGCAACCCAAAATAATCAATCTTTTATTACCTCATATAAATAAAAATGTAGGAATATGTTAGGTAAATTATCAAGATACTTAAATCAATTAAAATATATGCTAGTTGGGTATAAGAACTCGAACAAAATTATAACCAGGTTATGTGACTTGCAAGAGCGATAAAGTGATATAAATAATATCATTAAGACTAGAAAAGTAAAACCCCACTTCGAATGAAAAAATGTAAATATCAGGTTTATTATCATTGTATGTATGTATGTATGTATGTATGTATGTATGTATGTATGTATGTATGTATGTATGTATGTATGTATGTATGTATGTATGTATGTATGTATGTATGTATGTATGTATGTATGTATGTATGTATGTATGTATGTATGTATGTATATATATATATATATATATATATATATATATATATATATATATATATATAAAATATGTATGTATGTATGTATGTATGTATGTATGTATGTATGTATGTATGTATGTATGTATGTATGTATGTATGTATGTATGTATGTATGTATGTGTGTGTGTGTGTGTGTGTGTGTGCGTGCGTGCGTGTGTGTGTGTAGTTTGTTTTTCCCTGACGAAGAGCTTGTTTAGCCAGAAACGTTGGTTAACTGTTTTGAATTTGTTTTGAACATATCCCCACCCACAGTCCACACTCATTTTAGTAGCCCAATTTTGAATGAGTGGTGTAAGGCGCTCGCCGTTATAGATCGCTCACACGTCTCACCGATGTCCGCATACCTGGGGTGTATGAGATCTCGACGGTAATAACTAGAGCTAGGAACTACGAAAACGTTTGTATCGGTATCACGCGATATTTTTTAACGTAATACGTACCACGTTATACCACAGTATTTCTGAAGGTAACGCGATATTATGGACCAATAATTCAATATACTGGGGTAGAGACCTGACACTTTTTTTATGTAAAGTTTCCTCTGTCTATAGCTGAAAAAATGTATATTTCTGATTTAAAGCAAAACAGCATCATTTTATATACTTTATATTATCTGGAACAATATTAGTTAACTTTAGAGAAAAGAAAAGAAAATATCTAAGTTCAAAATTAATTCACTGCTTCCACCGTCGCGCAAGAAAACATAAATGGCTAGACCCTAATAGTAGATTAATTTTATAGGTGTATGTTAATTGTTATATAAGCTGCAATCTAACAGCTGTAACTAAAGTGTGATGATTAAGCTTACAACTGCAATTGATACCTGTGTGAGGAGTGCAGGCCGGAGACTTCTAAGACGTTCGCCTTCGTTTGAGTTCGAGTCTTGGGCTCGATCAATGTGGGTATTTATGAAAGCTTGCCAGTAGCTTCCCGTGGGTGCTTGGTTCTTACAGGGGTTTTCCTGGATTCTTTCTCCACAAGTCATACTAGCCGCTATTTATCGTGTGCGAGAAAATGACGTTAAACCCACAACAACAGCAGCAGCAGCAACAACAGCATTGTTTATACTTTGAAAGACATCGTGCTGACGTTAGATAGCCTATTGATTAAAGTGGAAAGAGGTGATTGAATCCTACAATTTAGTAACTATACAACAACTTGATGTAAATGGCATGAATGCTTTGAGTTGGATGCCAACACCGGGACAAGGTAAAATCAACAAGCAAAAAAACTGACTTGATAAATTACATAAAGTTCAGAGAGAAAATAAGCATATCGTAGGATGATACGCAGTCGTAAAGTAGAATACATACACTTAACATATTCACTTTCGCTAAAAAATAAATAGAATATGAAATTATTTTTTGTTTTGCTTTGTTATTTTTTAATTTTAAAAAGTTGGATTTGGCAAAAATATGTTTCACAGCATTCCATTTCGCCATTGCGTTGGAATAAGTGATACCTGTCAAACACATGTCAAACACATGATTGAAGAATCGTAAATATAATCATATTTCTAATATTCACCATTAATTTGTCACAGATACGACTGTTTTGTAAAAAATAATTTTAAATTTTAAAACTAAAACATGCTGTTAATATCGTTAAAGCAGTAACAAGATTCCTCGGGAATTTCCGTACCTTCTTTACCGATGGAAATAAACTTCTTGCCGAATCAGTGGAAAAGTTACAGTGGTACGTATCAATGGAAAAAAAAATGCCGCGGTAAATTGTTATAGGCCTACTAGTAATACTGCACACCTTCAGTAAAATCTTTCCGTACACATACCATGTATGGGGTACAATGCGGTTATTATATTCCGTACACCCAAGGAACATGTAACTTGCATGATATACAATATAACTAATATCTCTTTAAGTCCAAAATGTGAACTCGCTACTCAACTATATGTAGCTGTCGATAACTTTTATACGAGATATAAAGGAAAGTTGATTTGGAATGGAAGATATCAAGGTTTGACAAAAAGACGTTTGATGTATATGTGTGAGAAAATGTTTAATTATGGTGTGCAAACGTGATTAAATAAAGAAAACCCTCACGTTATCTTATCATTTCTATTAATCTATACTACACAGAACTAAATGCAATATGTAATCAGGTAAATACTTAATAGTATTTTTCTTATTAAAACTATGCATATTATCTTTATAAATATTTAAAAAGCAAACAAATTACACCGCATAGTGATTTCTTATTTGTAATTATTTTTCACACAAAGGCATAATTATTGTATGCAGTACACATTTTAAATAAGTCCTAGTGAATGAAGAGAATTTAAACCACGCTCAATTAGACTAAGTTCATCGCAGTGCAATGTAAGTGAACTATGGAATCTAATAATAAGTTTTTGTAATAATGTCTACATTTTTTGTTTAAAAATAGTTTTATGTTTGTTTATTTCTTGCTTATTTCTTGTTTCTTTTTGTACAGAAAAAAAAACAAATTCTTTCACAGTCGAACATCGCAGTGACAAATCTCTAAACAAATTTGTACTGCATAAGGTATATTAGTATACAAAAGTAATCGATGGCAAGGAAGTGATTTTCATGCAGGCAGTAAAAGTATGGTATGTGTGGTGTATGAAAGTGTACACACTGACGGATTGACCCATGCATATGATACAATATACACTATTATGGTATAAGATAAGTGTAGTCTGTGGTTATAAAGTGTGGATATAAAATGTACACACTGACAGTGTAAGCTATGTGTACAGCCTGTGGTGTTAAAATTCCCCATATACGCCCAGGCAAAAGTTACAAACCATATTTTTGTCAGATCTAAAAATCAAATATAGAGAGATTTAGTGACGCATTGGAAAATTGGAATTGCATTGACAAGTACGATATGAGATGAACAATACTTACATAGACTATTTTGTAGGAAATTAACAAATAGAGGGATCGTAAAAGCAACGTTGATAATGTTTAGAAATGTAAATTTTTCTAGTGCATTATTTATAAGACGAATACGCTGTCATTGGTAATGTGTTGCTCTATATGGCAGTTTGGTTCCTATACAGGTCAGTAGTAATAGGAGTCACTTGGGGTCCGTAGAGTTAACATGCGTGGACTACTTGAGGGCAGTTGGGCCTGCTGGAAATAAATGGGTTACTTGGGGGAAAATGTTTCACTTTGGGACAAATATAAAATTTAGGTTCAAACGGTTAACATCTGGACAATGAAATACTTGGAGGACAAAAATGTTTTAGGGACAAACGGGAATGGCAATGATAAAGGGTTTTAGGTTTGGACTGAAAACATAACATAGGCATACACAAACAAATACAGACAATTAATACAGAGACAAAACACATTTTTGGCAATAGTGAAATATCATCTTTGCTAGGCCTGTACTTGACCCTCAAATGGAATTCTAGGGTTTGTTCACCAAAGCGAATTATCACAATTTGCATGTCACCGATTTTCTTCTCTTCCTCAAACTTTGTCTCACAGTGGGACCGTTCGGCAAGACTATCTTCATACAGCCTTACCTCTCCAAATAAATCCTTCTTTTCCAAATAGCTGTGTCCGTCATCTTGGCGATGGCCCATGATGAGTTCACATACATCAAATAGTTTGGGTTGAACACCATGCCCGATATGAGCATGGATATCTCCATGCTTACTAAAATGTTATACTGATTGGGCTTTCCAACGGTCAAAATTTAATGCATCTTGATCGTGGTTAAGAACAGGTAAAACAAAGAGATGGTATTTATAGTCTAAAATAGCATTTAAGCACATTGAAATATTTCACCACTCCAAAGTCTCGTCAACAAAATTCATGTAGAGTGTGGGATCTTTTTTCAATCAGGAAAGAGCGCCAGTGTTCGTATTCATTGAATCGACGCGACATAATCTGAGTATTACTGATATTAGAAAAAACAATGTATTGGGAGGGGCGCATGATGTAGATAAGAGGAGTGATAGTATAATTGCGATGAAAGCCACGGTCATGTTTCCAGAAGAGGATGATTTTAATTTAGTGGAATTTTTTTCGTCTTCACATTTTTTTTTAACGGCACCAGTACCATCAGCGCCTTTTCCCTGTTTTCCTGTTCGTACTTAGCGTACTTATTTATATGTCTAAATTATACCAATCTGCTGGATGTGTGCCATTCTATAAAATATTAGCACCGTTTAGTAATTGTGGTTGTATGTGTTAGACACACTGGCAAAGGATCATGATAGGATCATGATAGGTTGATTTTATCTTCTTTTGTGAAATGAAGATCTTGGTTGTTTCCATCACTTACCTTGAGAGGGCTTTAGTGCTTGTCCAGAATTTGGGATAGCAGGTTGGGGGTGTCCTGGACTATCCCTTATCATTAAGATACCACAGGTAGGAAATCTTAGCTCAGCACTCGCTTGGCGAGTTCAGGATCCCACCTAGGTATTGCTAGTATATTTTTCTAACACCTAGTATAGGTGTTTGTGGGGGGGGTATTGTGGAGCAGCAGGTAGAGTTTCCTGGACTGCCCCTTGCCTTGATGTGCCAAACTTGTCCGATTTACATTTAAGATACCACAGGCCGAGCTGATTAGACTTTCCCAACTTGAAAGCTTGTATGTATATTCGGGGGAGGGGCAGCAGGTGGGGTGTGTCCTGGACTTCCCCTTGCCTTGTTACAATACAATCACATGTATGCCTGGGTCATGGTAAAAAATGTCAACACTGGCTTGCTGAGTTCAGGATCGTACCCAGGTATTATATTTGCTAGTATATTTTCCCTAGCACCTGTTGGATGTTCCCAGCATAGGTGTTTGTGTGAGTGAGTGAGTGAGTGAGTGAGTGAGTGAGTGAGTGAGTGAGTGAGTGAGTGAGTGTGTATGAGTGTGTGTGTGTGGGGTGGGTGTGTGTGTGTGTGTGCGCGCGTGCACGGAAGATGGGGTTTGTGGGACAGCAGGTAGAGCTTCCTGAAATGTCCCTTGCTTTCATGGCTGTCTTTGCAAATTTGATGAATAATTAGTTATTTTTATTGGCAAATTTGATTATGTCATCTATTCTCTGATAGCAAATTAAAAAGTCATTTTTAAACTTTCCTGTTTATTCTTCAAATCCATCTTTTTGTCATGGCTGGTTCAGTTTTCCTCAGTACTGTCTTCTTTATTTTCTTCTTTAATCCTCTTCCTCTTAAATTATGGGATCTTTTTATTCCTTAGAATGATTATCATTTGGTTCAAGAGGCCTGTTTGTCATCTCGGTCCGTATTATCGTTTGTTTGTTATTTTGTTTTCTTTATAGTTTGAATTTAAAATCTTGGTATAAAATCTATTATTATTATTATTATTATTATTATTATTATTATTATTATTATTATTATTATTATTATTATTATTATTATTATTATTATTATTATTTTTATTATTATTATTATTATTATTATTATTATTATTATTATTATTATTATTATTATTATCATCATCATCATCATCATCATCATCATCATTATTATTATTATTATTATTATTATTATTATTATTATTATTATTATTATTATATAGCTAGATATATTGAATGAGTAAGTTAAGTTAATGCAATTAAAGTATATTGTATCAATTTGATTTAATTAAGATAGATTAGAACCATTCAGACAAAATGAAATTATTTTAATACTTCATGAAATAAATTAGATGAAGTGAAACAAATGTGTTTGAATAAATTTTGAGTATAAGGGTTGACATTATATTTTTAAAAAAAAATTAAATTAAGGATTTTATAAATTAATTTGATTACATAAATGAAATAATTAAATTAAATATATCAAAACAATAATTTAAGTTGAATTTATATTTTAAATAAATAACCATAGATTAAAAAATTTATATTAAGTAAGTCAAATAATAGATTAAATTAAGTTAATAAATAAAATTAGATAAATCAAATAAATAAATTAACATAGATTTAAAAAAATAAAAGAATTAAAACAAATTAAATTAAAATAAGTTAATAAGCTGAGTTAGATAAATAAAATAAATATATTAAATGAAAAAATGTAATTTAGTAAATGAAATGAATAAAATAAATTAGATCAATTATATAAAGTTAGTTGGATAAATATATAAATAAATAAAATAAATATTAAGACTTATCATTATAATTGTACTTATTTATTATTTCATTATTCCTAAGTATTGTCTTCCACTATATTATTATTATTATTATTATTATTATTATTATTATTATTATTATTATTATTATTATTATTATTATTATTATTATTCAATCCCATTAATGGGCTTAGCATAGACTAGATTGTTCTGTGAGTCCGTTCTTTTTGATTGGTGGTCATTTTATATTAATGTTTCAATTCCTTAACTCGACCCGTTTGCGTAGGGTTCTAGCTATAAGAGAAGCGCGCCTAAATTCTAACCAACCAGATTCGTTTTCACAAAACCCTTTAAAATCATTTGATTCCCAAATAAGGTTATTAACAGTCTCCAAGTTTTATTTTTCATATAGAACATATTTCCTACACTTTCCTCAACATCATATACTAATTCAGTACTTTTAAACTTATATATTTATTTATAACTTTATCGTTATAGTTATTGTTATTGTTGTGATTTAACGGACGACAGGGTCAACAAGGAACGCTGGCCTACAAAACACATATAGCGGCAGATCGATAAATTCTTAAATAAGATATGGTTAAGTCTCATATTTAATCATTTAAGCATATATCAATCCATAATACCTGTATATTTATTCATAGCTTGTGCGTTATAATAATTATTGTTATGATTTAGCAGACGACAGTTAGCATGGGACGCGTGAGAATATTACACAAATATAAAAACAAATCTATAAATTTCTCAATAATGATGTTGACAGTTCCCAAATTTAATTATTTTAAAAATATTTCATACAATCACCAAAATATTTTAAACTTGAACGGACTTTAAAACTATCATTGTATTTCCGCAGTTAGTAACTTTATTAATAATAGACGATTAAATCTGAAGCTTGGATGACACTATATCGGACTGCTGCAGAAGACGATACATGCTAAATTTGGTATTATAATATTTATATTGATAGTTAGAGGGGTTTTAATTTTAGAACTAGGTATTTAGATAAGTAAATATTTGAATATCTAGCTATTTAGATATTTAAATGCTAATATATTCCTTTTCCTTGCCCAAATATGCGGAATGTATAGTCCGTCCATATTGTCCGTTTTCCTTATACCTGGAATCTCAATTTATCCTATTATAAATCCAGCGAGTGAATCAATTTGTTGTTTGTACTTCCACGATGATCTTCCCTGTGGTCCCCTCATATATTTTGGATTTGTAATGCGGCGTGCTCCGTGTGCGGGAGCAAAAGAGAAACACATCTTACCTATTCAGCAGTCCAACAACTCACCACGTTAACCAGAATGACGCAAATGCAAGTTGCAGGTTTGTTTGTTTAAAGTTGCCTATTGCACTGTGTGCTTACGAGACTGGTTGTGGCCCCTGGCCGGGCGACAGGCCCTGTAAGAGGGTGCTTGGCCCTGAGCTGGGCATTTCTGGAACAGTGTCCGTTATCCCATTAATTTTGACGCATTACATCGCCCACAAAGCACAGACCCACCACCTGTTCTCCCGTCTCGACCTCAGAGTCCCCGCCCCATCCGCCACCAAAGAGCAAGTCCACCTTGGCTTATCTTAGCCGGGCAGGTTTCAATCAAATTATTTTCCAGTTGTTCCAATGGATGTCCCTATGCCAATGCTGTGCGAGACACCTGAGCAATTGACTGAATGTTGAAGAGTTGTGAATTTGGAAAATGTTTTCATATTGGAATGTTGCGTACTTAGCGTACTTGTAAAAGTCTAAATTATTACCAATAAGCTGGATGTGGGCCATCCGTTATATTTTAGCATCACTTAGGTAAGGATGGTTGTAAGATTTGGACCGCCGTAAGAAAAAGGATCATATATGCATTGTGGTCTTCGAGGGTCAAGCTGAAGAGTGCTAGTTAGATTTTGTGAGGCAGCAGGCAGAACCTCCTGGACTGTCCTTCGCTCTTGAGTTTCTCCGTTTCTGGGGTTGGGTATGGTACAGCAGATAGAATGTGTCCTGGAATGTTCCTTGCTGATGATGCGATATGGCGAAATAAATTGTAAATATACGTTTTAAGTCGCTTATTGCCGTGAGGCTGATACGACTGCTTACAGTCCCAGACATGGACTGCGGTCCCTCTTGGAGGGCGCTTGGCCTTGGTGTTAAGCCTTTTCCTGACCCCTAGGAGCCAGGGACCTAAAAAAAAGACCTTATGAAGCTTATTGTAACAGAGCGTAACGGCTAACAACCACAGCTGGAGTTCCAAAACCAGGAAGGAAAAGGAATCATACTGGATACGCCGCCTTAGAACATTGAAACCAAGCGGTCTAAACCAAGAAGACTAGAAAATGAAAACTATGCACTAGTAGAATTTAACCTTTTCTAAATCTTCTTATTATCCTTCAATTTTTATTATAAGAATAACCGGTATAGAATCAAATATCCGGGATATAATCTTCGTTACATATGTACAGAAAGTAAAAATAGATGTCGCTTTGGCTTGTAGACTTTTAGGGAATTATACAACGTTTTCAGTTTCCGCATCTAGTCTATACAAGCTGGTTGTATTTATAGTTTTAGCACATGTGAAGACAGCCATGTAGAGGTTTACAAACAAAACGTTTTTGTGTTTATTTGTTTATCGTATATATGTTTTGTATTTGCCTTTGAAAAAGACTCATTAAGAGTCGAAAGCGCTTAGGCTAGTTAGTTATTAGTTTCGTACTGTTGGTCGTCAGTTTGTTGCATCTATATATAGATATATATATATATATATATATATATATATATATATATATATATATATATATATATATATATATATATATATATATATATATATATATATTCACAAGGTTTTTTGAAAACAAACGACAGACACGTTTTGTTTTCAAAACAACGTTTTATTCAACAAACAACTAATAATCAAAAATAACATCAAACAAATTATTTTTGACAAGGTTGACAACGTTGTGAAATCATGTGAGATATCCACTGATGGAAGTCATGAGGCCATTGGCGTACATTACATTTCCTTGTGAAAGACAAAATATAGCCATATATAACAAAATCATCTATCTACTTTCTCACCGTTTCTAGAAGAGTGACGATCAAAATAAATCACCAAATGTTCTAAAGAATATCCAAGACTGCGTTGATGAAGAAAATAGACACAATATTGTCCACACAACATGGAATCGTTGCCTTGTAATTTCATTGAATCGTGTCGTCTGAGCATTTCTTCTCATAAAGTCTATGATGTCGTCATCCAAAGGGGGTAATCCATACGAATTAGAACACTCCACATAATTCCTTTGAGGAAAGTAGATGGCTACTCAGTAGGTTTCTGGGAGATGACTGTTGTCCGGGCTGATGATATAATCGTGGTTGTCTTGAAGTTTACGATGAGGAAGTTCATCTTTAGCACACACGACAGGATTCCAAGAAGCAGTATACGAACTGTTATTCAAAGGGTAATACAGTTCTCAGGTGGTCATTTTTTTCTTGATTTGTTTATTGTTTCACAGGTAATGATAAGTTATCAATTCAATTCTGACATTTTGTTTTAAAAAAAAAGCTCTGAAAAGCAATAGTTTCTTCGCCTTGTCTCCCAAATCTGTGCTAAGAGAGCTTCAATGCGATAGGTCTCTTGATTAGTCGATAGAGGACAGGAATGATCAAACAAGACTTTATATCACTCATGTAACTCTACTTCTTCCGAAATGGGACTCCAAGCCTAGCCCAGATACTCATCCAATTTTTCTTCTTGATTCATCGTCAGACATTTGACTTTCACTGGGATGATCATTTTGACATTCATAGCAATCTTTCTTGACCAATTCCGTAATTGTATTCGCCGGGTGTTTAGCAAAACACAACACTAAATTTTGTTCTTGTTCTGGCCATCTGGACTTGACCACTATGTTATTTTCGTCTTTGTCTTGGAAATCTGCTTTCACGGTATCTTTCCCATTCCATTCCCATAGATTCTCTACAATTCAAAGAGGGATAAGAGTCTTCCATAGTTTCCAATAATCTAGAATGACTTCTCTTAAACTGTTGATTTCTTTGGTATTATCGAATTCAGCATACAGGATGACGTCGTTCACTGTCTCGGTGAGAGCATCTGCAAACTGAAGTTCCACACGTAGTTGACCAGATTTCACAGGGTGGAAATGTCCCTCATCGCTTCCATGCTCTGGAGTGAAATCAAAGGCTCTATGGTGTAAACTAATGTATAATCTTCATACGAAATACCGTGGTTAGTGTTGGTTCCTACTGTCAGGTAGCTTCGAACAGGGACAAGTACAATCTCAAGCAATTTTTCAGGTTAAAGTTTGGTTTGAAGATTCTGGTGCATAACGTCATGCCATTGCGACTGACGTCGACCTTGGTCTCTCGTTAGTGCTTAAACTCGAAAGGATTGGCAGTGACGGCTCCGTTAAGGGCTGCATTTCGGACGAAACCAACGATTAAACGCTTTTGTAACTGTCATTGGAACGGAGTCCAGTAGCAATGGTGAAAGTGTACACTTCTGCGTGTCGTATCACATACTTGGCCGTCGTTCAGCTCAATGCTTCACTGATATCGTTTCTGCTTTAGGTAACACTTCTACGCGACATACGTAAAGACTTGCTAGTTGGATGATGGTTATGTACTAGTTGGCATGAGCTATCAATGTAAAGCGACACTGCTGCGATTTAGTCTCAGGTGAATATACATTCCGTTTAGCAAATACTTGTCTTGCAACCACATGTTCAAATTTAAACGATCAATCAGTTCTCAGTTATATCCTTGTAGGATTTTCTTTCGACGGTCGTTAAAGCACACATTGTGAAGATCGTCATCGGCTGTCAAAGCCGTGTTGTTAAATGTATTCTCACCTGCGGTGTCATGTTACCAAACGACATAATCATCCAGATGAGAGTTATTGGCCTCTTTTCCGGAACATATGCAAGACTCTCGGTTTCTTTCTGTATTGTTTTAATAATTAAAAGCATCTAAGACTATGACAGTTTTTCTTTTATTAGTTTTCTAGCTCTAGGGGTGTGAAGTCCTCTAAAGGGGTGTCTTTGTTGTCTTATTTTGCCTTGTCCTTGTTGTGGCTATAGGGAAGCAGGAATTACTAATTCATCAGCGACCGTGGCATTTATAGGAGTTTCTCGTCGGCCCAAAAGTCATTGCCTGTTTGAATCAAAATATTTTGCTTGCACTCAAGAAATCTTCTTTGAGGTTTTGTTTGTCAATGATGATATTTTGGAGAAATTCTTTGCCTTGGGTCAATACAGAATCTTTTCAGGCGTGCAATCCCCATGTCACCATCGGTATCAAAAGGCCGATATTAGCTTATCTCCTAAACCATGTCCCCGTTGTTAAGCCACTCCTTGGTACACGGGATACACGACTAACAAAATGTTAGAATACTCGTTTTCGAAAATGGAGTTCCACTATGACTTTCCATTTGATGAATTGAATATTTTGTTCCATATATCCTTTTATAGCAAAGTCGACACTGTTGAAGTACGACTTACTGACAGATAAATAGAGATGATCTACAACAGCAACCGTAAAGTAATCCACTTTGAAAGGAATGACACGCAGTAACGGTACTGAGGTGTGTCCTACTAAGTTGTACTCCACCACAACAGAGTACAGAAAGATGAAATTCAGTCCTTGATTCAATTCTACAAGGAATCTAAAATATTTGTCAAAATCAAAGTTGCCAGTAGCGGCTGTTATTTCATTTTGATTCTTGATCAACCCGAGGCTTGGATAAATGAAGAGGAAGTCCTTTCTCTTTCTGTCCTTGTTTAGCTAGAGGGTGGCATGCACCTCCTTTAAAACGTCATCTTTGTATGTTGGTTCTGTGCCACACACTAAAAATACACTAAAGTCAATGACTATGCAAACAGTCTTTTATCCTTTTCCGGGACTATCTCTTGGTCATAAAAGTAACAATTTATTTTTCAAAATTACTCAAGAATTCTCCTCTCTGAGGACTCCTTTTTTCTATGGACGAGGCTGTCTTTCCTGGGGGTGATATCTATGTTTAGCTAAGCGGTTTTTTATGAAAAGACTGTCTTTTTCCTTTTCCTTTCTAGACAGAAGAACGTCGATGAGGGGACATCTTTTGAAACACAACATACACCAAATTCCATGGCTCAACATGATCGACATGCTCGAAAAGTTTGACTCTGTATCTAGCTCATCTGCTAAATTACTTACCGTTTGAAGCTCCTCATTTTCAGAATCCAATTATTCCCTTTGGTGACTTCTTTTGTTGGACGAGTGACTTTTCTGGGGTGACTTTGATGCTTAGCGAAACGTTTTCTCGGATGATGTGTCTTTTACTTTTTCCTCTTCCTTTTTTGACAAAAGAACGGTCACGGTATGCACTTTTTGGATGTGACATTTTGGGGTGATCAGCAGCACAAAAACTTTGATCCCTATTGTTTGCCTCATGTCTTTTTATATTGGAATGCGTCGTCATTGATTGCCTTTACGTCGTATCAACTTGATGACAGAAAACACGTGGTGGAGGAGTTCGCAACGAACTAACTCAAGACAGTTCTTGATTGGACAAATCCAGTAAACTCTGTAACATGCCAGATCTCTCATGGACTGTGATTTTAGATATTTTGTGAGCAGCAGACACTGCTGCTAAAGAGAAAGAGGATATCATGGCTGGATGAGAAGTTTTTAGCGACGCTCTCTTCAGGGTAGAAACTGTTTCCTGTGTACTTTTCTTTTCTTTTTTGAGGCTGTAACCTAGTCTTTACACCGTTGCTTTTTTTTTCTTTCTCTTCTGAATACGTCGGTGAATGTCTTTTTTTGGGGGGACAACTTTGGGATCATTGGAATCCTATTTCAAGAGGGAACGAATGATGATACATCGTAAAGAATCGCTTACCTCCAGGTTACAAAGTAATTAGTTTTTTGGTTTGAGTGTCAATTGGTCAATTGCGTCAAGGTTGCTTTATTTCTGTCAAAAAGCGTTTGGTTTGATGTGGAATGTGAATGATGCCTTGCAGTAATTGACGTGCTGTCACCGTAAACTATCTTAATACGTCTTTGAAACTGGCATCTAAGACACGAGCACGTATTTGTGGATTTTTTCGCGACTGATGCTGTACAAGGCACGAATCAGTTTAACGGGAAAATGAGACTGAAGGGACATGTTGACGCTGTGTGAGACAGAGCTGAAGTGACATGGGTTTTCAAAAATATGTTTGGTTGTGGTAGTTAGGTCGACGACAGGACGTGTAAACGACAGGTCCTCCGTCTTGGCACCAGTGGTGAAAAAATGGGTACGAAATCGAAAATAATCAGGTGTAATGGTTTTTAAATCCACGAGTAAATAAGCTTGTGGAGTTTAAGTGGCATCTTTGTACACATGAGTTAGCCAAGGTGTTCCTAACTGTTTGGCTAAGACTTGCACTTCCAATTTATCTCTAGGACTTTTAAACAAGACCACGTAATGGGCATTGAGACTGATGGTGCGATGGGCTTTACTTTGTTGTAACAAATTTTGGTAATGTAAATGACAATGGTATTACGATGATGCCCTTTGCGCGCAAACCACAGGTTAATTTCTTCTTCGTCTTCTCCTAACATGTCGTCAAAAATTACCAGATGGTTTGACTGGGGTCAGACACGATCCCGTCGTCTTCGCCAAGAATGCCTTCCACAAACACAATGGAATCACCTTGACTTTCTCGTAGAAGGCTGTACGCCGATTGACACGCTTTGTAATATCACACATTTCGTTGTGGTGGACGATCGATTAAATGATGTTTATGTTCGATGAAACGTTTGACAAATTCGGTTTTGCCTTAACCTCTGAGTCTAGCAATTAGCATGTCAAAGGATGGCGAAGCTATAATGCCTCATAACTATCACGATCTAATAATTTGTCGATGAGTTCGAAAGTGGAGAAAGAGGGAACAGAGAAAGCAGATATAGCCATAGCATAATAGTGCAAGGAATGTCACTTTTGACAGGAAGACAGACAAGGCAAGAGCTTTTATACTTTTTGTAGGACACGTTTATTGTCATTTTTCATTGCGAACAGCACGAAATACAAAAATACATAAAAGCTAAATGATTAAGTACATTAATAAAAATACATCAAAAGCATCATAGTAGAATATAAACAAATCTCTGTACAAGATTTTTGGTGATTAAAATGTGGGGTTTTATAGAAAGTATGTAATATTCTGAGAGTCTCTACATTCATTGGCACAGTTACACAAGAGTCCTCCCGCAATGATCTTTCGGGGATGTCAATGACGATCCTGTCTTGAAGAGTGTAGTTTTCCTTCGGTAACAGGCTCTTCCTCCTCTTTCTTCTTCTTCTTCTTCTTCGTCGTCGTCGTCATCGTATTCTTCTTCGTCTTCTTAGTCTGATACTATTAAAACCACAGATTTAAAAGGGACTTTTTCACTGAACGTTTTAAGTCTAGATAACAATACTTTAGTATAGTGTGCCACTTGTTTAGTCCATTCCTAGAAACCTCAATTTTTTCAGTCATGTACATCTGTCCAGTAAGAATGCAAGTCATAAGCTACACATACATCGTTATACACATCTTCAGTACCCAAAAGTTGACGATATTTGTTTTCCGTAGAGGTTGAGAAGCATCAAGATGAAAGCGCAGACTTCGAGCAGAATGAACGTCTAATAGATATTTGAAGGGATCACGTTCATGCTGTTTGGATGATAGGTACTTTTCGTAAAGAGTCCACAACGAATTGGATGGTAAACGAAATCCCAGAAAGAAAGTCACTAAGACACGTAAAAAAACGTTGATTACAATTCAACTGACACAGTTCTCGTAAAAGGCAATGATAATTCTTCGCCGTTTGAATGCTGTCATTGATTTCCTTACACGGAATCTGTTGTATCATGAATGGTAAAGGTTGTGGCATGTTAAAATGGTAAGCCTTTTTTATACCCTATTTTTATGCAGCTATAAGTGTACTTTCTGCACAGAAGTGGTCGTATTTCAGCTAAGTATACAGAATATTTAGTCATTAACTTGTATATTACAAGCCGTTTGGAAGTTTCTTCTTCAACTAAATTTACATTGTGTAAAAGATTTTGGTAACCCTTTAACTCTTCTTCTGGAATTCAGTGCAGTAAGTGTACCTGGTAGTAAAATATTACTATCAACAGTAAAATCTTTCTCGTCCACGAGTAGTTGATCAATGTCTGACCACTGGAACACTTTCATTAGAATCAATCCTCTTATAGCATTTAGGTACCATAGTTCAAACATCGGTGGCACAACGGATGCAATTGTTCTTTGCATTTGACCTGTATTTTGACCAACTCATGGTAAATGCGTTCTCTCAACTCCACAGGTAAGCCACGAATGTTCTCTTGTAAAGCATTCATGTTCATGTGTCAGTCAAACACTTCTATAGCGAAAGTGACAAAGTGAGTAATTTCTAACCACAACCATTCAGGGTAACGGTTAAGAATGGCAATAAAATATTCTGTTGTAAACGGTCTAAAGCAGAATATTAGGGGAACGCATACTTGATCCAGAGAAATCCGACTTGTTTATTGATTCTTTTCACTTTCATCTTGTGAATTTCTCGACACAAACGTTCCAGTCACAAATTGAGAGTTTGCTCAAGCAAGTCCCACCCAAATTTCATTGTCGATCTTCTCTTGTAATTCTATTGGTAATTATTGAATATCATTTCTACATGGGTTTAAATACTTTGTAGGTGTAGTCCAACGTTTGACTCCTAGCCAAGCTGGTTTCGTAAACTATATATGTCACTTGAATGAAGATGTCCCACTAAACGTTAGCGATGGCACTCCGTAGACCATCGAACATATTCCAGATAAGCAGAATTTTTTTCCCATTGGTGAAGTGACACATAGCACCTGAAGCACTTAACTTTATTCCCTTCGCCCAAGTAGACAAATTTGGCTCTGGCTAATTCTCCTGGGGTAGGTCCTTCCAGATATTTTGGCAATTTTCTTTGGAAAATTTGCAATCAACTTCAAAGTCGCAGTGAAATATGCAGGAGTCTACTGAGTTTTGCATGATATCCGTAGGGTGGTATCCGAGTGGTTACACGTGGAGAACAATATCCACCATAAAAACCAGTAAAGTGAAAAGTTGTACTATAACAAGTGGCATCACTTTCGCATCCGTCAGGTTTAACACGCACAGAATCATCATGACTTTCTATGGTAGGCATGATAATAGTAATCATAGCAAAGTTCCCATGTGGATGTGGTACTAAATCACAGAGGTCACAGCGTACAGAATCCTGCCATTGCAAATCACAACATTGCACTTCAGTTTGCTATTACATTATACTTGCTATGTAAAAGGATTCATCTTTATCTCTTGGCAATGGTAGTCAGAATGAACTATCGGTCTTGGACGTTGTCGCTTTCTATACCAGACGTAATGAAGTCTCGAACTTGAAAATTTATGCCTAATTTAGGAAGTCTTCCTTTTTGTTTTCCTGGACAATGGTTCTACATTCTCTATGGTACCGTCATAACTGAACTGTAGTGTAGTGGGTGGAAAGTCCATATAAAGGTAAGGACAAATTGGAGGCCATTGAGTATGTTCTAGACTAGCTGAATCTTTATAGATACATAGATCCATACGCAACTTCAGACCACAACTGAAACACCGTACTTCGTATCCCAATCCAGTCACAGATCCCAAGTAGACAAATCCTCTCCTAGCTAAATCATTCACATTAGGTAATCCTTCCCTAACCAAAGACCATTTTTGAAACGTTTCCAATCGACTAGCACAACTACAATAGTCAGGCAAGAAGACAGTAAAATGGGATGGTTTGATCTTTGAGTTTTCAGTGGGGCGCTCACTCGATTATTCCTGTGTCAAAGTTGTCCTTCTTCCTAGTAAATGTCGTCTTGGGACCATTTTTTTTATATCAGCGTGTCCGTACGGTAAATTGAAGCGATTGAAAAAACGAACTTGCTGTTGGTTCACGATTTTATGGACTTTACCAAGGGTCAACTGACGATATGATGTGTGGTTAAAGTAACAATCTTGCTTGGTTGGTAAGTGGTCACTTTAAAGTTTCCATTATGTCCAGACTGCACAGATTCTTTCAGTACGCCAAAGTTTACAACTTGACTGGTGCGATAATTGAGAGTCAATCCCTTCACTTTACACACAACGTGCACTACTTCATGGGGGTACCATATTCGTAACCGTAATTTTTGGGACTGCCACTTGCAAAACTTGGAATTTGTCCTCGGGATGCTCGTCCGTCCAGGCTCCTAAACTGTCCCCTTCGAGTTTAGGTTGCTGTTGACCCAAACAATCAATGTAGATGCAACCGTCCGTGTCAAAATAAAGCAAACGACCTCATAATAGTTCTAAAGCTTCGTACAGTTTCAAGCTAGCATGGGCTGTCACGTAAGCTGCAATGATGACATTTCCAAATTCGTCGGCTTCTGCAAAGTACAGTTCTTCTTTGTAACTGACTAAGAGCAAGTCCTCCCGAACAACGTCCACGTGTTTCGTATATTTGCTTTTGTCGTAAATCATCTGGAAGTAGCGGGGAGGTTCTGACAATTGAACATCACTTTGTCAAACGATCACCTTCCTTCGCTTTTCTCGACATGAACTCAAGTAATATCTTCCTGCTCCCAGTATTTCTCATGAATTTCTTTTGGTCTTCGGGTATGAGGCACCAGGAAGGATATCCACTGGCTTATTGTTTCAGTTTCAAAAAGACATCCACGTAATCTGTGAAAATACCTTTCCGAGTCTCGTGTGTCATGTAGAATTTTTCTGTCTTGGAAAGTGGTAAATTTCGTACACTTCGTACAGTTCGTATCCCAGGTCTAGAGCTTTGAACCATCCCACGCTGACCCACGTTCACGTCAAGGCGCATTCTTCCTGGCTGTGATGACAAGGATGGTTTTGATTGCACGTTTCAGTACAAATACTGCACAATCGAAACATCAGTTTGCCTTGGCAATGGTGAGGTAAAACGGGATGGTACAAGTTCTCTGGAGGCAAAACTTTACATTTAATCAATCCTTTGTATTGTCGAATGTTGTCCACGCCGATATGTTCCTTCAGTAATTGCAGATGTCATGTGGGAAAGTGACATTATTTCCACGCGTAAGGATACTGCGTACACACGTCCAAGTATTTGATTTCTTCTTTCTCCTCATCTGCTTTGTACAGCAAACAGGTGACATTCGTCCGTCTTCCGTACAAACTGTTACATGGGTTCAGTGGTTTCACCCGCTTGTAACTTTCCACGATTCGTTTAAACACGGGATCGGTTTTCAAACAATGATCGTATTCGCGTTCCCATATTTCCACCATTTGGTATCCTTGATCTTCTAACTTTAAGCTTCGCTGACAAGTGGCCTTGTACAAATCTTCAATGGTCCGTTGTTAAAACTGCTTTGTAGTGTCACGTTGAGGGTAAGAGATTAGACATCCGTGAAATAAGTAACCGTTAAACTCGTACACGATCTTAGGGTTTTCTAGCTATCCAGCATATACCTGTCAATGGTCTTTCGCATCCTAATTTTCGGTTATGTTAGATCCATTTGTCTTCCATGTCGCACAAGTAAGGTGGCACTCACCAATTATTATGTACTTTTGAGAGAATGATGTATGTAAAGTGAAGTTGTTTGCATTTTTAAGATGCACAGTGGAGAGAATGTTTGCATACCTGTATGCTACTTTCATGTAATGTGGCCGAAATGTCTTTGGATATTGTACGTTTGGAAATTTTAAATGATTTTAGCACAATACTAATTAAAATGACTGCTCCCTTGTGCTCCAAAAATCAACCTGAATTTGCCTAAACTACACATTTCTTGGCAGCTATTAAAATATGAAGAATAAATTTTGCCAAAGTATGCAATATCATCTTCTAAAAGTGCAATGAATGAATTGTCAAATATATGAAAAGTAAAAATAGTTATCGGCTCTTTTTTTACAATTTACCTCTGAAGTTCAGTAAGTGAAAATGAGCAAGCAGAGCTAGAACTTTTTTGAAAGGTGCACATCTGGAGTAAGACCAAGCTGTATACTCTCTAAGCCATATAACACACATCAATCATTCACCAAAATAAAGGGAATTCAAGGTTCTTTGAACAATACCTAAGATATACAGAGTCTTTTTTAATAGCCAGTATAACTAGTGAGGAAATCCGGGGAAATTAATTTTCTTTAAAATTCTAACTATATGCTAAATACGAAACTGTATAGCGCCACCTAATGTAACCAACGAAGGGCTTTGACCGATTATTGACGTTTGGCAAAGTTCGTCGTTGAAGAACTGGTGACAGCTAAGATGTTTTCGGGCATGAACCGTTGGAAGTGCAATAAGGAACACTCTTTAGGAATAGTGCAAGCGTTTTTCAAAGGATCGATACCACCGTGTTCCATAAACTGTTCTTGAAATTTTCTACACCATCGCCGTAAAATGTCCACGTCGGAACGACAATACTTTAACATTTCTTCCTAAAAGTCGAAGAGGTCTGAGGCGTGAATCTCGTACCAAGCGGAAAAAACTTCTCGTTGTTCGGCACACATGTTGTCAGGGTCATAGTAGTGAGCCTCAGGTAAATGGGGTAGAACAGCGTGTTGATTGGCTTCAATATTGAAAAAGTATAGAAAATAGCCTTATGCCATTTCTGTCATGCTAAACGTTTTAAACGTGCGACCCAAAGGCATGGTCAAGTAACTCATTGAATCTTTAAACTGCACTTGTGTTGTACTCCTGCTTGTACATGAGTTTGGCTCCGTTCAAAGTAATTTTAGGACCTTCGAGAAACTATAAGCCATCACCGTGGCATAGCGATGACATTCTCCGTAAAGTCTGATATATTCTTGGTTCAACGTCTCGTCGATAGGGTCGAGATTCATTGGGCAAAATCAGTCAATGTGTTTGGTCCCCGAAATATTTTTTCACGTCCTCCAGGATTCTTGCTATAGTGAGGGCAATGAGCCAAGATAGGTTCTTGGATTCACTTTTCACACGTTCGGCGAGCCAGAAATTAGAAATGTGATAACCAGTTTCTCTTGCATACATTCAAATCGAAAAAGATGAAATTGCTTTTTTCTTCTTTAGTCATCTTCTTGATCTTTATGTTTAGAATGGTATTTTTAAATGTAGCATTTGTGTTCCAAGTCCACGATTTGACGACAAATGTGACATCGTTTCTTTCATGAGCAGATGTGTGCCTTGTCGTTGTTGGTAAGTATGCTTTGTCCACAAGTAGGACACAACTGCAGAAGTTGACAAGCATATTTTTGTTCATTGTGTCTTTAGATGTTGTTGGTAATAGGGAGAGCGGACAAACGTCCGCTGACAAGCTGGGCAACATTTTGTATCTTTCGTTAAGACAGGGTTTTGAGACTAAATATCCTGCGCATCTCGATTTGCAATGCTTATGTTGCTCTCTATTGTTATAGTAATAGTCACATTTCTCACAGTAATTACTGTATGACAGGAATGCAGTGATACTGGTAATGACATCAAACTGTTCACCTTGTTAATAGAAGTGAATGTATGTTCCGTCTTTGAAATGTTTGCCTCGAAATAGCAGAGGTCCGCGCACTTCTTAAGGGTGTACTTTCAAGGTGTAGAGCAGAGGCAAGACGTCTTGCAATTTTTGCAATTCAGGAATGCCACAAGTGGCTTCCCAAAAACGTTTTTCAGCAGAAGTCGTGAGGCCGGGTCCTTATGAATCTGGCGTACGATACCGTAAAGTAACCTGTTGTGCTATAGGTCCAAGCAAATTGAATTGAGCCTTTTGGGAAGTAAGATCACTGAAATAAATTATGGAGACAGTGAACTCTAGCTCCATTCCGTAATGCTGTGGAATAGACGATCCTGATTGAGCCAATGTCCACTGGCCTTCTGGACTAGTAGATTTAAACGTGAGATTGTTTGTCCAAATGTTTAAAGCTCCGGCCGCCATTGGGACAACACTCCAAATGCAATGGTCTGTTAAATAGACCACCTCTGACACTGATACAGACTGTTTCATTGTGTAAATGCTATAAGTGAAGGATACTCGGGATGAGAGACGGTTTTGTAAATATTTAAGCCCGTGTTGAAATTATTTTAATGCATGTTCCTGTTGGAGAATGAATTATGTTCAGGAGGCATTGTCAGGCTAAAATACAGTTCTTGCTAGGATCAAGCTATCGGCCGCACTGACTCAGTAATAGCAACTTATCACAAGCAG
The DNA here is from genome assembly GCA_016746295.1 of Potamilus streckersoni. Lineage (NCBI taxonomy): Eukaryota > Metazoa > Mollusca > Bivalvia > Unionida > Unionidae > Potamilus > Potamilus streckersoni. Next base: position 987,449 of record JAEAOA010000401.1, read on the forward strand.
CTGGACGCCTTTTGTTCTTTTCTGATTAGCATATCAAGAAATACTGGAACTCTTGACCAAGCTAATAATGGAGAAAGATGTGATTATAATTTCTTAAACATAGCTTTAACATGTTTTCAGTCGTAGCACTACGACGTCTGCAGTGTGGCAGTTTATAGTGATGTCTAGCACTGGAGCTTCATTCCACAGTAATGTAGCATGATGTCCCACCCAGTCACATTATCCTGACACCGGACTGAACAGTCCTAACACTAACCTCTTAATGCTGAGTGCCAAGCGAGGCAGTTGTTGGTACCATTTTTGTAAGTCTTTGGTATGACTCGACTGGGGATCGATCCCAGGATCTTCCGCATCCGAGGCGGATCTCTAGCCACTAGGCCACCAGAGCGGCTTCGAAGAGGAGGAGCACGAACCACTGGTGGTAACAAGCGAAAGACGTCCTCGGTTGACGCTGGGAAAGAATAGTCTTCTCAGTCAGTGGGATCCAGCAAAGACGATGGAGCTTGTGTGTGTACGTCTTCTTCTTTTTGGTAACGTGGCAACGCTGACTCCTCATGTGCAACTTAGATGAAACCAGCGAAAATTCTCGAAAAGGGAGACCCACCATGTTCATAGAACATTACGACTTAGATTATCACTAATGTCAGTATTCCCTGTTAGTGATAAAGACACAAACATACATTGAATCCATATCCTGTGTATTCTTGGGCACTAAACTGAGCACCAGGTACATTGAGAGGTCTGTGGGTGATCCATGAGTGTTCCTAAGATTGTACCTTGCAAACTACAACAAACTTCGGTTTTTTATATTAAATGGTAAGATCGTATTGATCTGTTGCGATCTGAAACATATGGCAGGGTCCTAAGCGTGACCTGTCTGTCTAATGAGAGCGTGCTTTTTGGCATCAGCAGAAGTAGTAACTGAAGTATAACGTGTTTTGACACCAATCACCTAACCTAACTGCCACCTAGGTGATCCTAGGTGATTCGATACCATACATAAAAATAGAAACACATGTCCTGTTTAGAAAATGGACAAAATGAGCATATAAAAATGCCATACATTAGTTACATAATATTTTCTCGTGTATTACTAATGACATCGTAGGATGGGTGCATCTTAGGATGGGAAACTTAAAAGGGATTTTCTAAACCGCCCTTGATTTTTTTTTTATACTAATACCCTTTTCCTCGCACAAAACCCATTTATATCTCTGATATCCATCTCGCTTATATCTTCAAAATTATAAGTGGAATAAACAAACTACTATACTGTGCAATGTTCAATTTGGATAATGAGTGACCTCAGACTAATTCTGAATGTAGTCCCTGGTTCTCTTTACGTTCTTTTCGTTCTTTTATATTCGATCAGTAGACTAGATTAGATAGCACACATTCAATTGATGTTTGACTTCATACGATTCGATACAATTATCCGTTCTCACACTTGTCACCACATCCAGTAATCCGTTCTCTTACTTGTCACAACAACAAGTAATCCATTATTTCACTGATTACCACACTTCTGTGAGATTACTATTTGCTTATTTTTTTGTACTGGGTGTTAAAAGCCGTGAAAACGTACACGTTATCAAAATACTCTGCAGTCATATGAATGCACGCTTACCTTTGGGATATTCTTGTCTTCCTGCTTCGCCTTTTCGAAGGATATATATATATATATATATATATATATATATATATATATATATATATATATATATATATATATATATATATATATATATATATATATGCGCCATCTTTCAGTAAAAGATGAACCCGGAAAAACCCAGGAAAAACCATCGACCCACGAACTTTCTGACATACCCACATTGTACAAGCCTGAGACTCGCAACCACGCAGACAGAGGCGACCCGTAACAGTAAGCGTTTTATGTATGTATGTATGTATGTATGTATGTATGTATGTATGTATGTATGTATGTATGTATGTATGTATGTATGTATGTATGTATGTATGTATGTATGTATGTATGTATGTATGTATGTATGTATGTATGTATGTATGTATGAATGTATGTATGTATCAGCTTTAAAAATAAGCAGCCAATCAATTATACCAGGAAGTTATCATAGCCACTGAAAGGACTTGTGTTATTAGTTCAGATTAGTTCAGAATTATTTTACCCGCTGTCAGAAGCCGTTCTGCGCTCTCGACTTCAAAGAATTAAAAGGTTTATAAATCAACAGTCAGCAAATCAATAAATACGGAAGTTAATGGTTACTGACATTATAAAACATTGAATTCATTGTGCGATTTTCACCCGACATGGAGTCGAGAGTTAATATAACTTTTGCTTTTAATTAAGCATATCGAATAGTAATCAACATCTGCGTATTATTTTTCGTGTTCAATGAATTTGATTTAACGATCACCGTTCTTATTATAAGGTAAGTTCTAAATTACTAGTTCAGATTTTATAAATCCCACTAAAGCTGCGTAGCTAAATCAATTTAAAGTAGCACAATTTATACCAGGTGTTATAAGTACATAAATTATACTTCCTTTATTTAGGAACCCCAACTTTGTACATAACATGTTGTTTATATGTGCACATTTCCTTACTATTTACTACATAATATAGACACGTGGAACTGAATATTAAATTTAATGTATTATTGTGTCTGACACAAAACCAACTAAGCCTGTCTCAAAATTATTTTACTTTTGTAATGTTCAAGCTATCGAAAATATTACTGAACGATATAAAAATAAAAATCACACCTAATCTAGCCCAATTATCGCCCCAATATGATTGATGTTTTTCCTTGTAGTCGAACTATGGATACAGTCCTGTAGTAACTCAAATGGCTGATAATCATTTGTAATCAGATCTTCAGTAATATAAAGAGATCAGACAGTCACCGAAAAATGTTGTTTTGTTGACCCTTGGAATTCCACGTCCAGTTGTTAGTTAATAACGATATGTTCGATCAGTACACAGAAATCACAGATTTCAAATTTATGAAAGGGAAATCATGACGATGTGAGTGACGTCCCGTGCATAATTTTGAAATCTGTTATTTGATTGGTCAGCAGAACATAACTTCTTAATGATGCCTTCCAGATTTACAGCTAGGACTGTGAATAACTTGTCGTCATTGTTGTTGCTGTTGCTTATTTTATCTGCAAGATGATTTTGTCTCAAAAGGATTTTTTGTCAGAATTTCTTTACAATTATGAACTTCTTTCACCAAACTAAAATCAAAATTTGTAAAATAAATTTTCACCCAAAAACGATTACACTATTTGAGGGTTTTATTTTTCTACATTTTTTCATTATTCACAAAGAAAGATATTTTTTTAAAAAAAATCATCGCCGTTTTCTCCTAAACCATGATCAACATTTTCGGTCATATAAATTTTTCATCATATAATTTTGTTAAAAAAATGAAATGTTGCAGAATCGAAAGGAAGATAGTATTCATCTATCACATCAATGATTGTCGAAAAATATACGACGATTGCCATTTGCAGTCATGTCCTGTTCTTCGTGCAATTGAAATCCCTAAACTCAACACTGTATTTGATTACATTGGCATCCTGCAACCGGTATAATCTGGTCGGCCACTATTTATAATGAATTTATTAGGAGCTATTTTTTCATGAACTGTGAGTTTGTGTTCAAGTTTATTGCAAGTGTTTTTTGAGAACACTGCTCTCTGTCACTATCAGATAATAAGTTATGCAAAACTTCCTTTAAATTCATTAAAGTGTATCACCTGTTGAGTGTATGCGCGAGACGGTTTTTTTTCCATAGTTGAGTAAAATCTACAAAATTGACTGAAAATGGGAATCTCAGCAGAAGTTTGGAAACGTAGGATAGGCTGTTTCATACAACCGGACAAGGTTAAAGTGAGAATGCAAGGTTCGAACATTTCTGGGAGTCAAATAGGTTGCGTAATTAGATTCTTGTCAGTTCTCCGTCTTCTTCTCATAATGGAGGATATCGAATTATATCCATGTCCCAGACACAATGCTCAGAAACAAAGAACATACAAAGAACCCTTTCAAACACGGTTGTCTGTCAATACAGATGGTGGTTTAGCATTATGTATTGGCAGGGATCCAGGAGACATTTCTATTTTAGCATGGCGAGCTTAATGTTTTATCTGGTATACAGCAAGAACTCAAGTCACTCAACCGTAACTATTCCAGTTTGAATGGCAAAGCGGACAATTTATTTAGTAAGATAAGGAAAGAATATGAACGCCTGCGAATATGAACGAATGCAGGAAGACCATGATACTTTGCAGTGCAGTTTTAAAATCTTCGTTCGTTTGGTATCTCAATCCCGAAGGAATAACTTAATAGTCTTGATGAATAGAGTGAGCACGAAGCGTGTGAAGAGTGTGAGGTGAAAATCAAAACATACATGTGAACCTTTGTTGAGGTGCACTCTGATCATGTACAGGTAGATTGTGCACAAAGGACTGTAAATGGTACTAAGCCACATCCAATCATTGCCAAATTTGCATACTTTGAAAATAAATAAAATATGCAGTGAACTTTTTAAAAAAAGCAGAAAGAAAAAGGAACAACATGCTCAAATCCCCACTATCCCCACTCTGTCGCCATAGAGTACACCAAGAACATGAAATACGATAGGAAGGAGTTGGTACAATTTCATGTGAATAGTTATAAACGACAATCGAATTGTCTGTCATTTATTCAGGAAATTAATTATAATCTGAAAATCGTTACTCTATAATAAATTAGCTGGTGAACTGAAAGCCATTCAAAAATTCGACGAAAATCTGGCTGTAAAAATAAGAGGCACCTGATCTGACAAAATCTGGTCTAATGAAAAAGTTGCAGTTGAAATTTCAATGCCGTATGTAGAGAAATCCAATTGCACGTGTTGGATGAAATTGCGTGCCCTTAAAGTTCTATTTTCTAGATCGAGATTTTAGATTTTACATGTTGAATTATACAGTGATGGTTTAAAGTTTTATTTCCAATGTGGACCTTTTACAATGTATATTTTGAATTACACAGCTGGGGTTAAAACTTTAATATCGTATTTCGAGATTCCCTAATTCTTATTTTGGATGCAATTGTTCGTGATGATAGTTCCATTTCATATTTCGAAAGCTAAATTCAGCAACTAGCTAGACCTAAAACATCACAAAGACCAGTGCTGTATATAAAATACGAAAACGGTCAAGTCCATCACACGCAACATGTGAAAACAACAATACGAGTAGTGAAGTGAGATAATATTGCGATAATGGGAAATACATTACCCCCTTCCCCGACCGTATAGCGACACGATTTATAGAGACAAAAATAAACAACACCCTGGGACCATATAGCGACAATGGGAATTTTGTATTAGCACATTTGGGACTGTATAGCGACAAAAGTAATGGCACAGGTGGCATGACGTCACGGTACTGGACACTGTCAACACTGTATCAAGGGACAAGTACTATGACGTCTAGCGTTCGTCCTGTTGGTAAGTAATGCATATTTTATAACTGACTATACAATTCATTTGCTTAAATTTTTTTTGTTGCTTAGGCAATATTAAAAATAAAAATATTTTCGAGGCATTTAAAGTGGCCATGAAAAGGGCCTTTGTTTTTATCTTCTTCTTCTAATTTCTCCATTTTCTCCACCAGCTCCTGATTTTCTCCTAAATTCCTTTCTTCTACTTCTTTCTTCTTCGGACATCCAGTCTGGATGATTCATAGCTCTTAAACTTTTTTGTATCTTCATACTGTTCCTATTTAATTTCTCAAAGTCTTTGGGGGAGGTCTATTTCATTTCTTTCTTTTGTCCATATCTCCTTTATCTTTTTAACCTCTTCTATTATCTTTTTCATCCGGTCTTCTTCTTTCTTTAAATTTTATAAACTTTTAAATCTGAGATACCTTCCAAAAATATCTCACTTCTTTAACAATGTCAAAAATTTCCTTCAATTGTCCTATTCTTATATATTTTGAATAGGTAAAGCCTCTCAGCTTGTCTGCTTCCTCCCATATCATCATTTGCAAATGATAGCTGGCTACTTTAAGTATGTTTTCTAAGTCTAGACTGCCTGGGAACTTTTCAAGCCTATTCAGCACTTAAGCTCCATCCATGATTCAATGCCAACTGTCTCTTAACTGGTTGAAAAGATCCATTTTGTATTCTGTGTAGAATGGCTAGAGCATGAGCATGATTAGCATGAGTTTTAAGTCGCTTACTGCCCTAAGGCTTATACGACTGCTTACAGTCCCAGGCGTGGACTGCAGTCCCTTTGAGAAGGCACTTGGCCTTAGTGCTAGGCCTTTTCACTGAACCCTAATGGGATCAGGGACCCTAAAATGACCTTGTACTTGCTCGTATTGTAACCAAACGCATAGGCAGACCCGCAACTAGTTTTCCCGCCCCGCCCAGGCCACAGCCCCTACCCCACCAAAGACCCCCCCCCCAATTTAAGCCTTCCTAACATTATCTCAGTCAGGTAGACTATCAGACCAAGTTAATACCAGTTTTTCCTACAGGTGTCCCTATGCCAATGTTGTGTTAGCCACCATTTCAAATGATCATCATATAATTACAGAGTTGTGAATTTTGAATGCAAATTTTGAATTATATTTGAATTTTGCGTACTTAGCGTGCTTATATGGTTCTAAAAATCACCAATCCATAGGTGATAGCCACCTAATTTTGATATTTATCGCCGCTTTGGTTTAGATTTTTTTAAATTTTGAACGCCTTGGCAAAGGGTCTAGTTTGTCCTAGGGTCTTCAGGAGCCTAAGTGAAGACATAAGTTGTAGGCAATGATCTAGACAGTTGGCCACGCGGCCCGGACTGTCCCTCGCTAATTGATTGTCTTTGTCCAGGGATGGGGATTATGGGACACCAGGGGGAAGGAGATTTTGTCTTGGACTGTCCCTTTCCTTTGAAGCGATGCCAACACCTAGAAAGTGTTATGTGTGTGAGTGTAGGGGTTGGTGTTTTGTGGGCAGTCAGGTAGAGCTGCCTGGCTATCCCTTACTTGAGGTATGGCAATTTTGAATTATAAGTTCTTTTCATATTGGCAATGGATGTCATAGTATCCTTTAAATTTGGCGTTTGTACTTTTGTTGAAACCTTGGTGAATGATTTTTTTTTTTTATTAACTTTTTACAAAAATTATTTTGCGTTTTATGCTGGCACGTTTCGTTAGTGTGATGGTATATTTTGTGTTTTATGCTTCACGTTCGTTGGTGAGATAGTATATGGTGTGTTTTATGCTGCTCGTTTGATTGGTGTGGATGGTGTTTTTAGTGTTTAATGCTTCTCGTTCATTGGTGAGATAGTATATTGTGTTTTATGCTTCTTGTTCGTTGGTGTGGATGGCATTTTAAGTGCTTTTTTTTTGCTTTTTTATATTGTCTAAACAACAACAATTATTTTTAAACAAATGAATTGTACAGTATATGTCAGTTATAAAACATACATTACTCTATTTACCATCAGGACGAACGCTTGACGTCATAGTACTTGTACATTGATACAGTGTTGACAGTGTCCAGAACCGTGACGTCATGAAACCTGTGCCATTCCTTTGTTTTATACAGTTCCAAATGTGCTAATACAAAATTCCCATTGTCGCTATATGGTCCCATGGTGTTGTTTATTTTTGTCGCTATAAATCGTGTCGCTATAAGGTCACAGGGTGTTTGTCTGTAATGTATTTTTCCATTGTCGCGTTAGTAACTCACTTCACTATTAATACGCACTTGCCTTACAAGCGTTTAATTTCGTCATCATATAAATTCTTAATCTGTATATTGGAAAAAAATGGGAATACATTTCATACTGTTATTGGATATAAGTGTTCATTTTTAAAGCAAAAAAGGATTTGGTTCTCGGTCAAAGTCAAAGGTCAAAAAGGATAAAATCTAAGTCAATTGCCTATCTGAAACGAGTCTGATAGAGGTGTTTGATTGGTTGAATGCCAGTGATGATGTCATGTCAAAATTATGAATATCTCTATTAGAGTAAACAACTAAATAAACAGGTGAAATTTATTTTCCTCAATTTATGTTTTAATGCATCACTGGATGACAGGCGATGTTTTCTATTATTCTGTTGATTTAAAGTAGAAAGATAGGAATTATTAGGTACATGACGAATTTACTACAGTAGTCTCTTAGAAATTCACATCAAATGCAAACTGACTAAATCTTCAGCACTCTAAGGTGTTGGTAAACAGTTTCGTATTTTACACACACACACACACACACACACACACACACACACACACACATATATATATATATATATATATATATATATATATATATATATATATATATATATATATATATATATATATATATATATATATATATATATCCGCAACAGAGGTCAAGGAGGGTGACGTGAAAAATTTTACTGCATATATATATATATATATATATATATATATATATATATATATATATATATATATATATATATATATATATATATATAATCCGACTAGTTTATTTATGTAAATGAAACTGAAAATATGTTACAAGATTCTGTTCAAAACGCTTAATAAATATAAACTTTAGTTTCAGATTGCTTTTTATACTGACTCTCCCGGTCGTGAGTGACTTACCCCCTCCTGAAAATATCCTGACCTCCCCTGCAAAAGATCTTGACCACCCCCGCAAATAATCCTCCCGACGCTCATACATACATACATACATACATACATACATACATACATACATACATACATACATACATACATACATACATACATACATACATACATACATGTGGAGTTTAAAATGCCCTGTAAAACCAGACAACATACCAATATCAATTAATGAATTCATTTATTTATTTCTCTCACCGCTCCGGCGACCTTGTGGTTAGAACGTCCGCCTCGGATGTGGGAGATCTCTCTGGTTTAAATTTAGACATAAAAACAAATGGTACTAAAAGCCACCTCGTAAAGCGCTCTGCATTTTAGGTTAATATTTGGATTGGTTGGCCAGGTCTCAGAATAATATGACTGGATTAGACATCTTGTCGTGTACCTTGTCTGCGGCATGATGTCACAGTGCTAGACTTCACTATAAACTGTCACACTGTAGACTTTATCGCGACATGACTAAAACAAATTAAAGCTACGTTAAAAATTAAGCTTACCTAATTTTGTCTTGAGTAGACGAATTAGATATTTAACTTGCATAGGATAGAAGTGTCAAATTAAACAAATTAGTCGTCTTCTTAAAGAAATGTTAACTGAATTGTTTGTACTTATTTTTATCATTACATTTGGGAAATAAGTGTTAATAATAGTGAAATCAGCGTTGATGACAGTTAGTCGTGGTGATACTAGTTTCTTGCGTCAGAACATTTCCTGTTTAGGTTTCAATATATGCTATCACTACTCTATGGTCTCACACTAAGTAACTGAAAAGAGTGAAAACATGCAAGTTTTGTACAATTCAACAAATAATTTATTTCCATATAATACGAAATAAAATCCAACATGAACTTAGTCTTGTGACTTAAATCCAAAAACAGCGTTAAAAGTTTTATCACAAGTCCAACTGTATAAAGTTTCAAATGAATCGTTGATATGATTGTAATCTCGAATATGATAATGTGCCAATATCCTGTAGCGTGGTGATGTACTAACGATATTTTGATGTATCACAATCTTATAGTCCCAAAATGTTATTGACTGACACGACTTTAATTCCAAATTAATGTTCCAGTCCAAGAATATTAGAGATGAGCATTTTGTATTTCTTCTGTATAATAATTTGAATAAATAACTCCATCCAAATGAAAACTTGAACACAACAATAAGACTGATTCTACTAAAGATGTTAAATCAAGAATGGGTAATGTCTCAAGAAAACAAGATTATATAAAAGCTAAGTCACAAGAATAGAACCAGAGTATGGGTCAAAATTCAATTTCCAAAATATTAACATTAAGTTAAGATCTATTACTAAAATTATAACAAAGATCTCGATAAACATCAGACAGACCAGTTTTATCATGGGAGAATTCCAGCTTCCTAGACTCATATGAAAATAAACATGTTTACTTTCATTGATAATGATCATAATATTGAATCCACTCTTATAGAGAAATATTAACTAGGTATTATTTGTTTACAAAATAAAATGTAATTGGTCAAATGGACATTATTTTGGACAAAGTCAAGTTCAAACTACAATTAAGCATTAATCACGGAAAGAAAATAACAATTGCAAATTAAATATACATGGCACAGTGTTTTCCTTTTTTTTTCGAGAAGGTTTGAGGAGTAACGAGTGTAAACAATAAGACTTCTGTATAATAGGCAACTCATTGTTCATTTGTTTCCCATTTAATCCATGGGCAGTGATGAATGTTTTAGCCACCTATCTAAACATAATAAGACTCAAACTAAGAATTCGGACGTTTGACTGGCTCACTTCCAAGTACTGGCAAATCAGTCGCAAGAGTTTAAGTGGAGGCTGAGTTTGAGATATACGAAGATTCACAACATCCACGTCTGGTTACACATGACTGTATAAAACAAGATGATGATTGTATATAACAGTTTACATATCGCTACGATGTCGGCAGTGGGGCGTAATTGCCGTAGACATGTAGCACCATGCCCCATCCAGTCACATTATTCTGACACCAGGCTCACCAGTTCTAACACTATCCTCAAAAAGTTGAACACCAAGCGAGGCAACAACTAGTCCCATTTTTAAGTCTCTGGTGTTGACTCGGCCTGGATTCGAACCTGCGACCTCCACCAGCTGAAACGGACCAGGCCAGAGGATAGATAGATAGATAGATAGATAGATAGATAGATAGATAGATAGATAGATAGATAGATAGATAGATAGATAGATAGATAGATAGATAGATAGATAGATAGATAGATAGAAGTTCTTTTTCCGCATGTATCTTCTTCCGCTCGTAATTGACCAACGAATAGTGATAAAGCTGGAAACAAAACAAGGTTAATTTAATTTTTTCATGCACATTTTCTTATCGACAGACCTATACAAATATGTATTTATAAGTACGTGGAACATATACTTTATATATCAATGAATAATGGCGGATCCAGGAATATCGTAAACATGTTGCCAAGGGGTCAACGAGACAGACATATCCTTCGGGTATATATCGGCACAGTAATTTACAGAAAATTCTTACAGTTTTTTAGTTCGCCGGAATGGTCGCCACAAAATAAGAAATCCCATTCTCTTTGGATCTACTCTGATTTTTCTACCTTTGGATTGACTGTAGATTTGACCAAGAATTTACGAAGTTAAGAATGAAAAATAGTTCTATGCATTCATAACTTCTCGGTCAATCTTGGTCTTTGAAATCGAAGTTGCAAATGCATTGCCTGCACAGTAGGGTTGACTCCAGGAGTCAGCCTTGTGTAGAGTTGTCATTCAGTCATTTTTTAGTTGAATTTTAAGAAAAAAGATTAAAACAATTAACAATAACAACGCATGAGTTGCTTGTTACAGGCTTTCAAATTAGATATTTTTCGTCTCTTGTTGCCAATCCCTTAAACCACCACCACCACCCAATAAAACCCTGTAGCATAAGCTAATCAAGATCAGTCATTTCTGCAAGAATGTGGCAGACTTCAATTTATGGTGGCAGTGGCGTTTCGAGAGATAGCCACCAGGTAAGCTTGGCAGGCTCTGTAGATCCGTTATGTATCTATGTTGGTGTTTCTGTGGTTGTATGGATGCATGCAGATACGTTTTCCTTTGTGATGTCATGATGTTTACTCTTAAACAGGTAGGCCAAAAACCTAGCAACACAATACAAAAGAGCAACAGCAGTTGACGATAAAATAATTTTAGGAGAAGTACATCAAATCACTACATTCAGATTTTTAAAAAAATGAGCAAACTTCCTTTCACGGTTATATAATAAAAGTTTTGCCTGCAGTTTTGAAAAAGAAAGTTACTCAATTGTTAGAAGAGTACTCAAAGGGAGTAAATCTGTTTTGAATAACTTTTTATAAACAATTCATTAAGACTAATAATAACAACAATATGTCAGAAAGGGCCCAAACACTTTTGTCCCGTCTTCGAGAACGAGATATGTAAAGTCTATATTATAGCGTTCCGAACTTTTGGGGAGACGGAACACAAAGTTATCTGTTTGCAACTGTTGTCTCATATGAAATAATTAAAAAGAAAAATGTTTATATAAATGATAAAATTGCAGTCCTGTGAAAGAAAAGGAAAAAAGTTTTGTATTTCTATTTTGTAAATAGTGTTGCCAACAGTGAGTGCATTTAGTCTTTCTTGCTATCGGCACAGATCTGTTGTCGTTTTCTGAAACATGAGCGAGTTTCAGTTTTGTACAATAGGGACGAAGACCAAAAAAGTGTAAAAGAGAACTTAGTCCTGTTGCATTACAAAAATGACTTTAAAGAACAATATGCTAAATAAATAAATAAATATGTGAATGTATATATGGGAATTATGCCGTGTTTCGTCCTTGTATTGTTTGATCCGTATAAACATGTATGCACGTCATCATCATCATCATCATCAACATCA